>JARWLC010000012.1:36486376-36978876 GCA_033318265.1 Phyllotis vaccarum | reverse complement strand
AGAAAGAATAGATGGGGCTGCAGGCAGAGAGAATATATAGAAGGAGAAATCTGGGAGGAAGAAAAAGTAGACAGAGAAGCAGGAAGACTCCAGGGGCAGCCACCCAGATACGCTGATGTGGGAATGTCTTTCTATAGGTTGTGAATAAAGAACTGTTTTGGCCATGGCAGACACCGTAGAGGTAGGTGGAGGAATCAGAGCATAGATATGAGAAAGAGGGTGGAGTCAGAGACGCCCAAAGAAGAAAGATGTAAGGAACACAGGTGAGCCACAGCCCACATGGCAGACAGATTAATGAAAATGGGTTGAGTTAACATGAGAGAGCTAGCTAGCAATGTGCCTGAGCCATAGGCCAAACAGCATGAACTTAGTATAAGTGTCTGAGTCATTTTGGGGGGCCTAAGCAGCAACGGGCGGCTAGGTGCCCTGGGATGGCAGGTCTTTGGGGCTGGACCTCTGGCCATAGGGGTCCAGAACCAAATTGTAGCACTACACAGCCAGCCACGGAGTAAGACCCAAAGAAAAGTACACAGGAATAAAAAAGAAAAATCCCAGTGGCAAAAGATAGACTGGATAGTTTGTTAAGAATAGCTGGATAGGAAAAGCCAAGCTAAGGCTGGGCATTTGTAATTAGGAATAAGACTCCTTGTGTAATTTATTTGGGAGCTAGGTGGCAGCCCCCCTAAAAGAGTAAAGAGTAATAAACCAAACAACAACATCCAACACTGAATCCCATCACTGGAGTTTCAGCACAGAGTCCCAGCACAGAGTTTCAGCACAGAATAGATTAAAGGTGAGGGTCTAGAGTTTAATGACCAGCCTGTGCTAGATACCAAGATTCCACCTCAAAAACCAAAGCAGGACTAGAGAGATGCTCGGTGGTTAAGAGCCCTGGCTGCTCCTGCAGAGGAGCTGGGTTCAGTTCCCAGAACCCTCACAGCAGCTCAAAAACATCTGTAACTCCAGTTCTGATCTGCCTTTCCCAGGGATGGGGCGGGGGGGGGGGGGGGCAAGGATGGGGTTGGGGAACACATGTAGTGCACAAACATACACGCAGGCAAGACGCATATACACACATAAAATAATAAAAATATTTTTAAAAGCAGTACAAGACAAATATCCACAGACAGGCAGAGGAAAGGACCTACTTCAGTGTCTGGAAGAACCAGCTCACTTGATACAAAGATTCCTCAACAAGGCCATCATGTGTTCTGCATAAATCAATGTGAATATAGAAGAAGTTTGGCTTTTGCTTTATATTTTATCAATTTTTTATACAACATACTTTGATCATATTCTATTCCTTCCCCCAGATCCTTTCTATTCCCCCAACTTTGTGTTTTTTCCTTTCCCTCAAGTAAAGAAAAATCAAAACAATAATGCAAAAAAACACACACACCCAAGCACAGAATTCTTTTAGTGTTGGCTGCCTACTCCTGCACATGGGTACTGCCTTGGATTGTGGCTGATATACCCACTATCACTCTACTGGAGAGGACTAAATTTCCCTTTGCCAGCAGAAACAATATGGTCTTTAAGGAAATCACATCATATAGTTAAGGTCCTTCTTGTGAACTAAAAATCATTTTTGGGGTGCAGTTCAGTGGTAGAGCACTTGTTTAACATGAGAGAGGTCCCAAGCTGAGTCCCAAGCACTTGGAGGGAAGGAGTGACTCCCAGTATTCTTAATTCATATGCTTTTTAAATTACATTTTTTTCTCCTTTGATTTTTTGGATAAACACAATACACCTGAATAAAGTGTTTTAAAACTAGATGTCTTCTGTGTGGTGACTAATCAATTTAATGAGATATGGAATGACCCAGGACACAGGCCTCTGGGTGTGCCTGGGGAGGATTCCCATGGCTAGGTTAACTCCATGGAAAGACATGCCTACTGTGGGTGGCATCATTCTCTGGGCTTGGATCCTGGACTGTATAAAAAGAAGAGAGTAAGCTGAGCACAAGAACTCATCTCTCTCTGCCTTCTGGACTGCTCCCACACCTGCTAGTGTGATGTCCCCACGATTGTGCCCTGTAACCTGGAACCGTGAGCTGAAGTAAGTCCTCCCTCCCTCCGTTCCTTCCTTTCAGTTTATTTGTCATGAGCATTTTGTCACAGCAGCTGGAAAACCAAAGCACTTATGTTTTTATTTTGATTGTTGTTGTTGTGGACACCAGGCACACATGCATATAGTCATGCATGCTTACGAATAACAAATAAAATGGAATCCTAAAAGTTACCCTTGGGGCAGGCTTGAAAGCTATCTGGGTTCTCGGTGTCAACCGTCCACGGGCAGTGACCGATTACATACATGACTGCCATGATGTGTGTTCATTTTTCCTCAGTTCATTTCTCTACCAGACTACACAGGAGCCAGCTAAGAAATTAAAATAAGAATCTTATCATCTTAAATTAATTTTTATTATTTTTAAGTGTATGTATGTGTTTAGGTGTGTACATGTGAGAACAAGACCCACACAGACCAGAGGGGTTGGACCCCTGCAGCTGGAGTTACAGGGGTTATGAGCAGCCTGACCTGGGTGCTGGCTATCCATCCTCTGAAAGAGCAGTGCATGACCCAGTGCTGAGCCACCTCTCCAGCACAATTTTACACAGCTACAGAGAGACATTAGTGGTCGCACACTGTAAAGGAGACAAGTTTAGGTTGCTTTTCCAAATTTACCCTTGATTTTAAACACCGTGAAAATGAATGGTGGGGCAATATTAGACACTGTCAGCAGAGGGTGCTAGAGAATCACTACATTAGAAAAGGTCGTGTCAGTCCCCCTCCCCCCATTCTGGTGGGTTTTTCCTTGGGTGCTCCTTGTGTAATGTATGATTTCATTAGAAACTGAAGTGTACATGGTTATACACCACCCTGCTTTAACAGACTGGGCAACGTCTTTAGTCTAGGATCCTCTAGAGCATGCCACACAAGGAAAACAAGTCTTGAGCAAAGGATTGCTAATTTTGATTCTCAACATGACAGCCCTGGGAAGAGGGAGCCTTAATTGAATAATTACTTCAATCAGATTGAAATTGTGGGTATGTCTGTGGGTATTTTATTTTTAATTGATAAGGGAGGGCCCAGCCCACTGTGGGTGTTACTATCTCTAGGCAGGTGGACTTTGGTGTGTGTAAGAAAGGTAGATGAGCCATGAGCCTGTAAATAAGGAAGGATTCATATGATTTCTGTCCGCCCCTCTTTGAACTCGATCCCTAATTTGCTTCAGTGATGGACTGTGATCCAGAAGTGTTTAAGTCAAATAAACTTTTTCCTCCCCAAGCTGCATTTGGTATTGGTGTCTGCCACAGAAATGGAACAAAACCCAGGACAATGGCCTAACACTCTGCAGCATATACATCTTCTCAAGGCTACAAAGAACATTCTTCATGATAAGACATGCTAAGTCAGAAAACAAGTTTTGGTGAGCTTAAATACTGGAAAACTGCAAGTTCCAGGTGGAATGTACAAGTCCAGTAAACCTTTTAGTTCGTTTGAAAACTCAAGCAATAATATAGAGTGTTTTGCTCCAGACAACTACTTTACCTGCAGAGTTCTTGCTTTTCTTTGTTTTACATTGATAATTTATATATATCAATAACATATATATAATTTCTAGCCCATGGTAGCACACACCTTTAATCCAGGGACCTGGGAGACAGGTGGATCTCTACAAATTCAAAGCTATAATTATGCACTTGATAAAATCTATGTTGCAGGCTGGAGAGATGGCTCAGCAGATAAGAGCACTTGCTGCTCTTCCAAAGGTCCTGAGTTCAATTCCCAGAAACCACATGGTGGCTCACAACCATCTATAATATCTGGTGTCCTCTTTGGGCATGC
Source organism: Phyllotis vaccarum (assembly GCA_033318265.1). Lineage (NCBI taxonomy): Eukaryota > Metazoa > Chordata > Mammalia > Rodentia > Cricetidae > Phyllotis > Phyllotis vaccarum. The sequence continues at coordinate 36,975,027 of JARWLC010000012.1, read as the reverse complement.
ATGCATGCAGACAGAACACTGTATACACAATTAATAAATTTTAATAAAAAACCGAATTGATATATGGCAGTTTAGAAACACCGCTTTGATTACTGATTAGGTTTCTTTAACCTACTAGTATATACATACATCCACCCAGCCACCCATCCATCTATTGGCATTCTCTGATGTAGCCCACCCTGTTTAGCCTTAACTTGTTTTGTAGTCACAGATGACACTGAATTTTTTGATCATCCTCCACCTTCCCAGTGCTGAGATCACAAGTATTTGGCAGTTTCGGGCTTATGGGATCCAGTGGGCTTTCAAGTACCTAATGTGAACATTTACCAACATAACTACACCTTCAGCCCTACTGTTGGTTTTAGACTGCCAGTAAAAATCTAATGTGCGAAAGGCAACTCTAAAAGACTTACTAATAGTACCCACAGGAATGGGCTCCAGAACCATGCACTTTGGATATAGCTGGTCTGGTTGAATACTATTGTGCTGTAGTAAAGTGCAAGTTCTATGTGAACTGTCTGTGAACCTCGGGCGCCGTTATCTAACAGTATAAATATTAAGGCCTGCTAGTGAGTAAATTGCATGCTATAAACAATGACTGCCAAACCTTTCATTTGCTCATTTACTTTTAGTTCAGTCTGAACCTTCATACATGGTGTGGAAATTTCCAAGAATTCTCACAATCAGAGTGCATGCCAATTTTAAAAACAGGCTAAGTGGGGCAGAAACCTCTATTTGGAAGCTATAGTTTGGTCAGGTATGTATTTATACTGTCCAGACGTTATTGCCCTTTCTCCACTGCAGCTCAGGCCTCTTGATTCTTCCACCGTTTTCGGAGCCGATCAGAAAGAGCCGGACTTCCTAATGGCAGAAACACAGAAAAGTGATGGAGTTTGAGGGGACAACCTCTGCCTCTCGGCCCGCAGTAACCGGGAAACATCTCAGAAGACTCCGATCCAGCAGCAGCCGCCGTGCCCAGGCGCCGAGGCCGAGCAGCGGGGACCCGCCAGAGCCGCCGCGTTACCGGGGCGACACTTCCGGCCGGCGCGCGCAGCCCCCGGAGCAGCAGAGTTGCGCGATGGGTGGCTAGACTTGCCCGGCGCCGCGAATTAGCCCGCGGGAGCGCGCTCACGGCCGCGCGTCTTCGCTTCCCAGGCTCCGTCGCTGACGCGTCGTGGACGTTGGGGAGCGGGAAGGCGGCGGCAGCGGGGCCGGGATGAACAGCGGCGGCGGCTTCGGTTTGGGTTTAGGCTTCGGCCTCTTCCCTACGGCGGTGATTCAGGTGACGAACCTCTCGTCGGCGGTGACCAGCGAGCAGATGCGGACGCTCTTTTCCTTCCTAGGAGATATCGAAGAGCTGCGGCTCTATCCCCCAGAGTGAGTGCTGGAGCCCGGCGGGGGGGAGGGGCGCGCCGCCATCTAGACCTCGGGCGCGGAGGCTTGGGTTGGGGGGGGGGGCCGAGGAGGGAGCGTGGGCGTCACGTGACCGCGCGCTTACCTAGGCGGCCATGTTTGATAAGGGCACAGGGCCGGTTTCCCGGTTCTCCGCTTTGGGAATTTGTTGATTAACCTCTGTACGCAATGCTTGCGAAGGACTTAGGAGAGGCTTTTTCTTTCGAGCCTCTGGGACTGTGGTTGATGTCCGGCCTTCGGATTGGGTGCCCCCGACCCTTAGGTTCCCCCCTAACTTAAGATGGCCGCAGGTGGGCCCGCAGCAGCCCTCATGGCAAATGCTCACAACGTTTTTGCACTGGGAGAAATCGTGGAAAACGCCTGCAACAGCCCGGACTTAGTATCAGGGTGCTAGTGGTGACAAGAGTGCCGATGACAGCTATTTTTGTTCCCCGGGGTGATCATAGACGTTTACCGTTGTTTTGGTTTTTCCAACCGAGTCCTTATCTACAATCTTAAAAGATCACGTCAATACCTCCTTTTGGCAGCAGCTTGAATTTTCCTCCAAGGTCACATCTTTGTAGGCTCAAATCTTTGAAAAAGTATAAATCAGTACAGAATCATCGCTACAGCATTTACGTTTAAAATCTAGTTCTAGTCATTTTTATGTCAGGATCACTTTCCAGGTAGTGTACTTGAAGTGGTAAATTTCCTTAGGCAATGCTAACTAATCTGATAACTCCGATTAAGGTTTTCTTGTTCTTATCTGTTTCGCAGTTATAAACTTTAAAGACAAGATCTCAGTATTTTGTTCTTTATGCTAAAATCATTTGAAGGAAGTTGTTACCTACGATATTTTGGTAAAAGAATTAGGCTTATTAGTGGTGGATATTTAGAACAGATTTTCTCTCTACTATTTGTCTTTAAGTATTGAAACCACAGTGTATTGATGTCTTGTGCATTTGGATATTTAAAATTAACTCATTTTTTTTCTTGGAAATATTTCATTCATCCAGAATAGTGTCTACACTCTCATTCATTGATTTGTTGGCACAGTTATTAAAATTTCGTTTGTTCTAGCTGAACGTGATGGTGCACACCTTTTGCCCCAGCACCCAGGAGGCCGAGGCAGGTGGATCTCTGAGTTCAGGGCCATCTTTGTCTGTGGCTTGAGTTCCAGGACAGCCAGGATCTCTGTGTACAGGGAAGCCCTGTCTTGAAGAACAAAACAAAAAGACGACATAAAGGAGAGTTCATTTGTTCTAATAGTGTGGTGCCCCTCTCCCTTTATCTAGTGTGTCTTCAGAGCCTGGATACTTAGTTATCTCCAGTCTAGAACAGGCCTTTCCATCACTTTAAAAAAAATTTTTTTATGAAGTTGATATTTTATGAGGTAGTTTATCTTGTAGAATGATATGTAGTCGGTTTATACAGGTTATTTCTTCATGCTGAGATCAAGCAGTAGTCAATACTGAATGAGTGCATGATGAGCAGAGGGTTTGATTTAACTGTGACATTGAAATTTGTGCTGTCTTTTTTAGCCTTTGAAGGAACTTTCAGCTGTCTGTTACAAACTCGATATTTATTAATTGAGGAGTGTTCTGGGGAGGGCCTTGTCCTGGAAGGTTTGGAAGCCAGTCAGTAAAATATTCTGCCCTTGAACTCTTATAAGTTAACTTTGGGACAATACAGTATCTGAAGAAATCTATCACAGGATTAGGAGTCCCATAATTTGTATGGTGTAGGTGGTAACACGCCAGTTACTCACTAACACTTGGGAAGATACACCTTGAAGAGTCTACCCTCTTCTTTTCAGGGCTGGCCCAAATAAACCCACTTTTTTTCCTGCTTGAGAAAATATTGTTTGGGGTTTAAAGGTCAAAGGGAATAAAAAGGTTTGCAATTTGTGTTAAAATAGACTCAGTATGTCACAAACTAATTCCTTGGGCAGAGTTGTTGACAGACAAAAACTTTTACCTAGTTTTATAAATGCAGGAGTGGAGCCTCATTCTGGTTCTACGGTGAGACTGAAGATAAACGCTATTGGCAGGTTTTCCTTTCAATAATGTAGTTATGCTAGCTGGTGCTTGACGATATACTTGCAGTTTGGAGCTGAAGTGTATCAAATTGCAGTCAGTAGTCCATTTGTCAAAGATAATGGTAGTTGTTTTACTTGTCATATAAGCATTGCTTTGTGATTATTGTTTAGAGACTGAGTAGTTATTTGCTTTAAAGTTGGAAATACATTTTTTTAATTAAATATGAAAATAGGTCCACATTGGGTGTATTCCTTTTTTGCTCTACACCCTGTTTTTTTTTGAAACCAGCTGTCACTGACCCTGAAGCTCCTATAGACTGGCTTAGCTGGCTCACTCTAGGGATCTGCTTGTCTCCATTCCCTGGTGCCACAGATGCATAGCACCACACCTTGCTTTTATGTGAGTGCCAGGATCCTGCAGAACCTACTAGTGTGACAAGTACTGAGCAGACTCTTCAGAGGCCCATTTCATTTTGATTTTTAAACACTAAGCATTCATGTAAACAGGCCAGTAATGTGGCTCACCAGGTTAAAAGGCTTGCCTCTTAAGCCTGATACCTTGAGTTGACTCTTTAGAACCACTGTGGAAGGAGAGAATTCAGCTCCCAAAGTTGTCCTCTGACTCCCTCTGCAGTTCTACACAAGTTGTGCACACGTGCATGGACAATACAGAGAATTTATGTAGACACTCACTGAACATGTTAAGAATTTTTTATCATTCTCTTTTGCATTGCCAGATAATTAAGTATCCAGAATTACTGTGTAACCTTTTGCACAATAGCTGAATTTTATAGTCCATGAAAACCTATTTATATAAATTGATTTTTTTTCAGTAAAATTTTCATTGTGATATACTCATACAGAAAAATGAACATCATGATGTGCAGCTCAGTGAGTTTTTACAGAGTTTAAACAAAGCAGTGTAATTGCAAGCACACAGATGGGGAAATGTCTTCACACTACAAGTTCCCTAGTGCTCCTCCTACCCCAGTAATTCTTTTTTTGATTTCTAACACCAGGGAGATTTTTACCTGCAGTTTCTCTTGCTTGCTCTGATTTCTTCTCTGGTTTTCAAACTTCAAAGAATCAAAGAAGTCTATACTTAAAGTAACTTAAAGAAATAATATTTGCCATGCCTCTTATTTTTTTTTTTGTTGTTGCCATGGCAGCTCCTATCCTCATCAAAGAGGGAGTACTTGGGCTCACTCAGGATTTCAGGGGTTTCAGTCTGTGCTGGCTGGCTTTGCTAATCAGCCTATGGTCAGGGAGAAATAATGGTCGTGGCTAGGAGATAGAGACAGACCTCAGGAAGGAGCCAGGGACAAGAGAAAATCTCCTTAAAGCTACATCTTAGTACTGTAGCCAGTCCCCACTTCCTAAGAGTGTATCCACCTGTACATTCAGCAATAGCAGCAGCCACAGATGAGGACGAGCCTTCCACACACCAGAGCCCTTTTGGGGGCTACTTCTTAACCTAACCATAGCAGACATTTTGTAGATAATGGAGAACAAGAAATAAAGCCTGATCTCAACATTACCCCCACCAAACTCTTTCCATTAGCATGCATTTTCTTCTGGTTCCCTGAATGTGCTTATTATAATATAGGGTAATCAAAGGATTCATACACTGATTATAAGCCTTACTTAATCTATAATAAGTATTTTGCATATTGCTGTGCTTTAAAGTAATATTTAAAGACATGTGCTGTGTTGAGTATTTTTCAGTTTTGTTATTATATGTTGGCCATTGTTTTAATTTTTAATTAGAAGTGAATTAGTTTAAGCTAGGTGCATTTGGAAGTGTTTGATGTGAGCAGTGATTGTTAGGTCTGTAGGCAATGTCAGCAGTTCATAAGAAAGGCTTAAGAATTGTGTCATCCAAAGTACTATTGGAGTCCTTAGATAAATGTTATGTTGGTTTATAATTTCATGCGTAAAGCTATTTGTTCATGTTTTGGATTATGTGATTTCCATAGATCCTCTAAAGCAGTGGTTCTTAACTGGTGGGTTGTGACCCCTTTAGGGTCACATGGCCTTTTCGAAGTGATTGCATAAGACCATTGGAAAACACAGATATTTACATTGTTCATAATAGTAGCAAAATTATAGTTATGAAGTAGCAACAAAAATAATTTTATGGTTGTGGTCACTACAACTGTGTTAAAGGGTCTCAGCATTAGGAAGGTTAAGAACCACTATACTGTATACCTTACATGTATGTACTGATGGTGCTCTTCAGAGTAGACCACTTCTAAATCAGTTTCCAGATTTCTTAATCTTATTGGTACATCTTCCGTGTATTTTTTTGTTGTTTTTGTTTGTTTGTTTTAAAATAAATTGGCCTGGTTTGCTATGCTCATGAACATTAAATTTAAAGGGTTTTAACTAGAGATATCTAGGATGGATGCATTTTTTATTTTCAGTAGTGAATATTTAGGTTTGCATTTTTTTCACAAAAGGGTCTTCCAGCTTAATGAACCTCTAGTGATGGCTTGTCAGACTCTTGATTAGAGGGCTAAATGTATCTCTTGCAACTCCTAGGGCTTTGCTTTTGCCCTGCTTCATCTGGGAAGGACAGACAGAGCTATCAGTCTCACATAAGTAGAGTTCATTTATTTGGTCAAGCCTGCCTACCCAAACTAGGTGGTATTGGTCTGCCAGGGAATGAACTTTTGTGGCAAGTAACTAATTTGTGGCTATAGAATCTTACAGAATGTGTTGGGGATTTCAAATAAATTATAATACAATGCTCAGCAAGGGGTGCTTGTGGTCTGTGATATCTTTGGATGGTTTACAGAGGACTTGAAACTGGAGTTTAGAAGAAAAATGTTATTAAAGGATAGAGAGGACATCTGATTCCCTAAGTGAAGCAGCATGGACAGAGTCTCCATGTTCAGATAATGTGTTCTAGGAACCACATATATGTCTAGAGTTTTGGATATATATAAGATGAAGCAGGAACACAAAGGTGTCTCCAAAGAAATTTAATCTTAAGGGATGTGATTCAGTTTAGGGTTTAAGAACCACACTGGCACTTTTGTGGAAGGTCATTAAAAAAGGATTAAAGTTAGATAAAGAGTGATTGATTGGGAAACTAAAATAATCTAGGTATGAATTGCTGAGGTTCCGAACTGAGGCATGAATTGTGAGAATGAGGAAAGACTTAGCATACCGTGTGTATTTGGGAGGTGATCTCAGGATTTATTGATGGTTTGGATGAGGAAGTTGGAGAGATAAAGGATCAGGAGTGACAGGATTGGCAACCCAAGCCTCAGTTTGACACGCCTTGGTAGTTCTTACTGAGAATTGGTCTCAGTGAGGTGCTCTGAGATGCAGTGGACAATCAGCTTTTTGTTTCTTGAACATTGCTGGTGGCTGTGGCAAAAGACAAGGCTAAATGTGACTCTCATAGTGTCTGCAGAATTGAGATGTTAGCTCTGTTGATATTTAATTCACCAAAGCGAATTATTTGAACACAACTAAGTTCATGAAGCAGAAAAGTGGAATTTTGCCAAGTGCTTAAAAGGAAGATGGGAAATTTTGGTGAATAGTGTTAATTACTGTCATACTAATGACTCCCAGATACCAGACCAGAGAAATGTGACTGTTACTTTTAACTAAATAGAAAATACAGGATACAGGGTAGGGCTGGAAAGAAGGTAGTAAATGGATTGTGAGCTTACTGAGGTAAGGGTGCATCAGAGTGTAATTAATATCCAGCAGGCAGGCTCTTGGATCTTGTTCTGATTTCAGGATAGACCTAAGTTGGAGATAGGTCAATGTAGACGTGGTGGACTAAATCTGAATGGGGCTACATTTACTTAGGTGACACTGTAGAAGGGGCTTAGATGATTGCTGAGAAGTTGCTTTTGGTGAGGGCTATTGGTAACCTTAGGCAGGGGGTAGTAAATTAAGTCATAGGAAGTAATTAGGTTTGGTTTTTGTTTGTTTTTTCTTCAAAGCAAAGTTTCTCTGTGTAACAGCCTTAGTTGTCCTGGAACTCTCTCTGTAGACGAAGCTGGCCTTAATTTCCCAGACATCCTCCTGCCTCTGTTGGGTTTAAAAGCATGTACCACTACTGCCTGGGAAGAATTAGTATTTTTAAAACAACTTAAGTGGCTTTACTACTTAGATTTATAACATTGATTTAAGTTCTAAACACAAATACTTTTTACCCAATACTTGGCTATACACACATATATATTGTATATGTGTATGTATGTATGTATATGTCCCTGACAAAGGCAGTTTAAGAAAGGACTTTACTTTGGCTTATCAGGGATACAGTCCGCCAGGGAGGAGAAGATGGCGGGCAGCAGGAGCAGAGTCCTCAGTACTGTGACCGCCTGGCTTTCTCCTTTTTAATGTTGCTTAGGGCCTCAGACCAGGGAATGCTGCCACCTCAGCTACTCTAATTTAGATAGTATCGCATAGAACTGTCTCCAGTCAGTGTGACTAGCAATGTTAACAGGTTGATAGTGTAACTATAACTTTAACTGTTTGTTACTCTGCGTTGTCTTAAAGATGGATTTGTTGCTGTATGTGAAGGATTACAGAGAACAAATTAGTAATAAATGACTGGGGAGGGATTAGAAAGATGGCTTAGTGGTTAGAGCACGTACTAATGTTAGGGTCCCAGCACCCTCTTATGCAGCTCACTTGTGACTCCAGTTCCATGGACTTCATGGCTACCACATTCACATGTGTACACACACACTTAAAAATAATTTTTTTAAAGGTGACTTTTTTAAAGGTGACTATGTAATTACTAGTTAAACAGTTACTCGGTGTTTTAATGAGAAATAGTATACATAACAACATAATGCTTGTGAAGGTAGTGATTTTTTTTTAATATAATGATTTAAGATCATACTATAGACAAACTTTTCATCAGGCTGGTACGTTTTTACTACAGGTTTGTCTAGATTGAGTTCTAAATGGACTAGAATGCCTACAGTTTTGTAAAATAAATTACATAACATTTGTATTAAAATCTTTTTATTTTTGTCCCCAAAGCCCATTTCTCTGTAGCCTGAAGCCATCTGGTATATGCCAAAACTCCTTGTTTAATTCCATATTTCCTGATTGTATGGCCATTATGAAGTATTTAGTGATTTCCTTTTCGTTGTTGGCAGTGAACTCATAGCCTCCCCGGCTTCCCCTAGCTAGGGCTTCAGCTCTGTTTTTAGTGAGATAAACATTGGGTAACCATTTAGGATTTGGAGAGGCTGCAGTTGGAACTCTTGAGAACTAGAGCTTCTGTAAAGGAATTTTGCCTGAGAGCGTTTTATCTGTTTTTAAATGTCACCCAAGGACTGACTGATTTTAAATTTCACACATCAGGTTTTGTAGACAACCCTAGATTGACTTCTGCTTTGTCAGACAAGTCAGCATCAAATGACTAAAATTTGTTGTTTTATGTGTTAGCCATCTTTAGCAATGAAAATTACCTAAGCGTGGTGTAAGAAAGAAATTTCAAATTACAATTATAAAAATTATGCAAATGTTTATTAATCCATTTGTTTTTCTTTTTATCTTTGCAGCAACACACCTCTTGCTTTTTCCTCCAAAGTATGTTACATTAAGTTCCGTGACCCATCAAGTGTTGGTGTGGCCCAGCATCTAACTAACACGGTCTTTATTGACAGAGCTCTGATAGTAGTTCCTTGTGCAGAAGGTTAGTATCTGATGTTTTTTCTTATTTATTTATTTATTTTTTAAATATCTGTTCTGTCTGTTTAGCTTTCCTAGAAATTGGCCAGAACTCCATGTGTGAGTCTGTCTGTGCACACTCACATTTGTGAGTGTGAAATGAGAATTAAATTTGGAGAAGAAAAATGATGCTGAGGTAGTTAGTTCATTATTTATGGATATTTGAAATTTTACAGCTCAACATTTATCAAATACTTGCCTTTTATACTTAGTTGGCTTTGGTTTTTCTATAGCCAATTTGCAGATTGTAAGGAGCTTTTTGGACCTTAAAAACTTAAGTTGGTATGTAAAAGTATTTAAATTACATATATAAGTATATATTCATGGGACAGGGTTAAGAGTTTCCCAAGCAAAACACCATACAGTCAGCCAAATTGGGATTGTGATATTTTTATATTCATTTAAAAAATACTTGGTTTATTCTTTCAAATATCCTCTTAAAGTAGTTTCTCTCAATTGTTATAAGACTATGATTTTGTATTTAGTATAATTTTTGCTATACACCTAGAACTTTTTATTTAATTGACTTTTATTGGGGAGGGTAACTGGAAAGCAGTTTTAAAAGCCTCCATTAGGGAGTGATGTCAAAGGTGGGAAACAGGGCCAAAGGCCTTATAGTTATCTGTTTATGTCTTGTATTGCTTTAAGAACATTATTACAGATTTTATGTTTTTCCAGAGTCATTCATGTATAATTGGCTTCTGATTTTCACAATTTTAACATAAAACTAACTTAGAGTACTGATTGGCTTATATATAGAGAGAGACATAGTTAGATTTTAAATTTTGGTTATTTTCTAAATTTAAATGTCCTTAGAGATGAATATTTACTTATTTTTTGATAGCTGATAGTGACTATTTTATAGCATAAACATATGCTAGAAACAGTTCACTGGACTTCTTATATGTAATTTTAAAAACTTGTTGTAGTTTCTAGGTTAACATTAAAATCACTTAGTATATCAGGAATTTGCTGCACTTTGGCAGTTTTATGCTTGTTTCAGAATGCCTGTTTTGGAATGTTAAGAACTATAAGATACAACTCCTCCCAGACTGCTAATTTTGAAATTCCAGAATAGAAAGCTCTGGTTTCTTATTGTCCCCCCTAGATAAATTTGAAAGCATATTTCTCATGTTTCAGGGATTAGAGTAGAGGGAGAAGATGAATTAAAGTAACTTATTTGCCAAATAGATTCTTATCTGATCTCTATAAGAGCACAGAGAGCCCCAAGGTGGGAGAGGAAGAGGTATTAATTCTACAAACTTCCAAGCTGTGAAACTGCACCGGAAATATTTCAGTAGATTTTTTTTTTAACTGGAAATATCAGAAAATTATAGTGTAGGCTTTTATAATTACCAATTTTGAAGGAAGAGTTTTAAGTCATTGTTGGAACTTTGTTAAATCCTATACAATCAGAGAAACTCTGATTTGTAAGGAACTTTTGAAGTTATGAGCATATGCAAGTCTCTGTAGTTTGTTTGACATGGTAGAAGTTTATGAAAGCACAGTTATAGCCCCTTAAATATTTTCAATGCTATCATTTTGAGAGAAAATTTTACCCCCCCCCCACCCTTTTTTTTTTTTGGTTGGGACATGCAAATCTAAGCATTTACTCCATTTTTGTAATTCCACATTTATAGCTGGTATCAGAAGAAATTGATACACATTTTTTATTAGTTGTGCCAAATACAATTGCTGAATTTCACAACTTTTAAGACTGATTATGCACTGCCTCAAAGAAGTATGCTTTGTCCCCTAAACAAGAGCAGTGAGAGAGCGAATGAGGGGAAGTCTGCAGTGTCTGAAGCTCTAGGAGAGATGTGATGGTGTTATATGTGCACAGGCTCACTGCATGCTTACACTCCATTAGAAACAGCCTTGTGCTGTGAATGGAAAAGGCCATATAAACATATATTTTTCAGTTTCTTTCAATTTGCTGGGTTTTAATTCAGACAGTATATTGAGAAGAGGGTGGGAAAGTGATGTTGAGCATGAACTGTTGTTACTAAAACATGCCATTTTAAATAAAATATACTTTCATTATACTTGTCTAAATATAATCTCTTTTGTTGTTGCGTGCATTGAGATTTCTTTTTATAAATGTTAACACTTAGAAAAAAATAAGATCAACATAGCAGGTGTGAGCCTAATCATCAGTCATAACTTTATGTCCACATTTTCTGGTAGATGGATTTTGACTATTAATTTGGTTTTGTATGTTTTCTCTATGTGATATTTGTGCATTATTAGATGACTAGACTGGCCAAGGCAGACCTGTTACACTTGCCTGAGTCAGGCATTGTTTGCCATGCCACTAAACCTGCCGCCAAGTGAAACCTTCATTGGGGAAATGAGATCGGAGTCTGAACCGCAGAAGATGGACGCCCTGTCTCTGTTTTTATTGTTTTACTTTAATTTTATTTCTTTTGATTTTGTCCCTTTTTTGTTTTGTTTTGTTTTTGTTTTGTTAAATCTCTCTCACTTTTAACTTGTGAGCTGGTTTTCCAGTTCTTTGTAAATGGTATTCCATTAAGAATTCATAACGTGTTGCAAATTTATGGGGGAATGATTAACAGCTCAACTTAGAGATGAACTAAATTGCCATGCAGTAAGTTAGAGTGCAGTGTTGTGAAGATGCTCAGGGCCTTTTAATTGGTGGATGTGGGTTGAGGTGCATTTGGATCTTCAAACATTAAAACACTTAATAGAACCGGAGGAACACTTTCTGATGAGCTCAGCGCTTTATTTTTTTTCCCCAAGTACATCTCATAAAACCAACTGATGGCTTCTGATTTATCCTTCTCCTAGAACTGTAGGTGTATAAAACCATCAAGGAAAGGGAATTTCTCTTAACAATCTGAAGGTAGGGGGAGGTCTTTGTCTTTTATTAGCTTGGTCTTAAGAAGCCTTTAGTTGCCTCTGTGGGGAATTGGATATTGGAGAAAACAGTTGGTTATTTATCTGCATGTTTTTTTGTTTTTTTTTTTTTAATGTGTGAATTTTTTTGTTGAGAATTTTTCAAGAAGCTTTTTAAGTGGATTCTGAAGTCAGGATTCAAAGTAGTGTGAGAGATGTTTGCCTCAGTTTTCTTTGAAGTGTAATTTAGTTTGGGGAAAATGCTAAATGCTTATTTGGTTTATACTTTTATATACTCTGGTAGAGTTTTAGAGGATAAATTTTATTTTGGAAATAAAGCAATAGCACTTTTCTTAAAGTATCTTTAATAGAATTTTTAGAAAAATTCTGATTTTTAACAGTTTATTGTCATGAAAGGTAGGGAGAATCTGATATCCTATTGATATTTAAGATAGAAGTAAGGACTACGTAATAAGCTTGGCTCATGTTGAATACTTTATTGTCTGTGTAGCCTCTATACTGTGTGGATAGCTGGGTTTGGCCACTGAGAAAATAAAGTAAATTTTGCACATTACTAGATTGGAATTATTAGGTGCATAAATTAGTAGGTGCGTAAAATAGAGTACACACCTCAGGACTGCAGTTTTTCATCAGGTATTCAGGTTTTAAACTTTAAAAAAGACTACTTATTTCTAATAGATAAAATTAATGTAATAATTAATATAAACAGTATAGTGTATATGTGGGTATATGTAGATATATAGTAATAGTGGTAACTAATAGCACATTGTTATTTGATATCTTCAGTAAGGCCTACCTTGTTATCATTCTGCATGTTATGAAATTTATTCTCCAGAATTTAAAGTAAACCTCATTTTTAAAATTAGTTAAATTAGATGATATAAAATTAGAAAGTATGCATTTGCCAAAGCTACTAAACTGTAATTCTAATTTTCTTTCTCTAGATAAGCTATAACCATTATCTAAAGTTTTAAATTCCAACTTGAATTTCATCTATGCTTAGAGCCCTTTCCAGAAGAAGTTGTTTGGAGATTCTCTCTGACATCCGGTTGTTTTAAATAGAATTTTACCACTGAAATCAGGCATAACGCTTTTGAAAACTTGTCATGTATATTTTAGTTTGTGTGATTTTTTTTTTTAAGTAGTTTTAAGACAATTAATAGAAATGGTTACATATGCAATCAAGTTTGAGAAATATACCTTTTCTTTTGCTAAGAAGATAAGGGAAAATGTAAAGGATTTAGTTCCTTTTTTTTTGATTCAGAAGCTATGATAAATCATGAACTTCAAAGTAAATTTTTTATTTTTTAAGTTGCATTTTTCTTCACGTCTAGAGTGATTTTAGTACTGCTCCTGTTAGAAAATTACAGGGTTCATAAAAGCATTTTTAGGTATTAGTTACTATTATTCAGATAAGTAGATGCAAATTACATCTAAAAGTATTTTAAGCTTCCAGAAACTAGAGAAATATTGTTCAGCCCCATGAATTTTAAAAAAATCAGTTGCCTAAGGCATCTTTGGAACTGGATTCTTTCTAGGTATTACTGATGTTGGTGAGGTGCCTTATTGAATGGGTTTGGACCTTTTATTAATTGAAGCTGATTGCATGTTCTAGTTTTCTGTTTCCTTCTGTTTATCTGAAATTGAGTGGAGTCCTGGAGGGTTGTCAGAATTGTCTGCTCACAGTAGGTAGCTTTAGTAACAGGGTAGAGACATGCAGTATGGAACAAATTTCAATTCGCACGTTTGTTTTTTTTCTTTTCTTTTCTTTTTCTTTTATTTTCTTTTTTTTTTCTTTTTCTTTTTCTTTTTTTTAAACTAATTTGGTTATTTGCCATTTCTGGGGATTAAACTTTAAAAAATGTTCTTCTTTTCTGTATCTGATGTTCTGTGTGCTATTAGTGACGCAGCCAACACGAACGGTTGTCATGTGTAACACAACTTTCGATCACCGCGAAAACAGCGTCCTGGGAAAGCGTCCATGCTTGATATCGTTTGGTTCATGAACATTAAGTTTCCAGTACAGGTGACCCATAGCTCAAAGTGTTAAATAATTGTCTACATTATTCAGTTTTTAAAATATTATTCCATTAATGAGATTGTTAGTCTTTGAAGTTTTGCTCACTTTTATTTTTCCTAGTAGAGCAGGATAAAAGGAAAGACTTGTGTTCTTATTTGTTTCTTTGTACGGATCTGATAGATAGATTCATTTATTATTATTATTTTTTAAGTGCAAGGGTAATTGTAAAATCATAGTGTAAAGTTGGTGTGGTGTTCTGCTTTCTATAATATTTGGAACTTGCCTCCACAGGTAAAATCCCAGAGGAAGCCAAAGCCCTTTCTTTACTGGCTCCTGCCCCGACAATGACAAGCCTGGTGCCTGGTGCAGGATTACTTCCCATCCCGACCTCCAGCCCTCTGACGGCCGTGAGTAGTGTAAGTTCTCTCCTCGGTGGCTAAGCACTGATTTGTGCAAACCATTGAGGTTTATTTTGGTGGCAACTATCCAAAATGCACACTTAAAAGTTGACCGACCCCATATCATCCTACTTGAGCTCGTGTTGGGCATTACTCTGAAGTAACCGGGCATGCTTTAAATTTAAGAGTTCAGATAGCGTTATGTACTAGAAAAATTAGTTACAGAAACTTGGTACTTTACATAGCACAGACTAGGAAGAGCTAGATCACTCCCAGTTCAGGACCAGAAGGGCTAACCCATTTTAAAAAGAAGATGAGCATTAGTCATGGAAAAAAGGTTTTCAGAGAATATGAAACGCAGCGAGACAAAAATCTGAATTTTTTTTCTGTATAGCACTAAACAGTAACAATTACCTTGTGATTTCTTAAAGAATGATATAACCATTACTGGGCTTTGGTTGTGCTCCTTTTAGAGGAGGGCATTGGACAGGTAAGGACCCTGACTCTGGTGTTTGATGGGGAGAGCACAGACTTTGTGCTTGTGATGTCAGTTTGTCGGGATAATAGAAGTGACTTCTGAAACTTTGAATCTTGAGCAGCATTTTTCTATGATCCATCCCCAGGACGATTTCTCTGTGTAAATCTGTTCCGAAGAGTTCTTTGTAGACCAGGCTAGCCTTGAACTCTGAGATCCATTGCCCAGCTTTTACAATTTTTTTTTTTTTTAAATGATTTTTAACTATGAGGAATCCATGCTGTCAGCTTGGCTGGAGCATAGTGCAGAGAGAGAACTAGGTGTTTGAGATGGGATAGTATGCTGGCACTGTAGGGCTCTGTAGATCATAGATGGCATTTTACTGTTAGACTGTTTCAGTGAGACACTAGCATGTTTTCCAAAAGATCAGACTAGCCACTGTGACAAAAGTGAATGACATTGGTTTGTCACAGTTGGAAACTGCTTTTAGTTAGCAGTTGTTAAATTGTAGTCATTTACACTATATTTGCACATATTGTCATGGTGAGTTTTATAGCCCAAGTAGACATGAAAGTGGTTGGGTTTTTTTTCTTGAGAAAATCCTTTTTTGTTACTTCTGCTAAACGCAGAAAATGTTTTCAAATTCTGAGATCTTCTATCTCTTCTAGTTTAAAAATGACTTATAAATACTTTAAAATTAACGTGTTTCCTAATATATGTTCTGAAAACTGATTTTATTAATGCTTTAGAAAGATCCCGTGGAGCCTAAAGAGATGGCCCAGCAGATGCAGAGCACTTACTGCTCTCACATAGGACCTGAGCTTGGTTCTGATGACCTCAGTGAGATGGCTTAGTCTTCTGGACCCAGTTCTAGGGGATCCAGGACCCTCTTTTGCCCTTTTTGTGGCGCACACAAACATAAATGCTAAGAGATTAATAAAAGATGATGCAATGTTTTTGTCTTTTTTTTCTATCGTTATATAAGAGTAGCTTTTACCATTCCAGATTTTTCTCCTCACTTTTGCCTATTTCAGCTGTATGTATTCATGCTGATGCCTTACTGTGTTTACCACATAGTGGTTTTGGATGATCATTTAATTTCTTTTGAGATCTCTCCTTCCCTGCTAGTCTTTGTTTAGTCAGAGTCTCAACTAGGTTGCCTTTCAGCTTTGTAGCTGAGAAAACATATCAGCTCTATTGCGGAGATTACAATTGTATGCCGCTTTGCTTGCCCTAAGTTCTCTTAGTGTTGATAACCAGGATTAAGTTAATAATTCAATAAATTTAAATGGTATAGTGATGATCTGAAACTCACTAACTTGGTGTTTTTGAATGACCGAGGCACAGTATGTTGATATTGCAAATTCAGTATTTGTGAATTGATTCGCTTAGTAAAGTTTTTTTGAAACCCCCCAAATCACTGTTTGCTGTGGACACATACTCTAAAGTACTGATGGGTTAAATGACACCAAGCACCTCCTGCCTTGTTTCAGTACTCAGGCTGCAAGTGAGTAGGAGGGCTCTTTGCTTAGTGACATATTTTCTGAAATCTGTTTTTATGCATGCTATTTTTCTCTTTTAATAATTCTCCATACACAGTGCCTTAAAACAAACAAACAAACAAAGCTCAGTCCTTAATGATGAGAATGTAGAAATGCTCCAGAGTTGTTTTTGCTGACCATGTATTCAGTGTTACCACGTACTGACTGAGGGAACATGAGAGAGTTGTGTAATGAGTGCACGATGGACTACATACAGGCTCTGAGAAGCTTAACCTTCTCTTTGCTAGAGTGTGCAGCAGTACTGTTTCCGAAATCACTGTTTAGATGCATGCAGCTTGAGGTGAGGAGTCCTTTTATTTCCTTAGGCCTCATGGTTTGCTCTTGTTTTTTATAGCTTGGTGTTTCACTTAGCAGTTTGGGAGCCATACCGGCAGCAGCACTGGACCCCAATATTACAACACTTGGAGAGATCCCACAGCCACCACTCATGGGAAATGTGGATCCTTCCAAAATTGATGAAATTAGGAGAACGGTCTATGTTGGAAATTTGAATTCGCAGGTAACTAAGAAGAAACCGAGTGGCAGCAGCTGCTTATTCTTTCTTCTTAAAAATTCTGTGTAGAAATACTACTTCCTTATTTTTAAATTTACTTTCATTAGCATATCTTATCTAATGGGTTTCATCAAGATGTTTTTCTGCATGCATATATTTTGATCACATCATTTTCCCCATTGCTGTTGTGACCCCACATCCCTGCCGACCCCTTTCTCCTCCCAGCTAGTCCCCTTCTATGCTCGTCGTTTCTTGTGACCCAGGAAGTGTAATCAGGACCTTAGAGGAGTGTTGGTAAGAGGCTGTTGATAGGAGCACGGGAACCGTGTCAGTGGCCTGTCATTAAAGAAAACGTACTCCCTCTCCCTGCAGACATTAACTGCTTTATTTACCTTATTTTAAGGAGGAAAAAGGAATATGCTGCATTAAATTGTCACTCTGCTTCCTTAGACAACAACAGCTGATCAACTGCTTGAGTTTTTTAAACAAGTTGGAGAAGTGAAGTTTGTTCGGATGGCAGGTGATGAGACCCAGCCAACTCGGTTTGCTTTTGTGGAGTTTGCAGACCAAAACTCTGTGCCGAGGGCCCTTGCTTTTAATGGCGTGATGTTTGGAGACAGGCCGCTGAAGTAAGAAACCATCAACAAAGACATTTTAATGGTTTTGAAAAAGTTAAAAAGTATTGGTTTTAGTTAAAGCATTTGTGGAAAGGGAGAGACCGTCAAGTATAAGTGAAATGCATGAGACCATAGCAAGCTGTATTTGAAGACGCCTCTTTTTTTCTGTTTTTAATATCTAGTTGGCTATTAACTGCTTGTTTATGATGCATAATGGCTTCAGACATTTTCCTGTATAGTCCTGTAAGTCAGGTTTCTTCTGTGGTAATTGCAGATTAAGGGCGGTTTAACTTGTAATTGAACTACAGAACTTCTTGTAATAAGAATTGGTAAATACTAAATTCTATGAAGAAAATACCGTTAAGTATTTAGAACTGTTTTAAATCTGACATTGTGACTTAATCTGCTCATGTTCATCTTTGTTTATAAAAATTGCATATTACTTTTCAGATACTCAAGACCAGAAAGTGTATTTCATGCAGGTTATTAAGGCAAATGTGAATTTGAGTTTTATAGGTTGATCTCTTAATTAACAGTTTGATGGGATTTTACTCTTAAATGAAGAGTCACTATTGTTGAGTGCTCAGTCTTCTCAGTGTGGAGTAGGTAAGATAGGGGACAGTATTGAATAAAAATGGCCATGTAGTCAGCTTCTTCATCCGGTGGGAGTATGCGTGTTATTAGCAGAATCTAATTAAGAATAAAAGTGGCCAGTCCTTGATAATGGTGGTACACACCTTTAATCCCAGCACTCTGGAGGCAGAGGCAGGCAGATCTTTGAGACTGAAGCCAACCTGGTCTATAGAGTGAGTTCCAGGTCAGCCAGGGCTGTGCAGAAAAACCATATCTCAAGAAAAACGGGGGTGGTGGTGGGGTGGTGGTGGTTCATTTTAATAGTGGTATCAGCATTGTCATATTTTGCACATAGCATTCGTAGTAGTCTATTCAATTGTTGGAGTAATGTAGACTTCAGTTTTTCTTGCTTTTCGCTTTGTTTAGCAAGAAATAACTGTAGATGAGTGATTAATCATGGTTCCTGAGGTTGCTGTTTTCTATTCTGTATTTAACTATTTTATTTCCTTATGTGCTGCTGAGATGCCCTTAGATTTATAAATATGTATATCATACTAACAGTTGTTTCATATTTTATAAACTATGGTGTGTTTGTGATATACTAATATTTTTAATTTAGAATAAATCACTCCAACAATGCAATAGTAAAACCTCCTGAGATGACACCTCAGGCTGCAGCTAAGGAGTTAGAAGAAGTAATGAAGCGAGTTCGGGAGGCTCAGTCATTTATCTCAGCAGCTATTGAACCAGGTAAGGCCACAGTGTTGTTGTATAGTCACAGTTTAAAGACCATAGACTCTAAGAACTGGAAAGGATTTTAGGATTACTATTACACTGTTGAGTTCCTTCACTGTACAAATAAGAAGACTGAAACTCGAGAAATAGTAAGTGAATTACTCAGAACAAGTCAGCACAAACCCACTTTCCTAATCCTGAACTGACACAGTTTAGAGAGTACTCTGTGACAGCAGGTCGGTGCTGAGGTTAGTTTGCTAGAAGCAGAGTGTGAGTGTTAAGACTTAAAAAGGAAAGAACAGATGTGTAAAATGTTTAAAAAAAAAAAAAAAGCTTGACTTTCACTCAGTTTTCATTTTAAGACAAGAGAAAGGACATAGTATTTAGATTAATTCAGCTTTTAAGATTAAAGAAAAACTTATTCAAATTTTTGTGTTGCTAAATACTTTAAAATCCACTTTAAAAATGTCTGTGTAGTTTAGCTTTAATTAGAATTCCTAAATTAACACTTGGAACTTAGCTTCAATTCTAACAAAATAAATGCAGGATGGTCTTAGCCTCACTGTCGTAGGAAATGAAGACATGTTTTAATCGTACATTATGGCAGCAACAAAATACTACGAACAGCTGTTTATAATCATCTGGTTTATATGTACTGCTGCAGGGTGGCTGCACTCAACGAGTTTATGCAATGACTTTCTTGGATGTTTCTGAAGGATAATTGCACAGGAGGAGGATGTACAGAGAGTAGGCCCCTTGCACTATATGTGGTATATTCCACTTGTGCCTAATTATTAACTGGGATCTTTAACTTGTTCTGAGCTTACGCTGCAAAGTGGTTTTTTCCTCCCAGAGTCTGGAAAGAGCAATGAAAGGAAAGGCGGTCGGTCTCGTTCCCACACTCGCTCAAAGTCCAGGTCTAGCTCAAAATCCCATTCTAGAAGGAAGAGATCACAGTCAAAGCACAGGTGAGACACTCTACTATCAAACTGTCAATGCTTAATGGTTTTTTTCAGTTTTGTATTTCAAATAGTTTAGATGTCAAGAGAATTAGAATTTAGAAATGGCATTATTGTTTGCTTATCTGGTAGTGTGCTTACTCTTAACTAATGCTCTACCAATAAAGGTGGAGATATGGACTATACCAGTTGCTGCCTAGCCCATTTCTCTTGCTGTGTGCTCAAAGGAAAGAAAGATTTTCAAATTGGTTCTTTTTTGTTTAGTTGGTTGTTGGGGTTTTGAATTTTTGAGACTGGGTTTCTCTGTATAGCCATGATTGTCTCAGAACTTGCTCTGTAGACCAGGCTGGCCTCGAACTCACAGAGACTGGTCTCTCCGAAGTGCTGAGATTCAAGGCATGCACCACTGCTGCCTGTAGCTAGAGGTTTCTGGCCTGTCCGTCCTGAGGTTTAGACCTGAAGTCCTGTAGCCTCTTAGACCCAAATAATCACACAAAGGGTTATATTAATTACTAACTGTTTGGTTATGGCTCAGGCTTATTATCAGTTAGATCTTAAAACCTAACTCAGCCCGTTTCTGTTAGTCTGTGTCTTGCCACATGGCTAGTGGTTTTACCTGTGTTCCATTGCATCTTGCTCCCTTGGGTGGCAGCTTGTAGCATCTCTCTGACTCAGCTCTTCTTGTTTATCTGTGCTTGGATTTCCCGCCTGCCTATGGCAGCTTTGCCATAGGCCAAAACAGTTCCTTTATTATCCAGTGGTAATTCACAGCATGGAGAAAGACATCCCACATCAGCTGCCCAGCTCAAATTGATTCTTGATTTTCGATATTTTAAGTAATCTTTAGTTTTAGAAATGTTTTTCCTATTTGCATATGCTCTATGCTTGATTTTTTTTTGTAAACTAACCTTTTACATATACTCAACAGAAGTGCTTCCGTTCTACATTTTGAGAAAAGTTAATGCTGGACGTGGTACTCACATTGCAGCTCCTGTCTTTCTCCATGCTGTGGCCCAAGCACCAGTGCCATCCTTTCCCTAAGTTCTAAAAAGTCCTATTTTTGATCATAACTTAAGTATTTAATTTTTTTTATATGTGATTGTTTTGTGTTTGGTGCAAAGGATACCTCAGAGTGAAAAGTGGAGCATGTCCTGCTTTGATTACAAGTTCCTTGAGAATCAGGCCTGTTTTAATTAGGGCTTCTGTTGCTGTGAAGAGACATCATGTCCACGATGACTCTTCTAAAGGAAACATTTAATTGGGGTGGCTCACTTACAGTTTGGGGGGTTCAGTCTATTATTGTCATTGTGGGACATGGATGGTGTGCAGGTGGACATGGTGCTAGAGAAGTAGCTGAGAGTTTTACATCTTGCAGGCAATAGAAGTCAGCTGAGACACTGAACAGTATCCTGGGCATAGGAAACCTCAAAGCCCACCTCCACAGTGATGTATTTCCTCTAACAGGCCATACCCATTTCAACAAAGCCACACCTCCTAATAGTGCCATTCCTTACCATATTATAGGGACCAGTTACATTCAGACTACCACGCTGAGTTTCCTGAATCTTGTTTTAAATGGTTATGAGGAGAGCCAAGCTCTTAGGCTGAGAAAAACTAAAACTTTTTTATTAATATTGGGTTATTGTATTGAAGTATTAGAAAGATTAAGAACCCTTTTCTTTTTATTATGGGTAAATTCAAATTTGGCAATTGTTCTTTGTATTCAGGAGTGTACTTTCATATAGATGTATCTGAGGCTAATATTAGAAATAAGTGGTTCTTCACACACATGTAACCCCCCTCACACACAGACACAGTCAACATGTTTTACACATGCATGTTGAAGTACACATAGGCTAAAAACAAAAGAGAATGAGTTATCTCTGAAATAGAGGCATGGGATCTTCAATTAAAGAGTTCTGGTCAATTCTCAGGGAGCAGAAAGCGTTGAAAAATGGATGCCAAAATACAGTAAGCAGGCAGAATAGGTTCTCTTGCTACAACACATAACATGGTTATAGTTTATTATTTATTTGAGAAAGAACTAGAAGAGAGGAGTTCAAGAACTCGTGCTAATAAAGAAATATCACATGCTTGAGAAGGGTGCCTAGTCACACTACTTTGATACTGCACTTAAGTCGTGTGTGCAGTTATCACCCCCAATAGGTACAGTTATTACGTGTCCATTAAAAAGGGAGTGACTGCCCTTGGCTAGGACCTGGGAAGTATATTTCTGTTTTGTCCAGATTTTAGTATTTGTTTTATCACAGAGGTAGTGTTAGGAAAGGAGGGCACTGCATTTTAAGTTCCAGAAACTTTATAGATCAGAAGAAGAACTAGACAACACTGTTTTAATGGGGAAAAGTGATGTACACTTGCACTTTGATGTAATGTGATGGGAAGTTGCTGTATGCTGTTTCATTTAAAAATTTACTCATAGTAGATGATTAAAAATTAGCTGAGTATAAACAAATTTTGGCTAAGTGAAAATGTGCTTAATAATAAAATTTCACATTAGTAATTGAGGGTAGTCTAGGGATGCTTCTGGTCTCAAAAGCATACCTCAAACATTTTTTTGTTTCATTTTTATACTTTTTTGTGGTATTCTAATTTATTTTATTAAAACTTGGCTGTCAATGAGGCTGGTATGATAACTCAGCAGGTAAAGGTGATTTCCACCAGGCTTGGCATCCTAAATTCAATCCATGGGACCCAAATGGTGTTTTGAAGGTCAAGACATCACAAATCTAACATTTGAATCTCTCTAGTTATGACCTCTTGTGCTTTTTATGTTGTCACACTTAGACTGCCATCATTACTACCCTTCCATATACAGTCTCTACAAAAATTTTGAGGGGTTTGTTTTGATACAGAGTTTCTCTATATAACTCAGGCTGTCCTGGAACTTGCTCTGTAGACCCGGCTGGTCTTGAACTCAGAGTGATCCAACTGCCTTTGCCTCCTGAGTTCAGGATTAAAGGTGTGCACCACCAATGCCTGGCTGAAATAGTTTTTATTAATGTGTTCTTTGACAGCTTTATACATGCTTATAATGCCTTCTGGTGTTCACCTTTGATCTCTTTTATCTCTCATCTCTTACATCCCTTCCTAATGTTTGTTGTGACAAACAGTGCATGGCCATTATAGTTGTTGAAGCATATAACCTGTTCCCCTCAGAATGACTCAGAACCAGTCTATGAGGAAGCCAGGAATTACAGACCTCTGGTGATGTGAAACCTTAGCCAGAGGGAACTGTCTCCATATTGGAGGCTCATAATGCAGTGTAAAGGAAAGCTATCTCTGAAGATACTCACTTAACTCTGACATAGGAAATAGGTATTAAATTATTTTTACTTTGCGTTCTACACGATAATGTAGCTGGTAAATTTTCTAATGAGTAAATTTAATTTCTGGTATTATAACTAAAACATAGAAGTGTCACTTAAAATATTAGCAAATAGGATGGATAGAGTTTGTAACTAATCTTGTTTGTGGAGTTGAAGTTCTAAGTTTTGATCTCCTTACATTTTGTTTTTCTTTAGGAGTAGATCTCATAATAGGTCTCGTTCAAGACAGAAAGATAGACGTAGATCCAAGAGTCCACATAAGAAACGGTCTAAGTCTAGGGAGAGGCGGAAGTCAAGGAGTCGTTCACGTTCAGGGTAAGTTCCGGAAATATCAAGAAAACTTAATACTGTTTTTATTCATATGAAATTGTGTTTTAGCATCTACGATTAGTCTTGACTGCCTCTGATCAAATATGATCATGAAATTCAGCTCGGCCTCGTAATTGTTCTACTTAGCAGGCTGAGGTACTCACTCACCTGAGTCACAGAAATTTCTAATGAATGGAGTCATGCAGATGATTTTGTATTGGTGGTTGTGGAAAAGAAGAGCCCCCTCCTTTTTGAGATTAAATATTCCAGCTAAGAATTGGTTTGTTTGTTTTTCAAGGGACAAGAGAAAAGATACCCGAGAGAAGGTGAAGGAAAAAGAAAGAGTGAAGGAGAGAGAGAAGGAGAAGGAGAAGGAGAGAGAAAGGGAGAAGGATCGTGACAAAGACAAGGAGCGGGGTAAGAACAGAGACAAGGAGCACGAAAAGGACCGAGACAAAGACAAGGAAAAGGAGGCCGACGAGAAGCGGAAGAAGGACAAGAGGTCCAGAACACCGCCCAGGAGTTACAACGCATCAAGACGGTCTCGCAGTACCAGCAGGTGTGTGTGTGCATGGCTGCACGGGCCTGGGTCTGCTTCTGTGTCTGTGTGCCTCCCCAGTGTGCCATTACAGATGCATGCCTTGTTACTGTTGGCTCTCATCTGTTGTGCTTTGCCGTAGGGACTCTGGAGGTAGAGCTCAGGCTCATGTTTGCACACCAAGCTATCACTGCACCCTGCTTCAACTTCTTACCAAGAGCTTTACTGGTGACCAACCAGTACATTTTTATCCAGGGGGAACCATCACTCTATGCGAGTATTGTAGTGGGAACATCTACCCTTAATTGAACAAGTAAACTTTTCCAGCAGGGGGTCACTACATCATTGAACCTCTTGTGTGAGATATTTGGACAGACTTAGCTGTCTTCCATAATACAGTATTTTAATCTGGTTAATTATTATTATTTTTCTTAGAGAATGGCATGTGATGGGGAAGATGTTTTTAAAACATCTACATACAAATTCTTATGTGTAATTAACCTTTAGGGCTTTGGTGTTTCTCTGGAATGGTATGGTAAATCTTTGCATGTTATATGATTTCTAAAGTTGTAATGTAAATCCTTTCTGTCATCTGACCTAACTTATACCTCCATTATGCTGTGTATATGACCCTTTGCTTCTCTTTGATAGTTTTAGTAATTAGATCTTTTCCTCTTAGGACTGTGGTTTCCACTCACTAATAAACACACTGCCACCAGGTGGCAGAATGTTGCTATAGTAACAGCTACAAAATGACCTCAACCTAAGGTTGTTTAGCCCTCTTATCCCGTATTTCAGATGACTTTATCACAAGTTAAGCTAGTCTTTTAAAAATACCTAAAAAAAAAGGTTTCAACAAATTTTAAAGTTGGCTTTTTATTGCAAATAAGTTGATAAGGGAATATATTTCCTTTTCTTTAAAAAATTGTCATTTTATAGCTTATTTTTTATGCTAGCCTATTAAAAGACAATAAAAGCTAATTGCAGCATTTATTGAGTTTTGATATAATAACAGGCAAGTTCTAGTTCTTGGCTGATCTTGGTGTCCTTTCAGCAAGTGTGAGATCATTACAGACAGGCCTTTCCTTTGCCCCTTTTCTGCTGTGGAAGTCATACCTTGTTTCCTTGTAAGAAAGCAGGAAGTTGCTGGACAGTGGTAGCGCACACCTTTAATCCCAGCAGTGGGGACAGAGGCAGGCCGATCTGAGTTCATGGTTTATAATTTGACCAGTTGTTTATTTCAGTTGCTGGTTTTAGAAACTGACATGTGTTGTCTTCCAGGGAAAGGCGGCGGAGGAGGAGCAGGAGTTCCTCCAGATCTCCAAGAACATCAAAGACTCTAAAAAGAAAGTCCTCCAGGTCTCCATCTCCCCGGGGGTAGGTGGAATCTGGTGAAACATAAAGCCGGAAGGGGAAAAGATTTCCTTCTTTAGTCTGTTTTCAAGTTCTGGTTTTTTTTTTTTTTTTTTTTTTGGATGGTTAATGTATTTGTATTTTTCAGAAATGATGTAGTGTTTAGAACCATTAGCTTCTACCCGTGTACTCATCCGCTCCATCTATAGGAATTGCCCCCGCCTCCATTCCAGTTTTGTATAGTTATAGGATGGGAATGTAGCGTGAAATAGGTAGGAGCTGTACCTTCCTGCCACTCTAACTGTAGGAAATGTCTCCATATGGTGAGAGAATGTTCCATGTCCTTTTTATGGTGCTGGGCTGGTCCTGGGACAGTGCTCTGCTCTCCTCCTGCCTTCTTCCCATCTGCTGTTTGTTTTTAGCTTTCCTTTGTTTCTTCTTGTAGAGTTAGGCAGATGGGTGTTTTCCAACTTTCTGTTTCTTCATACAAAGGATAGCTAGCATACCCTTGTATATTTGTGTGCTAGTGATTATTTCCAGGTCTCATTCCAGTAGATGACATGAACCTTGAAAACTGTGGTGATGAACTGTTATATGTGTCTGATCCACGTGCTACAGAATGTGTGTGGAAGCTGAAGGACATCTTTGTGATGTAGGTCCTCTCCTACTTGTAGTCTGGTTCTGCCAGGTCACAGAACACTTGCTGTTGCTCTGAGCCATTCCGTCAGCCCTTTCATGTATTTTGAGGTAATTTTTGCATATGGTTAGAGGTGGGATTTCAGCTTCATTTTTTGGCATGTGAATTTCAAGTTTCCCTGGCACCATTGTTGAAAACATCCATTTACCTTTCTTGAAAATTATTTGATCTAGTTTACAAGAGTTTATGCTAGGCTTTCCATAGACCTCATTTTTATCCTTAGCTAGTACTATGTTTTCAGTTAATATAGATTTGTAGTCATTTTAAAATCAGAATTTACTTTACATGTGTGTGCCTGAGTGTGTGTATGTGTGTGCAGGAACCTGTGCAGATGGTAAGAGAGTGTCAGTTTCCGGGAACTGGAGGCTGTGAGCTGCTCTGAGAGTGCTAGAAACTAACCAGCTCTTCTGAGAGCACCCAGCACTCTCAACAACAGATCCATTTCTCCAGCCTCAACTTTGCTCTTTTTTAGAACATTTTGACTATATGGAGAGCCTTCAAGATGTCCTATGATATTTAGGATAGATTTTTTTTTCCTGCATCTGCTGCTATTGCTGTTAGTTTTTGTACAGATTGCATTGAGTCTGTATTGTTTTTTCTGATATTCTTAATGCATTCCCGTCTTGCCTTCTGAGTTCTTTGCTTCCTGTCTTATGGTGGTTAGTACATGAATTGTTTTGTTATCATTAGTTAAATTGATCATATTTCCTTAAAATTTTTATTTATAATTATGTGTGTATGTATGTGTGTGTCTCTGTGTGTGTGTACATGTGAGCACAGTGTCTGCAGAGTCTAGAAGAGGGTTGGGGAGTGACAGTCAATTGTGATCTGCCTGACGTAGGTTCTTGGTCTTCTGAAAGGATAGTGCACGCCACCTTTCAGTCTTTGTATTTTATTGGTTTTGATGCTTCTTTGTATTGTTCCTTTGATTTTTAAGCTGTATGTAAAGACACATGATACACAAAAAATGCTTTGTTTTGAGGACTTAATTCTTTTTTTTGCTTTGCCTGTGAAGTTTATTGTAAACAAATTCACAGTTCGTTCGTTTGTTCTATGTATTTAGAGATTTAGTTGTGGCTAGAAACTTTCTTTCACCTAGAGTTCACCCATAATTCCAGTATGTAGCCATTTTACTTCAAAATAAAATTTTATTTCTTATTTTTTATTTCTGTTAATGGAGAATGGCATGTATACGGATCCTATTTTATCACCTTTCAAATGATTAGTTTGAAATGATATGTTCCCAATATTCCTCTGATAAAAACTTGTTGCTCCCCAGTGGCTTGAAATGTTATCTTTATCGCAACAGATTTTCACTTGTTCTTGATCCGCTTGTTGTTCATTTGTCCCCAGTAGTCTTGTGTCTACTTTTAATGTTCTGTGTTCGCACTGTCTCAGCTAGATCAGGAGCACTTAGGTTTCTCAAATGATAGGCAGACTTTTCCCGCTCATCTTAGGGTTGGGATTTTTTCAATAGTGTGTTGTGTGTTTTAGGTTTGTTTTTGAATTGGGGTTCTTGTTTCTAATAGTAGATGAGGTGGGGAAGGGACGCAGTAGGTTATTAGAAATTCTAAATTTTGCTAGTATCTATTGTCCCACATCTGATTCCCTGTTCTTTTCATTCTCTGTTAATTTTTTGGTCTATTTTGTGTGACTGAGAGTCGGAGATAACTTGTGGAGAGTTGATTGTCTCCTATTGTGTAGGTCCTAGGGCTCAAACTCAGGTCATTTTGCTGGGTTTCAGCTAAGCCATCTCACTGCTCCTTTTTATTCCCTCCCAAGTGTTCGCATATTGAGAAGGAGCATGTGAAAACATTATGCAGTAGTCTATTTAGAGAATTATGAAAAGAAAAAAAGTCTGTAGGGTTAGGGATTCAGGAGAAGGGTTCCCATTACCAGAAAAGAAAAGCCTCTGTTCAGTTCAGATGCAGCTTTTTCCTACATACTTTTGATTTGTGGTTGGGTGAATCTATGGATAATTAATCATAGTACAGGCTGACTGTACTTGGCTTTTATCTCACCCTTATTCTAGTAGGTAAGTATATCTTAAGCATTTAAAAAGTAGTACATTGACAGAACCAAGTTTTGTCTTATAGGAACACATTGGTGGCTGCTGCAGTAAAGATCTTAACACTGACTGAAGCAAAGGGTGGAAGGCCTGTCTTTGTTACTTTACTTTATCCAGTTTACTAGTATGTTTATTTACATTGCATTGTTCTGGGTAGCCTGTGTTAGTTAGATAAGGACTATTTTCAAGAGTACAGTAGGTCTTTAAATTCTTGAAAGATAACTTCTGTATTTTTAACATAGCCGGAATAAGAAAGATAAAAAGAGAGAAAAAGAACGGGACCACGTCAGTGACAGGAGAGAGAGAGAACGTTCCACCTCCACAAAAAAGAGTTCTACTGACCGAGATGGGAAGGAGAAGGCGGAGAAGACCAACACACCAGTTAAGGTGAGCTGCTCGGCAGGGTCTGGTGCAGAAGTGCTGCATGCTTAGTGCTCCTTAGGGCCAGGGCATAGGGACCTGCTGCCATTCATACAGATTACACTTCAGAGAGATGAGAACCACTTCAGTGTAAGCATCTCATCCTTATTTGAAGAATCAGTAAATAGCAAACAATGAGAAAATTTTAGCAAGCCTGTGGGTAACAAGTGTATTTGATGTTTATGATATTGCAGTTTGATGAATCTTTGTTGTCAGTGGTTTTGTAATATATAGTTAAAATTGTATTTGTTCATGTGTAATACATAATTGAATACCAAATTTTTTAACCAATACAGAATTGAAAACTAAAACTCCCTACTTAAGCTTTTTCCTAGAAATTACAAGTACTTGTGAAGTATGTTATTTCTCTTTACTAACTTGCATAATTCTATTTGCAAATATAAGATTTGGAATTAACTTTGATACTCATGGCCTTGTCATCATCATTGGCATTATTTATTAAGCATGTATTACTTGTTAGGCTTCTTTGTTATTACGTAATTCTCCCTTAGGCTGGGGGCAGAGTGTGGATTGCTTTTGAAAGCCTTTCTAAGAGGAACAGTGTCTTCCCTTTTACATATTTGTATTTATTTTTTGTGTTTTGGAAAGCTCTTTGGCTTTTCGGGGGAGGGGGTTACAAGGCTGCTTTTGAAGAGCTATGGTTTCTGTTTACCTGTTGTATTCTGATTTTGTTACCATGAGTTGTCCATTTTTCGTTGGAATAAGTTGATACATGTGCTTGCATAGATTTTTAATGAAAGAAAATGCAGTTTTATTCACAAAAGATAGTTATATTATTTAGCCATACATAATTACAGATACTTCTTGTGCAGAATACTGAGCATGTACTTGATGTTTGTTGTAGAAAGAGCACAGTAAAGAGACAGATTCAAGTGTGAGCCACGATGCAGATGAGAAGGACTCACCAAAAACTGAGGAAGAAAACAAAGTACAACAAAATGGGAATTGCCAACCAAATGAAGAGAGCCTCTGCAGCACAGCTGACGCCGTGTAGGCCTTGCTGCATCTCCCTCCACGGTGGAATCAAACCCAAAGCTTTCAGTTCAAAACAAGGTGTAAACGGGGAAGAAACCCACGTGGGAACAACAGCTTTTCTGACTGTATGGTGACATTGTGGACATCTTGTTACTGAGCATGGACAACATGAAAATAATCAGATGTTACCCAAATTCACCAAATTCTGAAGTCTGTGTGTTTCCATGGTGGCTGGCACACTCGTCATGTGGTTCGTTAGTGTTTGCCAAGAAGCATTGCGAATAAATTGAACATCACAGATCCAGAGTTGAACTATTCAGTCTGGAGATGAGCATTGGAGGCTCTTAAAGAAAATGCTAGTTACTGAATTTTGTATTGTTTTACTTTTTTAAAAAAATTTTCAATATATACAGTTTGATGATGTGCTTGAAATTTGTGCAAATATATACACACACTCTTGTAAAGTGCAAAGTATGTAAGAAGTTTTAACATTTATGTCACAGGACCTAACAGTGATTGTGGTAAGTTCTCACGATTGTGTTTTCTTTTGCTCACTGTTTTGGACATCAGTTTTTCTTTAAAACAGTTTTACAGATTAAAATTGCTTAAATAAGTGGATAAAAACCAACCGACAATGCATGCTATTGCTCTCTTTCAAAAGAAGAGCAACTGTGTCGGATACTAACAACATGTTAGTATTCAGTGTTTAGAATCATTGGGTCTGCCACAAAATGAGCATTTCTTCTTGAACTTTCTTGACATTTCCAAGCTCATGAATAATATTGCAGTGTGTCTTGTCAGCTGTAGGTGGCAAAGATGCCCTTGTAAAAAGGAAACTGAGTTTTCACGATGGGCTATGGGAGCACAAGCTGAAGCTTTAGTGCCTTCTACGATGTGTGGTATACTGTTTTCTAGGGTTTTATATGTGCTAGTCACTCTCAATCATACGGAATCTAGATGGCTGTATTCTGTTCACAACCACTGGGAAGTGTGTGAGGGTGTGTCAGAAGCACTTCTTAATCCAGTTAGAGAGGGAAGTCCTGTTTACACGACATGTGGAGCTTCAAACAACAGTTAGTTTTGGGACCACCGGTTTTCTCCTGTGCTGAGTGAAAAGGAAACACACTCTTGGTCAGAGGAAACCTATTAGCTGACTTGATTGGATGGCCTTAAGATTACCTCGCAATCATTTTCTTGTAATGAGACAGAAATTAGACTTAAAGGAAGCACTAGAGCACACAGAGGCGGTTTTGTGTTTGACGATGCTTGTGCGAGTTTAAGACACACGGCCATCCACCCACCATCTTAGGCTCAACTTCCCCACAGCAGGTAAATGCATGCAGTAAGGTGACAACTGCTAATGTTTCCTGCAGACCTGTAAATCTATTAATGCACTATTTGTTATTGTTATGTTTCCCAAAAAATCCCACTTAATTTGCAAGTCTTATTGAAAAACCAATTTTAATTTTATTTAACACAACCTAATACAATCACATTACTCAGTTGCCTTACCTCATGGGAAGGATTACTGTCACAGATTTAAAAAGTCAAGTAGCACTTTAGTTACTTGGTTCCAACTTGAGCCTTGTTTTCATATTAATACTGTTGAAACTATAATTTGAAGATTAGAAAGGCCCTTTCTCCAAGTCAAAACCTGGTTCGATTATGAAGCTGCTTAATCTTTTTCAGGTGTTCAGATTACTGTGTGTATGTGTGTGTTTTCTTTTTTGTCATTGTGTACATTAAACTTTTGGAAAATGCTTTACTATGTAAAGTATAGATGGCCATTTTAATCATTTAGCCACATCAGGTTGGCTGGTAACAGCTTCTGATACGGAAATGCTTGGGCACCTGTGGAAAGATTGTGAAGGAGTGTGTCTCGCTTCAACCGCTGTCTTATTTATGATATGTAAGTAGAATAGAGCAAATGTTTGAATCTTTGTTATTTTTAGTACCATTTCTCTAATAAAGTTCAGTATTTTAGAGGAAAGAGTCTTCAGTTTCATCCTGTCTTGCTTTGAGTGGCACACAGAGGGTTTTGACACAGCCAGAGCAGCCTTGTGCAGCATCTCTAAAACAACCAGTTCTTCAAATTGAGTTTAGGTATTTTCTGTTGTGTCTTCATGGTGAAAATTAACATTTATTCCTACTACTTATTACTTTTCAGGAAGTTATTTATTTTGCTCAAATCATCATTAATGTAGAAAAATGGTTTACACATTCAGAATAAGTAGTGATACAAGAAAAAGTACAGTCGGATGCTGTAGGAGTGCTCTGTGTGTGAGGCACACAGGGAGGCAGCCACACATGTTCTTGTTCTTTCGAGAATACTGTTTTTCAGCCAGGCAGTGGTGGTGCACGCCTTTAATCCTAGCACTCGGGAGGCAAGGCAGGTGTATCTCTGAGCCTAGCCGGGTTTACACAGTGAGTTCCAAGACCAGCTAGGACTATACAGAAAAGCCCTGTCTCAAGATACTGTGAGGGAAACTTGAGGTAAGATGAGCGAATCCTCTCCCACTGACAGACAGCAAGTGTGATGGTTCTTTTCCTCAGGACAGGATCTGATGCTGTCCATGGCTTCCTGTGCACACCAAGCTGGCCTGAGCACTGACCTGATGGCTTTCTAGGTAGACCAGAGCAGGTCCTTAACTGTTCCCATCTTAGTCTAGTTAACTTAGTTGAAAAACACTACTAAGCCTGTACTCTCCATGTTTAAAATACTTTTTTGAACTGAATCAGTGTTTATTATGTGTTTATGTTAGAGGCTTAAATTTTGGTCTACTCAATTACAATTAAAAACCAATGTTTATAATCAAGATTTTTTTTTATTTTTTGATCAAGAAAAGTTCTTTTAAGATACTAATATTGTTTGTGTTTCTTTTATTTTCAAATTATAAAAGACCCAACCTTTTATCTATGTTGCCTTAGACTATGAGATTATTTAATTTGAAGGGTTATAGAGCTCACTAGTAGACTTTAAAATATTTTCAATTTACAATGCACTACAGGTGGATTACGATTTTATATCATGTTGGTTATCAGCCAGCTTTAGTTCTTTTGGAGAGATGCATTGGGTAAGGGAACATCCGTGAGTCACTGAAAAGAGGGTTTAACTGAGTGGACTATGGGGTTGAGCCTTCCCATGGTGGGGAAATACAGCAACTATTGATTATATATTTATATGTGTTTTCTTGCTAATAGTCACAAGTTTTTTCTCAGATTCCAGAGTTAGTGCTCCTCAAAGAACTTGATCCTATTTCTGGAAGCAGGAGTCTAATATAAATGTAACAAAACAATCTTTTGACTAAAACTTGTTTTCTGTTTAATTTGTAGGCCAGCCTTTCGGTTTGCCTTGATTGTATGCTTAATGATGTTTCACCTGGAGAGTAAGTTATACATAATTAGAAGATTGAAAACTAAAGCCACGTATGACTTCTGGTCTATAATCAGGTTAGGTTTAGTAATAGATCCTTTTACAATCCAGGCTAAGATACTTTTGTAGTTTCTGGAATTGATTTGTTTATAATCCTTTTTTCTTCTTTTTGGTGTTGGGGATTAAACTCAGGTCTTCAAAGTTCTCTGTCATTGAACTGCAGTTCAATATATAACAGTGTTTTAAAGGTAGATTTTAAATCTGTAGCCTGGTATTTATGTTTATAGGCAGCTGACATTTTAATTTGGAAAATTGCCAGCTTGGGAGATACTGGTATTTAAATTTTAGGATCAAAATGGGTTATCGGTCGCTGTATTCTTGATTCACTTTTATTTGCTGACAGAGACATTCCTGACCATGTAAGATCAGATTCATCAGACTCATCCTGAGAGAAGTATAGAATTCTGCCAGTAAACAGAACCAGTGGGCAACACGTGATCACAGAGGACCAATTTCCAAACAAGATTAAATATACGGAGTAACTGTATAGGTCAGTCTAGTAGTTAAAGATACCCTCTTCATCTCAAGTAGTTTAATAGGACAGTGTTGATTATCAAGGGGAAGTTAATGTGAGCATAAGGATACTACCTAGGTGTGCCTGTAAGTAGAAGTACTTTTACATGGTATTCATAAAGCACTATTAAATGCTGCTGCTATTATGTTGCTATATTTTTAATAAAATGAAAATCTGGAAATCCACTGTTGAGTAGTAATTTCTCACTTGGGGCAGATACTTGCATATTAACAGCTTGTTTTTATAACTGAAATGTGATTTGCTCCAGGCTTCAGAAATGACCACCTCGACAGGTTTTTGTCTCCTGTCTTATAGGTAAATATAACTGAGGTTTTCCCTATCCAGCATTTAGTGTCATCCTAAGTGATAGCTGCTCAGAGTCCCTTTTGTTCATGGCATTGGGTTCCTGGGAATTTTTGTGTAGTGATAATTGCCACCATGTCTTAATAGCAAGTGAAATGTTTTCTCTGATTTAGGGAGGTACAGTTCTCTATGAGGCCAGTGAATTGTGTGCTGAGGGTGGCCTTTGAAGTGAGATTAGCCAGTTAGTCAGAATTGTCATCCTTAAACATAAATTAACTAGGGCTAGGAAGATGGTCCAGCAGGTAAAGGTGTGTAGCAACAAGGAATGTGGCCTGAATGTGATTCCCCAGGACCCATGTGGTAGAAGAGAAAGCTGGCTTCAGAAGTCATTCTCTTATGTGCCATGGCGTGTGTGCACAACAAATGCAATCAACTGCTAGCCACGGAGCTGTAGGATTTATTATGATCTTGGTGTTCCTGGCCCATCTGTGATGAGTGAGGTCTTTGCCTTAGCTGCCCACTCAGATAAAATGAGACATTTTGGTTTTCCAAAGGGTTATGCGACATACACGGGCTGAAGAGACCTAGGAGATTTTGTGGTAGCAGATACAGACCGAGTAATGGTTCTTTTGACCTCACGTTGCTGTGCCTAAGTGAACAACCACTTCTGGTAGACATTGAATCAGAAGTATAAATACAGTATTATGCTTTTTTTTTTTTTTTTTTTTTTTAAACATGGGGAAAGACAGCGTAAAGGTAAATGACTAGCTAGTTCTCCTGAGGAGATCAAAAGTGGAGTTACACAGCCATGACCTCTCCTACTTTCCTCCCTGAGCTCCAGTCTCCAAATTTCACACAGTGCTCACTGAATGTTATAAGATAGCTTACTTAATTAATTGGCCACTGTCCATTTTAATTCTTACTGCCACAGTGATGTCTGACTTGACCTTACCCTCACTAAGTCTTCCCATTCTGGTTTTCTCTGAAAGGTCATTGTTACTGTTTTGAGACTGAGTCTTGTTTAGCCTGGCTCTACTTAAACTCTTTTTGAACCATCAGGCCTGCTGCCCAGTCCACCTCTCTCCCAGCTATCTCAACAACACCCTATATCAGAAATGATTGTAGACACATGATTAATTCTTCTGGCAGAAAGGTAATTACAGTATTGGAACTAAGTCCTTTTCATTTTAATCTATTTCTGTAGACTCCTAATTGGTCTGACCCCCAGTTATATCAGTGTATGCTGCTTCTTAATTAACCTTTAAACCAGCCAGACTTTCTCATTTTGGAAAAAGGGTCACGCTAATCTAATTGCATGGGTTAAAAGTGTTCCTTCATCTTTAATTTTCTGAGGGAATTTATACTACATTGGTAAGTGTGATTTTCCAGTAAAGCTAATTTGAACCTGGAATATTATTTACAATTACATTGTGTGTGTGTGTGTGTGTGTGTGTGTGTGTGTGTGTGTGTGTGTATGTGGTGAACAACTTGACCCACTACTATGTAGGTCCTGGGAATTAAGCTTAGGTTCTGGATGCCTTCCTTTATCAGTTGAGTCATCTCACCCTTGGCCCGCAGACCCACAGACCTGCAGAGACACACAGATGCTTACAATAATTTTAGGCTGATTGGCCTAAGGCCCAGGCATATAACTTGCTAACTCTTTACCCTTCATCTAACCCATGATTCTTATCCTGTTCAGCCATGGGGCTTGGTACCTTTTCTCAGATCAGCATAGTTGTCCTCTGCATCTTCCGGCTTCTCTCTGGCATTCTGCTCTGTTCTTCCAGTTCCCAGAGTTCTCCTGTCTGGTAGCCCCGCTCATACTTCCTGTCTGCCTTTGGCCAATCAGCGCTTTTTATTAAACTCATGGGGGGGGGCAGTTATTTACAATGGAAAATCTAATTCTCCTGCATGATTCTTTTTAAGTTGATTAATTTATTCCTTTGAAATTTCTCATAAATATATAAACTCTTTGATGGAATCCTCTTATTTTGAAGCTCGTCTTCCTTTAATTTGGACCTGTTGAGTGGGACACTGGTTAGTTATTTCCCTCAACTCACGTTGCTTTCACTTTCTGTAATTCTGTGTTACAGGCTTAGGTACTTTGTATTTTCTCCCCTAAAGCATGAATCGGAACTCCTGAGGCCCTTCCTCAGCTGACATTTTAATGCTCCACATCCCCACAGATCCGCATATACTGTTTCTTTGTTCTCATCCAATTCAGAACACTTCATAGTTTCCCCTGGGTTTTGTTTTTACCTTATGTGTTATTTAAATGTGTGTTACTTAGTGTCCAAATATTTAGAAATTTCCAAAGATCTCTTTTTTTTAAAAAAAAAAAAAATCTGTTTTAATTCCGTTGTGCTTAGGAAACATTTGTATTTTATTCCTCTTAATTATTCTTGTTTAATGGTCTGTAAGTTTCATTTGGTTTCTTCTATACCTGTTACAAAGGCTGTAACTTGTACCTTCTGCCCTTTTATACTCTTGTTAATTTTGTTTTCAGTCAGTGAGGTCTTTTAGTTTCGTTTTTGTGTTTTGAAGTTCTGTTATTTGGCTCAGAAATGTTGAAGTACTGTCAAAGAATCCACATTAACTTGACCCTCTCATCACTAAGATTCCCTTCTTGTTCAGTCTTGTTCTTGCTTTGAAATCCTTCCCTAATACCAACATTAATAGTTTAACATTTTGAGAATTTTTTTTTTTTGCATTTTCATGATATCTTTTACCATCATTTTACTTTAGTGTTTTTTCAGCATGTTAATATTTAAATTACTCATTATGCAAAGTGTATAATTGGTTTTCTTTTTTATAACTGGGTGGGTCTTAGCTGGGTGTGTTAGTGCGTGCCTTAAGTTCCAGCGTTTGGGAATCAGACAGCCAAGGTTGTTACACAGAGAAACCACATCTTGAAAAGCCAAAAATAAGCAAATGAAAACCCAACAAAACAAAAGCTGGATCTTAGCATCTCTTTCTTTGGAAGTCACAGTGTTCTACTCCTGAATTTACTCTCTGATTAAGAAGGCTGATGAAAGTGTGACTTTCTTATTGGTATGTAAACATCAAAGGAATGTTGCCTTCAGTAGCTCCAGTACCAGGCAATACACTCCTAGGCAAGAGACAATATGCATGGCCCATCATGTCCTTTTTGTTTTCAATACTAGGGATGGAACATTGAACCCTGTGCATGCTGGGTAAGCACTCTATCGCTGAGCTACATCCTGAACCCATGATTATACTTGCTTATCTGCTATTAATCTTATTCAGTGGCCTTGCAACTCCAGCTCAAATTTCTATTTCCTTTAGATGTTGACCGGCTTAAATGTGAAAGGCACTAACATGTAATTTATAAGACTTCCCATATTGGGTATTGAGTATTTTTGTATCTAGTAGATATTCTTGATGGTGTGTGTGTTTTCCCGAGGCACCTAAGTTCCTCAGGGACTTTGTTTCAAAGTAGTTCTTACAGCTTTGTTAAGGAGGCCCTGACTGGCCTTTTCTCTGGGACTCATTTTATCTCACTGCTAAAGCAGTAACTCTTCCAAACACCTGCTGTTTTGGATTCTTTTCCTTGCTCCACACCCTCACCTCCATGTACTCTCCTAGGATCACGACCCTATTCCAGCTCTGGGGAGACTGATTGTTCAGAGGGTTTTTTCCTGGGCATTGGTTGGAGGATTTGGGGGGGGGGCACGGTGCAGAAATTTGTGCATGTTCATATATGTGTAGGTGTTTTTGTGTGTGAAGCTTAGAGGTTAATCTCAAGTATGGTTTCTAAGGAGACATCTACTTTATTCTTGGAGACAAGGCCTCTTACTGGGACCTGGCATTTGCTGATTCAGCTAGGATGACTCCCAGTGAGCCCTAACAGTTTTCTTGTTCCCACCTTCCCAGTGCTGGGATTACAGGCACACTGAACCACACCATGTTTTTCCAGGAGAGAACTGGGGCTCAAATGCAGCCTCATTTTGGACTGCATGTAACTGACTGACTTGGATCTAGTTAGTATCTTGGCTGTTCCTCACTGACAATATGCATGGCCCTGTGGTAGTGTGCAGAGCTTCAGAGCTTGTTCTGTGCATCTCTTTTCTCCACATTCTGTCATGTGATCTCTGGCCACCTTGATCTTATTGGACTTCTAAATTCATTTCCTTAATGCACATTACTAGATTGGGCCTGGGTTCCCCTCCTTTACCTTTCTACAGTAGTCTAAGGCAGGCAGTGTTTGTTGATAACATGCTCACTGACTGGCTGTGCCTGACATTTAGTTTCTGATTGTGTTCTATCTTTCTGTCTACCTACCTACCTATTATGATACAATGGCTCTGTGTGTGTGTGTGTGAATACACACACACACACACACACACACACACACACACACATATGCATATATATAAGTATGTATGTATTTTAGCCACAAGTTGAAATCCGTCATAATTTTTAAGTTTGTTGTTTTAGGCTGCATGCTGTGTGTGTGTGTACACCTGCTTGTGTATGGTACATTATGTGTGATGTGCTAGTGTGCAGGTGTGTGCCTTTTCGTGTGTATGCAGAGTCCAGAGTGGCAGGTGTTTTGTTCTCAGTACTACTGCTTCTAGGACAAGGTTTCTCACTGAACCAGAGACCCACTGGTTCAGCTACATTATCCGGCCAGTGAGCTCTCTGAATCTACCCCTCTCTGCTCTTCAGTGCTGGGGGCACAGGCACGTGCAGCTATCCTGGCTTTTTACATGGCTACTGAGGATTTGAACTTGTATCCTCATAATTGCAGAGAAGAGAGCCATTCCCCACCCCTCAAAACACCCTGCATAATGTTTTGTTTGTCAAAAAATTACTTCATACAAAAAAAAAATTAGGCAGGTGTGGAGGTGCAGGTGCGGAATGCTACAGAGATGTAAGAACTGTATGGGCAGCCATATTTTAGGGCATGAGAGGATCATGATAATGTCTCCATTCTTCACTTCCCATAGGCTAAGACAGTTCCTTTATTATCCAGTGGTAATTCATAGCATACAGCAAGACATGCCACATCACTGTTGTATTAACAGGTGAAGAGGAAGTGAGCCCACTACCAGCTAAGGAGCAGAGCCTAAGTAGGACTCAAAAATTCTGGTCTGTTTCCATCCAAGACCCATTATTCGACACTCTAATAAATTAAAATTTGGATAAATTTTCTTTCAAAGTGCTGCTTAACTTAAATACCCATGTAAAAATTACTCATAAAAATGCAAGTCTCTAGTGCCACATTCCAGGGCTAGAAAACATCATTAATAGCATTTTAAAAACAGCAATCTTCATTTCCAAGGAAGCCAGGGCTTCTGATTGTGGCAATTCCATTAATCTTGGTGAACCAGTGGAGCTGTCTGAATTAATGCAATTTATGATCAAAGATGTCCTGAAAGGCTGATATAACTTCATTACCAGTACTTGACTTTTAGAAGCATTATAGACCTAAAATAAACAATGAGAACATATTCTGACATTGCTGTAATGGAATTTTTTCCTAATCCCAGATGAGGTACCAAGAGTTTAATGAGCAATTTTATTGCTTAATGAAACAAATAGGTATGATGTTTGTTCCAAGGGTTGGGGTGACGTTGGTTCAGATGGAACATGGGAGTTTTCCTTAGATTACTTTGCCTTCACAGACTAAGACCTACTTTAGTTGTATCCTGGCACCCTGGGTCCTTTATTATGTTTTAGTCTACTCTCTCCAACAATTCATAAATCACAAATATTAGAGGCAGATTTCATTTGAGATATTTTCATCTTCTCATGTTACCCAAGTAGTGGACATCAGGGCCATAGCGAGAAAATCATGGGTGACTGAGAAAGGAAGATTGTTTATTTATTAAAGCATTCAAAGGAAAGCACCCACTGATACAAAAGGGTGAAAACAGTCATGACAGGCCTTCCCATCCAAGAACACGAGATTCAGTGTCTCAGATCTTAAGCTGTCTGGCTCCAAGCCATGCCCTAGTGATTGGACCCCAAGGTAAAATGATAAGTGTTCCCCAGATCTTATGCTAGCTAAAGGCCTCACCTGCAGAGGGACATGGGAGTATACAGCAGATGACAGCCAGTATTTTATCGGTGACCTACCACATGAATGACTCCTCTGTTGGGGAACCCCCCCCCCATTAGGCAAAGTCCTTGGAGGAGTACCATTAAAGCAACATTCATGATATGGTCCCAATTAGCAAAGTCCTTGGGGACATCGCCAACTGGCCCCACTAGGCAATGCCTGTGGAGTAATTTGCTGTGGAAACTGGTTGTTTTCTGTCTGTAACATTCACATGAGCCACCACCTAACCTCCCTAAAAGAACAGCTATGGGATTCCTTCCAGAGCCTTTTGGTGGTGTGTTTTATACCTTATGGACACTATTGTCAGTGACTGTCAGAAGGATGTCTTTTTCTTATTCTATGTAATTTTGATGAATAAAATATATTTTCAGGTAACAGCCAGACCTTTAGCCAAGATCTCAGCAAATTCGACATAAGGCTAGTTGCCCTGGAGATGAAGTGCTCAAGGACAAGTTCCCAGGAGTTTAGTAAGGTCAGGAACATAACTTCAGTGCCAGTTTTTCCCTGGCAGAAAAGACCTAAATAGATAACATTTCTAGACATAACTCACAGTCTTAATAATTGACTTTCTGCATGTATTACTAACCTCATATTTATTTTATAAAGCTCAAGGTCCAGCTAACTATCGATGCAGGGTAAAAGTATATGTCTTGAGTATTGGGGCAATTCCTAGGTCACTGTCTCTTGCCCTGCTATGTGCCTGTCTGCCTGCTTCATAGACTGTACATCAGGGAACCTGGATGACACTGAAGCCTGGCCCTCGCTGCAGTCAGCATGGCTTTTTCATGTCTGAGAGAAAAAACCTTGTGATATTTTTGTATGTGTTTATAGTATGGTTGTATCTCTAGTGTTTACTTAAGAAAGTAAAACAACCTTCAATATCAGCTCATATAATAGCTAAAGTAGGATGTGAATAAGAGAATAGAAAGAAAGACTTAGAGATAGAAAAAAAAGAAGATATAGTAATAAAGTGACTTAAGAATATGTGAGTTGGCCTTTTCTTTTTACCTATTTCTTTTCCCTCCACTACCCCAAGGAATTCTTTCCCCTACCCTGGGCAGAGTGGGAGCTGTTCTCTCAGTCTGCATTACATGCCCTAGGGGCTGTACCCTAAGGTCAGGTTGGGAGGATACATGTTCTCCACTACACAGGGCTGCTGGGACAAAGCACTGTGGAAGAGAGGGCTTAAAATGATAGAAATTTCTTTTCCCCCACTTCTAAGTTAAGGGTCAGAAGTCAAAGTCTATCAGGGTCCTGCCCACTCTCTCATTACCTTATTTTCTGAGACAAGTTCTCTCAGTGAATCTGAAGTGCATCAATTGGCTAGATTATTGAGTTCCTGGAATTTTCCTGTCTCCACAGTACTGGGGTAACAGGCATGCACACATGCCCACTCAGCTTTTATGCCAGTGCTGGGATTGGAACACAGATCCTCACATTTGTTCTGAGACACTAAACACCCACTCACTGTTCCATCTCTCGAGTTCCACCTCCCACATCTCCCTCTGTTTCTCTTACAGACAATACTCTTATTAGATTCAGGGACAAGCCTGCTCCAAAATGATTTCACCTTTGCTGATTTTGTGGACACATCTGCAGTGACCCTGTTTCCAAATAAGACCCCATCATTAACAGTGCCTAGGGTGTAGAATTTCTGAGGACATCCTTATACACATTATAGCATGCAGCCATACTACTGTACCATTGCTGGCACCAATCACTGTAGGGGGATTATGTTACATTGAAACTAATTATTCTGCCTACTGGCTTAATAAAAATGCTGATTGGCCAAAGGCAGACAGGAAGTGCTGGGTGGGATTACCAGACTAAGAAAACTCTGGGAACAGGAAGAACAGAACAGAGATGCCACAGACACACCAGAGATGCCGCAGAAGCAGAGGACACCTATGCTGTTCTGAGAAAAGGTACTGAGCCGCATGGCTGAACAGGATAAGAGTCATGGGTTAGTTTAAGGGTAAAGAGTTAGCAAGCTATATGCCTGGGTCCCAGGTCAATTAGTGTAATATTAATGTAAGCATCTGTGTGTCTCTGCAGGTCTTCGGGTCTGTGCCATGAGGCTAGGCTGGAAAGTTTGAGCCAGAAAACTCATACAACAATTTTCCATGGGCCTCTCTAGGAGTAGGGAGTAAGATGTGCCATACACAAAATCTATTTCTGACTTAAGCATATGCTCCATTAGAAAACTAATGATACACAAGTTGACCTGCAGGTTTTCATTAGAAAAAAACTTTGTTTGTGAAATACCTCAGGCTGGGTTATTTATAAACAACAGAAATATGTTGGTCACAGTTCTAAAAGCTGGAAAGTCCAAGATTAGGGCCCCAACAGATCTAATGTGTGTTGAAAGCCCACTTCCTGGTAGATAGTGTCTTCTATGAGGTCTAACATGGCAGAAGGGGCTAACATACTTCATCAGGCCCCAGTCATAATGACACTAATCCCATTTAAAAGGCCTAAGGGTCCCAGCCTTAATAACCTGACAGGGCAATGAATGGCTTCCAGATATTTTTGAGTGCTGTATACAAAATATCTTCAGAATACTTCCTAATCCACATATACCAATATATTCAGTGGGCAATCGGAATGAAGATGGTGAATTTCAGTTACCTTTGGAGGTGGTATGTCAGGGTACCAAGATGGCTTACATGAAAGATTTTTAGGGTGATGATTCATCTTCTGTGGGGCTTGAGCAGTAGGGTTGAAGGTGGTACCAGTATGTAAATGGCAAAGCCTTGGGCAGTAAAAGATCTTGAGGAGGGAGTGTAAAGAAATAATTCAGTGTTTGATATAGTAAGGTGGGAACATCTGTCTTCCAGGAGTGAAATGAAGTGTTTTCTCCCATGCTGTCCATAGCATAACCCTTCACCTCTGGTCATCAAAGTGTGTTATGGGATTGCCACCAACAATCCATTCTCTCACAGACAATGTGTGAGGTCCTCTTGGTCAGTCTGACACTATCGTCTGGGAGCCTCCAGTCTCATAGTTAAGAGCTCAGTATCATAAGACTGCTCACTTTAGATGCCTATCTCAGATCTTAGCTTGTACTTCTCACAAATGGTACAAATCAAGGGTTACCATGATCCTTTTCTGAGTATAGTCATTTGCTGTATGGAGTTAGGAACTTGGGAAAGCCCTTAACAGTTAACAGACATATTGTAAGGAATGTCACAAGAGATACAGAGATGTTGAAGATGCAAGAAATACACAGGTGTGTGTGTGTGTGTATGTGTGTGTGTGTGTGTGTGTGTGTGTGTGTGTGTGTGTGTGTGTGTGTGTGTAGACCTTTGAGTGTTGCACAAATCCTAATTGGTCTTATAATAAAAACCCAGAGTCAGATATTGGGGTAAGTTATAAAAGATCAGAGAGACAAAGGAACAAGCCACTTCTTACCTGGCCAGCCCCTTTGCTGAAAGAGGAAGATTCTGTCATCACAAATCCTCAAAATGAATGCCCTGAGATCCTGTCTCCACCAGCCTTATATTTTGTCTTCACCCAGCCACATCACCTTCTAGTGCTGGGATTAAAGGCATATGACACCACTGCCTGGCCCACCTTCTGATCTTCAGATAAGCTTTATTTGTTAGAGCATATACAAAATATCAGATGCCAGCAAGATGTAGAGGAAGCAGGATGAGAACGCTGCTCTGAGAAAAGGTATCAAGCCACGTGGCTAATCATGGATAGGACTCATGGGTTAGTTTAAGTGTAAGAGTTAGCAAGAGTTAACAAGCCTGAATCATAGGCCAAACAGTTTATAATTAATATAAGCCTTTATGTGATTTTGGGGCTAAATGCTGTGAGACCAAGTGGGTGGAACAGAGAAATTTCTGACTACAAAAGGTGTTCCGAAGTGGTGCATGTACATCCACATAAAGCTTGAAAAAGGTTCTAGATTACAGAAACAGAGCCAAACAGCTTCCTGGTTGTGTCTCTCAAGTGGGCCTTGGTAGAGAAACTCTAACCTGTGGGCTTGAGCTACAACATGGTGGGTTCCCGCAGTCTCACACAAGCACAAGATTTCTGTTCATAGAGACAAAAGGGAACAGAATCAAGCATGGCTTCTTGATAGCAGCATTTTCTCCTGTGGAATCTGTGTGCTGGTGGTGAGCAGAGGCACGACTCCTTTAAGAGAAGTTTTCTGACTCGGTGTTAGCAGCAAAAACATTGAAAGAGGCCCTGCTGCCAATCAATTAAATGGTGTTTCATGAGCAGTGAGAGGCTGTGATCTACTTGGTGGTAGTATGGACACTAAAATTCCCCAGAGTTGGGGTGGTAAACATGGTTCCTGCCAGTACCTGTGCTAAGCTCCCAATCACCAAGGAGCTGGAGCCAGTGCTATAACCCTGTCTTTAATCCTAGCCACAATTTAGCAGATTAAAAGTGTAATCAGAAAAAGATAGAGAAATACAGTCAAGATGGATTCAGAAAAAAAAAACCCAAAAAACCCAAAAAACCCAAAAACCAAAACAAAAAACCCCAAACAAACAAACCAAACCGACCAAACAAAAAAACCCCAAACCAACACTAAAACCAAAAAATTCTCTAAACAGTTTGCAGTGTGCTTAAAAATATACGAAGGCATAGAGAAAAAAGAAAAAGGTAGAGAAAGTCCTAAAAAAGGAATAGAGTAAAAATAATAATAAGCCACATAAAGATGGAATATATACAAAGAGTCTGCATACTGTATGTTATTGTGTTGTTTTTTGAGTTTTTGACTGCAAAGGAAGTAGCAAAAGCTGCTAAAAGAAATTTGATTATAAATGTTGCCAGATTAATCCAACATATATATTTTGTAATGCTTTGACTTCAAAATTGAAGTCAAAAGACGCGTTTCTTTGAGGTTTTGTTTTTATTTCC
Source organism: Phyllotis vaccarum (assembly GCA_033318265.1). Taxonomy (NCBI): domain Eukaryota; kingdom Metazoa; phylum Chordata; class Mammalia; order Rodentia; family Cricetidae; genus Phyllotis; species Phyllotis vaccarum. Next base: position 36,930,232 of record JARWLC010000012.1, on the reverse strand, counting down.
ATAGAAAATAAGAGGCTGTGAGTTTATTCTGGGTTAAAGAAAATAAGGTTTGATTGAGGAAGACCCTCTGAAAATCCTCAGATGGGAATGGATGGCCCAGATGATCCAGCATTTCAGAACACCTCTGTTGCAGTTTCCTCTGAGCTCTGCATCCAGAATAACTTCAAAGAGACAGGCTGAGATGACCCAGCTTCACAGAATACTTCAGTCAGGACGTATAATCCTGGAGGATTCCCACAAGATGACCAGGGCCTCCAGTTAGAAGGAAGTGGCCTAGAGAATTATGCCCACATTCCCCCAAAATGACTTATGTATGTTTGTCTTTGTTTACAGTTTTGTTTGCAAAGTTGTTACAGATAAAGGGGAGGGAAAAAGAACAAAGGAGATTAGATTTGTTTTTTTTGTTTTAGAAAAAAAGGGGGTGGGGATGCTGTGGACCTATGCTCCTATACACTGTAAATATTTTGTCACTGTAAATATTGGTTTAATAAAATGCTAGACAGAAAGTAGTAGAGGTGGGGTCACCAGGCTAGGAGAATTCTGGGAAGTGGAAGAGCAGATGCAGAGGAAGGAAGATGAGATGCTGCTCTGAGAAAAGGTACCGAGCCACGTGACTAAACTTGGGTAAGAATCATGGCTTAGTTTAAGAGTAAGAGTTAGCAAGTAACAAGCCTAAGCCACAGGCTGGTTTATAATTAATATAAGCCTTTGTGTGATGGGTAAATGGCTGCAGGTTGGCTGGGCAGGGTAGAGAAATCTCTGACTACACTTTGGAGCTTATATCTTTTCTCTGGATGTGCTTTCACCTGTGTGTTCTGCAATCTAGAAGCTCTCAGAATCCTGTTCATTTGAGTTTCCTTTCTGGCCCCTTTCCATTCACCTGGTTGATTGAATGATTATTGATGATTTATTGTATAGACACCTTTAAAGACTTGAGGATTAATGGGTTGTGTCTACTGGTGACTCTGTCGAGAGGCCCTGAAGCCTTTGAGAAGTGGAACAAGGTTAGTCTTTGGGAATTGGCCGTCCATTCCTTTTCTCTTGGTCCTTCTTTCCTGGCCCCCACGGTGAGCAGCTTTACTCTACCATGTGTGTCTTCACTCTTGTCTGTACTGCCTTGACACAGGCCTCGAAACAATGGTAAGCCACCAGAGACAGAAACTCCAGGAACTGTGAGTAAAAATAAATCTTTCTTCTTATAAGGTCTTTGTCTGAGACATATAGTGACAGAAAGTTAAATAATGGCAGTCAACTCACATTCAGGTCCTGTTTCCCCCCCCCCCCAAGGGATGAGAGTTTCTACCTCTTTACCGTATGCTTGGTTCCTTGCAGTATTGAGGGGCCCTGGTTACCAACCTCCTCTCTGACACCTTAGAAAATATTCAGTACTCCTGATGGCTAATTATTGATTGTCAACTTGATACACCTGGAAAGAGGTAAGCTCAACTGAGGAATTGCATCCTTCAGATTGGACTGTGGGCACTGTGGGAACCCATAAAGATTCCACCTGCATGGAGCTTGAAGGACAATTTATAGGAGTCAGTTCATACCTTCTACCATACAGTTCCCAAGAATTGAATTCGGCTCATTAGGTTTGGCAGCAGCAAGTACCTTTCAACCCACTGAGCCTTCTTGGTGTTCTATGAAACGATACAGTTCTTAATTGTGAGTCATAGTGTTAGTTACTGAAGTTGAACTCCCAGATATTATTTCCAAAATGAAGCAAGCTTCCTTTGCTGCTTTTATGTTGAATATCCTTGAAACCCAGTCTACAATTTTACACACACACACCACACACACACACACACACACACACACACACACACACACACACACACATACACACACACACACACACACACACACACACACACACACACACACACTGTGCTGAAAGGCCTTTCTAAGGCAAAGTGAAGTTCATGAGCCGAGACTGAGCTGAGCTGTCTAAATTGGTTTCAGCTGACGGCCTTTGTTAGCGGAGACTGCGCTCTTGCTATCTATCTTGTTATGGTTTTCATTTTCTTTCTGAATTCATTTCTGGAGCTCTGAGCCTCAAAAATAACAAGCTTGAAAATAGCTTTGTGGGCTCTCTGGACTCCCAGAGCCCAGCTTCCACCACAGTGTGTTCTAAGCAGGACTTCAGGTGGGAGAGAGTCCCGGTTGTTTATGCTCTTAGCTGGCGCAGAGGCAGAGGGTCCAGAGATGCTGACATGTACTGGCTAAGCCCCAGCATTCCCTAGAAATTAAAGACTGAACCAAAGTCAGGAATTGCCAAGCAAATGCCTTTGGTCGGGCTCATAGCTGCCCCTTGTGGTAACTGGTGGAACCTGTCTGATTTACAAAAGTACAGCCTCACTGGGTGGTGGTACTCGCGTTTAATCCCAGCACTGAAGAGGGGGAGGCAGGTGGACCTCTGAGTTCAAGAAGTCTACAGAAAGAATTCCAGAATAGTCAAGGCTACACAGAGAAATTCTGTCTCAAAAGCAAACAAACAAAACCAAGCAACAACAGCAGCATCAAACCCTGCATACACAGCCGCCCAAGATGGCTTAGTTTCCCTCCAAGATTTGTCTACGGACCTAAACGGGAGTTGGCTGAAGTTCAGTCCTGTGCAGATATGAAATACCGCACCCAGAGAGGAAACTGTAAGATCCAAAGATGGGCCAGCAAACCTTGGTCCGGGAGGGACTGAGGGTGGTTGGAGGGTCTGGAGTTGGGGTGGGGTGGGGTCCGAAGTAAAGAAAGGAAGTGATTGGCTGACCTAGAAGCCTTCCTGGCATAGACACCTGGGGCAGACCACTCAGACATGGACACAGAAAGGGCTCGAATAATTTGGAGGTTGGTGTCATAGTGCTCTGAGCTCAGGGCCAAGAAAGGGGGCTAAGGGAGTGGGCAGCATCAGAATGGATTTATTTGGTGAGGTTAGAAAGCCTTCAAGAGAGAATGGGAGGGCATGCCCTTCACCAGGAAACTAGCAGGTGTTGGCAAGAAGATTGACAGTTTCCAGAGGCTCAGCAATAGCTGGAGGCAGGGATTGAAAGGAGTCACATGCCCCTGAACGAGCTTCCCTAGCACCAATGAGAGTGATGGACTCTCTATCACATGGGACGTAACGGGGGTGGGGGGGGCAGAATAAGCATGTTTAGTGGTTTAGAGCTAGAGGTGCGACCTCCAGAAAGCGCCCCCACCCCCATCCCCAATGAACAGTGTCGCCATCCAGCAGCAGCTCAGGTCTGAAAACCAACGGGGAAGCCCCCATGTGTCCTTTCCTGTTCCCAGCTCCTGCTGATGGCGGAAAGCTTCTCACTGTAAGACTTCTGCTTGCTTCCCGCTGCTGCAGTGATTCAAAGTCTCCCAGTGCTTCGCCCTTGTTTGCTGAGTGGCCTTTCTAAACCAAGGCCACTCACTCTGCATAAAATCTAGTGGCTTTCCCATGCCTGCCGAACAAAGTCCCCAAGAGATGGCCTTCCAGGGGACATGACTGAGAGCATTCCCTGAACCTTGGTAGGCCGGGGAGGAGAAGAGAGCAGAGGACATGTATAACACCTGAATGCAAAGGCTGATGGCCCGCCTCATGCCCTGACATCCAGCCGAATGGAGAATAAGTTCTCTGCCTTTCCTTTGACCCACCTGATTTGAATTGCATTGCACTTACCTTCACAGAACAGCCCGGCCAGTCAGGGCTTTTGCTTTCTTTAATCCTGTCTCTGTACTCCATCCCCTTTGTCCCCTTCTTCCTTCTGTGTCTCCACCAGCTGGATGCCTTCTGCCCCCATTCCCTCCAACTTCATTTCTCCTTCACTGTCCAGCACAATGGCTTTCTGATCAAAAGTTGCCTAGATGGATGTGCTTTCTTTCCCTACGGCTTTTCAAGGCAGCCTAAACATCTGGGGTAATGAACACGGGGGTGTCAGAGACTGCTGCCTTTCAGGAAAGAGTATGCTGTGCTCTGATGGGGCTGCCAACAGTGCCCTAGAACAGGACCCGGAGCCACAGCATTTATCATAGAAATCGATTTCCCTCCTTCATGTATTGCTAAGATATATCCATCTTTGAACTTGAAATGTTTTGCTGCAGAAAAATCACGGTAAGTATTTAGCAGCAAGGTCAGTTGAAGGCATCCATGCTCTGAAACAGAAATTGCTCTTCAGCCTGACCTCAGAGAGAAGAATCAAGATTGGCTTTGCAGGTGCACAAAATGCCTTCAACTCACTCGGCCTTTCCTTGTATGAGTTTTGGGAGCCAAGAGACAGCTTAATACCCACAGCCAGGACCTGTGAATTTGCAAACCTTTTGTTGGCCTGTACCTTCTCTCAGGTTTAGGTGCTGAACTCAATTTCAAAATGATCTCAAGCAGCCAGAGTCAGTCAGCTGTAGAATCAAAGGAGTCTAATAAAGCAGATTGCTAAGCTCATTCCAGCTTGGAGTCTTTGAACCTGGAGGATACTCCAAGATGGGCACAACTTTGTGGAACTCAGTTAAGTCTAGGTCGTATAGTTAGAACTGTAATAAACCATTATAACACATTTAATTAGCTTCATCCTTTGTCAAGTTGGCACAATATTATCTACATCTCAGGACTCAGATAATGCTTGTAAAGTGCTCAACACAGTATCTAGTAGAAAGAAAATAGTAGATGGTTTCTATTGCTGTTGCCAGTTATTTTTATTTAAAAAAAAATCATGATGGCTATAATAAATGGCCAGGGAGTGTGTGTGTGCTATAAAAGCAGATGGGTAGGCTTTGTGGATTTGTAAGAAAGGAAAGGGTAAAGTCAGGTCCGAGAGGAGAGGACACAGGTAGGCCTTTTGGTCATGGTACTTTGTAAAGAATATTCTCCATTCTCTAGATCATACCAGTAGTGTGACTGTCTTTCCAATTTGTAGTAGTTTGATTATGAAATTCTCCCATAGACTCCTGTATTTAAACACTGAGTCCTGGCCTGAGATTTGGCTCAATTGATAGAGTGCTTGCTTCACAAACATGAAGACCTGAGTTCAGATCCCAGGACCGACTTAAAAGCCCCACATCGTGGTCGCACCTGTAATCCAAGTACTAGAGCCAGAGAGACAGGAAGATCCTTAGGGCTTGCTAGTTATCCAGTTGAATTGATGACCTCCAAATTCACTGAGAAATCCTCTCCTGAAAAATAAGGTAGAGACTGATTTTCAACCTCAGACCTCCATCTACATACATGTGCACACCTGTGCATGTACCTGCATCCATATGTGCACACACAAACATGGGCACATGTATATCCCCACCTCCCACACACACACCAGCAGACAAAAGACAAAGCAAAAAGGATTCTGCCCCCTGTTGGTGGTGCTGTTTTGTGATGTTGTGGAACCTTCAGGAGGTAGACTCTTCCTGGAGAAAGTGGGTTAGGGCGTAGGCTATATGGTTCTATAACTCAGCAAGTATCCTGTCTTCTTTTCTGCTTCATATTGCATTGATGTGAGGAGGTAAGGAGCCCCGATCACACATTCTTGCTTCTGTGGAGCTGCCTGCTGCCATGTCTTCTCAGATACCATGGTCTGTACCTCTCAAACTGTGGGCCCAGCTTCTTCAAGTTGCTTCTGAGAGATACTTTGTCATAGCAACAAGAAAAATAACTAGTACACAAGCCATGACTTCCTCACTGCAGCATCTCCAGGGCAGGTCCCTTCGACCTCCTGTTTATGCTATAGTCACCTTAGTGCCTACGTCTGCTATGACAAGTCATCCCCCCCCTCATCAGACAATGGGATCACCCTAGTTTTCAGCTGCTAAGTGTGTTTCTTTTTTATTTCTTTTGCTAAGTGTGTTTTAAAACTGGCCTTTTTAAAAGCTTTTCCAACTCACCAACCCCTTTTTGCCTGATTTTCCCCCCAAAACCTCTGGCTGTATAGTATATTAAATAAGAATGCAAATAAAACAGCTAATAAATCAGAGACATTTATTTTAAAACAATTCTTTGGTATACATACAGTTTTACTACTTATTAATAACAAAAACAAATGTGCATATTATTCAGATGGATATGCCATTTTTATATAAGGAATTACATCTTGGCTGAATGTTTGATGCTGAAGAACGCCGACCATCTTCAATATTGTTTCCAGTTGACAGAGATTTTTAACTTATAGTCGTCAATGGTGAAGAACCTTTTAGCTTCCATGGAGAACACCATTTAACATAGAAACACTGCCCTAAAATATGGTAAAGAATTCCAAAGGCCCTTTCATAAACTATTGAGTATTATCGGTGTGGATATAGATAGTGGAAAAATTTAAGAGTAGCTACTTTGAAGTATTTATTATTAATTCCTTATGCATATTGTCTCTGAGTAAGCAGTGATGGCCCATTTTTCTCCATGGAAGCTGAGACTCCCTTGGCTCTTCAGATTCCAGTTTGGGGGATTAAATAATATTGCACATCTAGTCTTCTATGAGCCTTTTAAGTGTAGTTTAAACTCTGTGTACATGTCAGTATTTTCTTTGAGATGATAGTTGAACACCGGATTTAGACTGCAGAGGTGAGAGCATGCGTGTTGGGGTCTCAGCACAGAGTGCTTTTCTGAGTCTGTGGTACTGATCACTTTCCTATGCTGTAGTCAGATCTCACTGCCTTTGTCCAACCTGACTATGGGACAGTGATCTGTCTCTTAGTTTAATTACTGTCATTACTGTCCTGCTCAGGGGTGGGGTGAGATCCATGGCCAGAGACAGGCTGGAGTTCAACAGCTTCCCTGGGATCAATTTCCTTCGGTCTTTCCAGTTCCCTGGGGGAATCACCTTTGGGCTTTCCCCCTAGAAAGCGGGAGCTGTGTGTGTATGTTCTCCGCTGTACTGTCTCACGGATGTCTACATTCAGGGCCAAAGTTGCAAAGATGGGGAGAACAAATCGGTAGGATTGCCTCATGTGCACAGCCCCTCTGTTAGAGACATTTTTCAGACACTCCCTTAGAAGGGAGCTCCATCTCTGCAGCTATGGAAATCCTCACCCACACTGACTTGGGTGAGATTTTTTTTCTTTAGTGATGCTGCTGTCTTGAAGTCACCCACACACTTGTATGTGACCCCTTATTCATGTTCTGTAAGACAGTCCAGGAAACTTACTTGTTCCCAAAGCTAGACTTGTGTGGAACTGTCACTTTTGTGTGTTTCGATGCTGGGTCTGGGGTGAGTGAATGCTTGTGTGCGTCTTCCTAGGGGAAGTTCATGCAGTCATTCACATACACAATTGGAACCTATACACAGTTTGTTAGACTGCTTTTTTCCTCATATCATAAGGAGTTCCCAAATATGATTAAGAGATACATAAATTGTTTTAAATCTGATTTTAAAGTATTACACGTTTATGTTTGAGATGTTGCAAAAAAGAGAAAAAATAAAGAACAACAGAAAAAAAGAGATGTATCCCCACCACCCAGAGATAACCAGGACATTTGTGTACATTCTTCCAGACTTCTGATCTTATATGTGTTTTGATGACTGTGCATAATACTTGGGAATTTGTTTTAAAAATTGACACATTGGTCAGAGAGATGGCTAAACACTGGCTGCTCTTACAGTAGTCCCAGGTTCTATTTCCAGACCCACATGATTGCTCACAACTGTCTTTAACTTTAGTTATAGGAGATCCAATACCCCCTTCTGGACTCTGAGGGCACCAGGCACTCATGTGGTGCCCAGACATGCACACGGACAAAACACATATGCATGTAAAATAATATAAACATTAAGAAAATACATGTATTTTCCATGTCATTGAGTAGTGCTCTATAGTACATTCTAAAAGGTTGTATTGTATTCTGCTTTCCTGCTTCATTGGTATTGGGGGTTGAACCTGGGGCCGATCCAACTAGTTCAAGGTGACTTCTCTATTACACATATGCACCAGAATATACTTCAGTAAGCAGAAACTACAAAAGTATGTTGCTCATAATTTTTCCTTTTACAAGGAAAAGTCAACTATCATGCCTAGCCTCTTTGAGTCATAGAGTTGACTCTTGTATTTTTACCCAACTTTAGGACAAATCCTAGCATCTAATTGCCAGGACAAAGGCATTCTGAACTTACTGTCAACTAATCCTTAAGCAAGAGCATGCCTCTTTCAGATGTTAAAATAGCTCTACATTTTTTTTTTAATCAAGTTGTATATCATCTCTTAAAATATATGTTCTAACCTGACAGACCAGACTAGGCAATTTAAAAGTTCCATTTAGTTATTGTCTTGCTCATACTGAAAATGGTATTTGATGATTAGCTGAAGATATTTTATAACATGGACTACGCATTCAGTTACCTCTTTGTGCTTTTTCACTAATTCTGCCCTGAACACTCTTCCTGCAATGTAGCTCTTTGACCGTTTTCTCTCTAGAGTATTTCTTTCCACACTGTTATTTCCTTCCTATAACATCGTTAGCTGCCCTTCCTGATTATTAAAACATACCCTTTTCACTACAGACATCTATAAAATAAAGATTAAATCCCCAGTGGCAAAGAAGGCTTCCTCTTGACCAAAAAAATCTTACTTTTTTTGGTCCATAATTAGTCTAGGAATACATTTTCCAGCCCACACCTGCATCCAGGCATGGCCAAAGCTATGGGAATGGGTTGTTTTCTAGCCAAGACTTTGATTATAGGTACATTTTCTTCATGATCTTTCTCTGCTAGGAAGATGCAATTGTTAATGATGCCCTAGGCGATTTGAGGAGCTGCAGCTGAACAAGACCTGGATCTCTCAGGCCTAGTGTTGGAGAGAGCCACCTGCTGGCCAGACACTGGGTTACTTTGCTACAGGAATATGGCACTGAAAGTCCATCTGGTTATAATACAGAAATGCAGTGAATAAGTTAGAACTATTGTTAACACTTTGGTCCATTTTTCTTTGTTAATTTCCTTTCTATTTTTATTATGATTCTCTCTCTCTCTCTCTCTCTCTCTCTCTCTCTCTCTCTCTCTCTCTGTGTGTGTGTGTGTGTGTGTGTGTGTGTGTGTGTGTGTATGCACCACAGGACCAATAATTAAGAAAATAATATTACAACTTGTAGTCACTCTAGGTATGTTTTTAAGGTTAAACAGGTATATTTTAGACAGATTATTTTCAAACACTTCAAAGACCTACAGGATATGTCATTTAAGATGTTTAGTAACCTAAGGTTTTTCATGACAATGAGACACATCTGTTCCTGGAAGTATAAATTTACTTCATAAAAAGATGATGGGCATTGAAGAAACTCCATATGGAGTTTGATTGCAATGTGGCAAGGGTAGCTAGCCATTTTGGGAAAGAAACTGCTCTTTCTTTGACTACTGACAGTATGTTATATAGACTGGACAAGCAGGACACAGTAAAAAAGACTGTTGAACTTTGCCAAGACAAGGCAGGACAGTCCTTTGAGATTCCTACTTCACAGAAGAGTTTGCCAGACATTCTACAGGACATAGAAAAAAGCAATGAATGAACTTTGCCAATACAAGGCAGGACAGTTCTCCAAATTTCTTGTTTCACTGAAAAGTCTGCCACATATTCTAGACCTGTAAGCCGATGATGGATGCTCCAGTGTTGTAGAGGAACTTTGGAGGACTGTTCAGGCAGCCAAATGTCTCTGTTGTTAGGTAATATTTATCCTTTTGTGGGGTCTTTGATGGAGTTAAAGACTAAATAGAGTTATAGTTTTCTTTATTCATGATAGGAAATAAATTAGGTATAAAACTTTGGAATCACTAAGATAAGATAATGGAGTATTTTCTCTGAATTTGCTAAATACAAATGGACTGAATATTGTAAATGTAATTCTTGATAACTGTTTTTGTTGTATATAGTTTTACTATGTTAAAGTTAAAATATTTTATTTTTATTTAGACAAAAGGGGAAATGTTGTGGAATACTAGTTTAAGATGTGTTTTGTTTATTTATGCCATGGAATATTTGTTTAATTATGCAAAGATTGTGCTGCATTATTTTATGTTGCACTTGTTTAACTCTGTGAAGCTGTGTTATTTTGCCTGCCTAAACACCTGATGGTCTAATAAAGAGCCCAACACTCAATAGCTGGGCAGGAGAAAGGATAGGCAGAGCTGCCAGACAGAATGAATCAAGGAGAAATATAGGCTTGAGAGAGAAGAGTGAGGGGGAGTAAGAAAAGGAGGAGCGTGCCTGCATAGCCATGTCAACATGCATGACCATATGCATGTACATCACATATAAGTGAAAAACCCACCCCTTAAAACCTTCCCCTATTTATCTCCTACGAGGACAATTGTGCTCGTGTTTAGGGGCCAAGATAATCTCCCTGTGTCAAGACCCTCAATTTAATTGTGCCTTATAAGGACATATCTACAGGTTCAAGGAGTCACTGCATGGTTGTCTCAGTGGTGATCCTTGTAAGGATCTCCAGCACTTAGCAGCCATGTGGTAAACCCAACATGGCAATGGGTGAGATGAGAATTCCTGGCATGTAGCTCCCACATGTAACACAATGCGCTGCAGGCAGAACACACTGAGTATGGAGGGCATGCCCCTAGGCATGGCTATGTAAATCTGTGCCCACCCGGTCTCTTAAAAGGAGGCAAGTGTGAAAGTCTCTCCCCTCACCCCTTCTCTCCCTCGTACCCACTCAGCAATTGCCCTGAATAAACTCTTGTGTGGCATCTGATAGTGTGTGTCTGATCTCATGTGCAAAGCCAACAATCCTTATGACCCCAGCCACAACACTTTCATGTTCAGATGCAATGATCTATTTTTGTTCGGTTTTTCTTTTTAAGGAGGGTCTTTCGGTGCTGCCCAGTTGGCTCCAAATTTCCCCTACCCTAGCACAATTTGCCATTTATTATCCATGTGCTGTTGGGCCTTCACAATGTGAAATACAGACAGGGTTGGACTCCTTAGACATGTGCCTACTGACTTTCCTCTGTTCCTTCCTTCCCTGTTTCCTTTCCATTTCCATTTCTTGCACTAAAATAACAAAAGCTAAAACCAAAAATCTCTTTAAGCAAACCTGCTAAGTCTAGGCTTCAGACCAAACTCTAGCCCTTACAAATGCGGTCAATTGAATACAGCTCTTAAAATACAGCTGGTGGGATACAGCCCTTACAAATACATTTGATAGAATGGTATTTTTTTTTCTTCAGATGGGATGCCCACACTAGACTCCAGGATCTTGGAGATGAGCTCTGAGTTGCTAGGAAGGCTGCGCAAGCTGCCAGGTCAGAATCAGTGTGTCAGGATTATAGGGGAGGGTACTCAGGGCATTGTATTAGGGGCAGTAGGATCTGCTGTGTGAGTACTTGGGCCGTGTTCTGACTTCGGCCTAGGAAAAAAATATGTGTATTTCTCCAACTGTTTGGGTTAGGATTTAACCGGAACTCTGGCTGGTTTGCATGGTATTGACACAATGTTACCATCCTAATCTACAAGTCTACTTACTAAGCAGTTTTTAGAATTATTTACATTGTTCTCAGGCTAGTAGCTTTTGTGGCTACAAGGACATTAGATCAAAACAAAATCTTCAAGCCAGCCAGGACATATTGCCATGTCCCAAGCATTGATACTTAATAGTTAGAGTGCTTAAGAAAACTCCTTAGGTCAAAGTTGCTGCAGTTATTATTCAAATTATGGCATCATATAATGTTTATATTTTATATCTTTATATAATTTATATAATATGTTGTTCCGTGGTCATATAACACCACAGTGGCTCTGCATGTGCTAATTTTCTAAGAAGTGGAGGTCCTGACATCTTATTATTTTATCATCTTTCCACTCCATAATTTGCTTATTAATATTAGTCTCTGTGTAGGGCTGAGGTAACTTCAGCTAATCTAACTTTGTTGCTGTATATGCCAGCTAACTGCCTGAGTATATAGTGGGAAGAGGCTTGCAGTCTGAGCTGTGCCCAACTCCAGCCCACCAAATCTTGTTGACGTTTTTGAATTTACTAGTTTTGATTATCTTGTTCCTGTATAAGTACAGAGACAGATACTTCAAGCGTATCTCATAGCCTCATAAAGGGACCTCTGCTTCTTTATGTGTGTAACAACTTCCAAGGTAAGGAAGACCTTTAAGTAGATAAGAATATCTCTCCAAAAAGGCATAGAGGTAATATGTTCAGGACTTTCCTGGGGAAGCTTACAAGAAATACTCCTGGGAGAAGGCATAGATGATTCAAAAGAAAATTTCTATCAATCCAATATCTCCAAGTTGTACAAATATTAAAAGTCCCCGAGACTTGCAACAGGTGGAGACATGGTGACATGGCAGCCATCATGAGGCTCAGCTTTGCTGGATCTTTGTAAAGCAGCTGTTCTGACTTTGACTTCTGCCTTTCCCATCAGATATGGCTGATATGGAATTCTGTCAATCTCTAGCCCCTGTGCTGGAAAGCTTAGAACCACTCATTAACTCATTAGCTTCAGGGGAATCCAACACCTTCTTTTTGATTCTGTAGGTGCCTGCACTCACATGTGCATACCTGCTTAATACACATATGCATGCATATACACTTATTCATATATGTAAGTACACACCACATACACATACATACATACTTATATACACACATATCCCCATACATACACGCAGGTGCACATACAATTACTCATACACACATACATATGCCCCCTGCACACACGTATATATACACACACCCATACATATACATACATATTCCTTCGATTATTGTGAACAATATTCACAGGCTGCAGTTACCTACTCAGTTACATTTTAATAAAATCAGTTTATTTCCATCCTTGGTAGGGTCCAGTCAATTTGAATACTTCCTTGGTTAAAATCATGTATACTTCATGTGGCATTGGGACAAACTGTGGCATGTATTTCCAGACTCTTGGACACAGCCTGGATGAATGCAGTGATAAATACCCTTTGCTGGTTTGGAAATGCAGTGATTTATTTTAACAATCTTCCTGATGGCTCTTTCTTTATATTCTTTCTTGTGTACTAGCAGCCCCAAATCCCATCAGGCAGCCCCAAGCCAAGGGAACAAGGATCTCATTTTTATCAATGAGAAGATCCTGAAGGTGGCTGACAGTGAAGAATTAGGTGCAGGAAATGAGAGGAAAAGCAGGGAGAACACAGAAGAGAGCCTCTGGCCTGGCTGTTTTCAACTGGGTGCGAGCAGGTCCCTCTAAACTTACAGCCGTTTCTCAAGACTTGTTTGCAGAGCTCTCTTCTACAGTGGGTAGATTATGAAAGCCGAGCCTCATGCCCAGAAGCCAGGGTAGAGAGTGGAAATGAGGTGGGAAGAGAGCTTCCGAAGCCGAAACTCAAGCCAGGCTGAACTTAGTGAGGCCAGGACTGAACCAGTATCTTCTCTCTGGGTCCTTGCTGCCTTTGGATCTCTATCTCTCTCAATCCCAAGTACTGCTGAGGCAATGTAGCTCTGGATACATCTAATCCTGCTTCAGCAGAGCATGGGATGGGTTAAACTAGACCTTCCTCAGATGCATTTATGTTGTGAGAATAGACACTTCGAAACAAATGGAATTCTTACTGTTATTTCAGTAATCATACTATTATGAAGTATGATGTGATACGCATCCCATCCAAGAGTCCTGTAACAGCTTGAGGGTTTACAATATAAAACGACAACTCTAAAGGCCTTATTTGTGCCTGGGTGACCCACCCTGCTGCCAAAGGTAACTGCTGTCATGATTTCTGTAACCAAAGGGGTTTCTGCCTGTCCTGACATTTCTTATTCAGATAGACTTTTCTAGATCTTTTGCTTTAGCTGGTCAACAGTGTAGTGGATAGTTTTTGTCAACGTGACACAAGATGGAGTCATCTGGGCAAGGGGAACCTCAAATGAGGAAATGCCTGCGTGCGCACATGTGTAAGTGTATGTGCTACTGGTCACTATGATATGTGTAGCATTCAATTTTTGTGAAAAAATACCATCAGTTTATTTTTCATTCTATTGTTAATGAATATTTCAGTAGTCTTGGACTATTTAAAAACTTTTAAATATTTATTTATTTATTTAATGTGTGTGTGTGTGTGTGTGTGTGTGTGTGTGTGTGTGTGTGTGTGTACATGGGCATATGTTTGTGTGCAGATGCCATAGCAAGTGTATGGATGTCAGGACAACTCTTAAATTGTAGCTTTGCTTGGCTATTTAAATTTACATTTCAATGGTGACTAATGTTATTGGGACTTTTTGTAGACTTATTGGCAAGAGTTCTCATTTGTGCATTATCTGTCCAGTAGATTTTAAGTGTTTGTTTATATCTATATATAAATGATGTATAGCCACATATGGTTCATAAATAATATACAAATTTGTGAGAATATGCAAGTCTTTATATATATATATATACACACACACCTGTAATATATAGATGAATATAAAAATATTTAAAGTCTCATTTGGATGATACTGTTCATGCTTATTGATGAAAATAAGCTCATTCTCACTTTTTCCTATAAGCATAATCTTTGCAATATGATTTTGCAAATTTGCCTGTGCCCACCGGGGGGCAGTGTTTATATTCCTTGAATCTGCTGGCTTTGGACTCCTGTGTTGGTTGGCTGGTGAGGGGTAGTGGAGGTAATCATGTGTCAGCTATGAGACCCAGCCTCCCTGGGGTCTCTTGTTCTCTGCCCTGATGCCAGTTAGTGACTTCTTAAGGCTCAGCTTCCCATCTATAAGTATCTATATTTATACCAAGTAGACCCTCAACAATTTCACGTTTGTAAGTTTGTCATTGTTACTGTTCATAAATCAGTCCATAGTTCAGTTTCCTTAGTTGGATTTTATCTTAAGGCATTTGAGTCATTGTGGTTGCTATATTACCCATTATTTGCTCAAAGGCCAGTGTCAGCATGGAGCTGACATTTCTTTCTAGTCACGAAGCCGCTTGCCTTCCACTGACTAGCTGTTTCCATTTCTATGCACTCCTAGAAGTATGGGCACTTTTAGCACTTTATCCAGGAATGACATTGACATCCCCCATGGGCTATCAGGCCCCATGTCTTGAGGATTAGCATTTATACGGCGATCCTGTGTATGGAGAGGTGATGTTTCAGTAGCACGTTTAAAGTCATCCTTTGGTTTAATCATAAGAACTAGCTTCTTTTCCCTACTTGGAGGTATATTTGCAAGCAGATTTCTTCCATTTTTGCCATCTCATGCTTTTCAAGTAAAGCTGAGCTTTCTCGAGGCATCCTGCGTGTGTGTGTTTCCCCCAATGACACAAGGTAATCCATCATTCTGGCAATGAAGAATGGGTCTCATAGACAGCAGGACTGAGAAGCAAGCAGCCTCTGTGTGCTGTCATTCTGGGCTAACGACCTGGACCTCTACACCTGTCACAGCAGTCAGCACTAGCGCTGGGGCCGTGACCCAGTGAAGTGTCTCTGCAGCAGGCAAATCTGAGAACTGTCCTGGCATCCAGCCGCACCTAAACCTTTTCAGTTGACGGGAGTAGCTGGCTCTCCATTTACCAAAACAAAACATGAGCCTAACCCACTTCAACACACAGACACATAGAGAAAGTTGCACAAAGGCCATGTGATCCTTTTGGTATATTCACTAAGCATTTTCTTTACTTTTTGAGAAAAGGTCTTACTCTATAGTCGAGGCTAGACTGAGGCTCGCTAGGTAGCCTAGAATGATCCCAAACTTAACAGCAATCCTGCTGCCTCAGCCTCTTCAGTTCTGGGATTACAGGTATGGGCCCCACTCCCAGCTTTCACAGGCATCGGAAGCCTGTCCACCTCATGGTGCTTCTGTTTCTTCTCTAAGGAGATGCCTCATTCGGCTATAAAATGAGCAGTTGGCAGAGGCTGAACCTAAATCAACAGGCTCAAATCATTCCATCCAGCTGTATGATCCCGTGTGAGTTAGCTAGCACCTCTTGGACTCAGTCTTTCTATCTATAAAATAGAAAACAGTGCCCATTGGTAGCTATAGAAATGTACAAGATGATCCTGTGAAATTTTTACAAATAACCAGGGCCTCAGATGTAGCTCAGTGCTTGCCTAGCATGAACAAGGCAATGTTACATCTTTAAAAACATACAAATTAAAAACAACAAGAACAATTTTGGCAGGATTATATCTGCTTACTCAGTAATTACACATTATTTATTTTTTTTCCCAGTTTTTGTGTTGGCTTTAAAATATTGATACTTTCTCTATGTTTGTGTGAGTGTACACACACATCTGCATGCACAGAGGGCCAGATAAAGCATTCAGTAGACTGTTCTATCACTGTCCTGCCTCCTTTGAGGCAGGGTCTCTCCTTAAAGCTGGAATTTGCATTTTCTTGGCTATGCTGAAAGTCAGAAAACCCCAGTAACCATCCTAACTCCCTGTGGGGTTTCAGGTATGTTATATGGGCATTGGGATCTGAACTCTGATCCTCATTATTACTCAGAAAGTACCCTTAAGTGCTGAACCATCTCTCCAGCCTCTTTATGTTGGCTTTTGTCTAGATGTTCAGCAACTAATCCAATTCTGGATGCAATTTTGGAGAAGTTAACATTGTTTCTATGTAGAAGTACCGATTCTCTCAATGACTGCAGAAGCACATTCTTGTTTTTGATTTAGTGAAGTGACTCTTGGGCTCTCTATAAGAACTGATCGATAGAAAGACTAACTCCAAAGAAGTATGGACCTCTCAGGCTTATCTTCCATCCCATGGGAAGGGGAAAGGAGGCAGAGATGGAGCTAACAATTGCTTATAGCTGTATGAGGACGCCTTGGTAAAAATCTTAGAAATGAAGGATGGAAAGGGCTGGAGAGGCGGCTTAGCAGCTAAGAGTACTGGCTGCTTGATCAGATGACCCAGGTTTAAGTCCCACATGGCTCCTAACAAGGTATCCAACCCCCTCTTCTAGTTTCTGCAGGCAACGCATACATGTGATGCACAGGTACACATGTAGGCAAGACATCCATACACATAAAATAAGTGAACAAATTTTTAAAACAGTGAGGAATGGGGATATAAAGAAAATATTTTTTTTCTAAATACAGTGGAGGTGGCTTATTCTGGATTCAGATATATTTCTTAACTCCAATTTAAAACATGCAAAAAAATTCAAAAAAAATCAAAAAGAGAAGAAAATAAAATAAAGGGTCTTTCATTCCTCTGAAGGCCCATTTGTTGGAGGTTTGATTAGCAGACTGGCACTAGAGGGAGGGGGCAGAACTTCTGGGAGCAGATTCACCGAGGAGACATTGGGATGCGATACCCTCCTCTCTTGTTCCTGCTTCCTGGCGGCCGTGAGGTGAGCATCTGGCTCTACCAGGCACCACTGCCATGATGTTCTATCAAAAGGCAACAAGGCAACTGAGGGCATGTGGGAACTGCTGAAACTCTGAGCCACAGTGAACCTTCTTCCCTTTCCAGGTTGTCAATGTCACATCACCCTTCTACAGGCATGGGACATTTCTGAAAACATTTCTCCCCAAGGCTTTAGGGGAACCAGTTTTGTGATCATCCCATATTCATGTATCAGAGAGTCCCAAGGCAGTCAGGCTTCACTGTGCAGCAAGGCCCAAGCATGCAGGCTTCAGTGAGCAGGAAGCTGCTAGGCTTTGCTCACTTATTCTAGAAAGGAGAAAACACTAAACTCACAGCCTGCTTCTGTTTAAACTCCTTCCAGGCTCTATCACGTTCCCATATCCTCCCCTCCTTTTCTTGCTCAATGGAACCAGCCGAGGGCCACAGCTTTGGTCTCTTCCATTTCCTGTAAGGTCAGTGTAATTAGGAAGGGTTGATGAGGCACCATGGCCGTCTAGTCCTTCAGTGACTGAGGAGGTTGGTTTTCACACATGGCTTCTATACATTTTATTGTCATGGCCAGAGAAGTAAGCTTTCTAACCCCTCTGGATCAACACTGTAGAATTAGTCCATCCAGGCGACTGTGCCGTGCCGGAGACCTAGGAAACTGTCACCACAATCGCAACACACCCAAGTCAGAAAAATGTCCCTGTGCTCCCCTAACAGAAGGTCACCTTGCCAGAGGTTCTGTGGATCTGTGTGGCAGGTCTGCTTTGTGGAAGCCAGGTCTCAGGTAGAGCCTGAATTCCAAGGGATAAGGAGGCACACAGTCCAGCCTGCACCATCTAGAGTGTGTAGCATAGCTTGCATATGGTTCAGATGAAAATGCACGAGACAATCTGCAGCGTCCACCCCAGACCCATGAGAGGCTCAGGAAAACAAGAAGAAAGATAATGACAAATATCACTTAATTTTATAGCCACTGAGTTCTTAAGCCTTTTGAATTTAAACACCTCTAGAACTTGATTGTATATGATAGGTGTTTATGTGTACACGTGTGTGTAGGTGTATATGCACATGTGTGCATGTATGTGGAGGCCAGAGATTGATGTTGTCTGACTTCCTCAATTGCTCTCTAGTTGATTTTTTTTGAGACTGGGTCTCACTAATCTTGGAGCTTACTAATTTAGCCAGGGTGGCTAGCTAGTAAGTCCCAGGGATCTGCGTGCCTCTGCCTCCCCAGTGTTGGAATTACAGATGTGTTCCACTGTGCCCAGCTTTTTATTGCTATACTAGATAGGTAAGGGGTCCTCATGCTTGTACAGAAAGCACTTTCCTACCAAACCTGGCTTTTAAGCATAACTGTATTGCATTTGCATTCAGAACTTCCCAGGCTTCATGGGAAAGGAGGTGGTCCTTTCATTTGCCATTCACAAAATCCCCACACTGATGTGCCCATGCTAGCAGATACTAAGGAGACTTCAAAATGAAAAAGAACTCTTGACTCCAAGAACTGAACCATCCAGGGGGGATTTACAGGAACCTCCTCACTACAATACCTGTTCTACCTGTCACTGTGGAGTAACTTCATGTCTGCCCTACCTGTAACTGTCACATTTCTACTTTGTACCAACCTTCCAGATGATCACTTCCCATTTGTTTTTGACAACTGAGCAAAATGAGTTTCAAAACAGTTGAGTAAATGATCTAGTGTCATAGTCACCAAGAGGCTGGATTGGAATTGGAACCCAGAACTGGTCAAAGTCGAAGTGGGAGCCCTTGGTTTAACATCACTGTTTCCTGTGCTTCTGGTATTAGCAATGAATGAGATAAGGCCATAGGAGTGAGGCAGGGTAAGATCTTATCAGCCAAGAAAGGTTATTTAATAGACAGGACTTTCTAAAGGAATGGGACTTACAGAACAAAAGAGGCTTTATTGAACTGGCTTGCACCGTTGGAGCCTGTGTACTCTTAACAGTTGCTATGTGCAGGCTGAGCCAGAGAAGTCAGTAGTTGCTCTGGATGCCAAGAGAATGAGGTACCAGTGATACAATCTTAGTGGTAGGTGGATTCCAGGAAGCTTGCTGTAGAGTTTCCAATGAGTCCTCTTGTTGAAGGGCTGAAAAAATTGCTATCAGTGGGCAGTGGTTGAGCACTGCCTGGCTTTCTCTGCCTCCATTTGAATCCCACCAGCCTAGTAGGCAATGTCACCCACCTTCATGCTCTGTTTTTAACCCCTAGTTGTGGTGATATATTTTACATTTAATAAAATCAGCCTGGAATATCAGAGGATAGAGCCACCTCTCTAGCCTTTTTTGTTTTGTTTGTTTCTGAGACAGGTTTGTACGCACGTGCGTGCGTGTGTGTTTGTGTGTGTGTGTGTGTGTGTGTGTGTGTGTGTTGTGTGTAACAGTTCTGACTGTCTTGGAATTTGCTTTATAGACCAGGCTGGCCTCGAACTCACAGAGATTCTCCTGCCTTTGCCTCCCAAATTCTGGGACAAATGGCATGCTACATTCTGCCTGGCTTGACTGTGGGATCTATTCTCTGATATTCCAGACTGATTATCATTAAATATAAAATATATCACCACACCTAGTGGCCAGGATACATGCCAAAATACCCTCATTGACACACTCATAAATTTTCTGTGCTAATATTGTGGGTATCTGTATCCCTCAGTCTTATAAACTTGACCTCCAAGTTTAACTACCCAACCGTCTCTGTGGACATTAAGATCACTGCACTAGAAATCTTAGCGGAGCAAGAAGAAAAACACTGGGCAAGGGGTTCAGGAGTGAGACTGGAGGAGGGCTGGTGTGTTGGAGCGGTGTGATAGAGCAAGAGATCAAACTCTGGAGAGAACGTTCAAGGATGGAGAAAAGTCTAGAAATATGAGAAGCAGGAGACTGAAATCCCAGGTCCAGTCAGTGTTTCAGAGATACAAGGAAGAGATTGTCCAGCCCTTTAATGGGCTATGAGGGAATCAGCAGTCTTAAATTTGAGTTGGGACAAGATCTGAAGGAAATGGGATCAGAGGAGGCAGAGAACAGATGTGGTACCAGGCACCATGGTAGAAGAATTTCAATAGCTCAGGGTGACAGTAGGTGATCTTGACCAGATGGCTGAGTTCTCAGCTTCCTATGCTGCTTGATCTCACAGAAATAATCTGCTTACAAAGGTTGGGTGGTGACCAGAGTGTGACTCTTGAGAGAAGTGACAGAAGGTGTCCCACAGGGGTCCGCCAAGTTCTGGAGCACCTGGGGTCCTATTAAGGACAGTGCCAATGCTGGAGGGTACAGGTCCTTTATGCCTTGAATTGGAAGTGAGTGGCACTCTGTCTTACATCTTGCCACCAAGGACATGGAGACCACAGCAAAGATTATAAATGCAGCTTTGGAAAAAGGAAGCTGGCTGGAAGATCTCCTGTGGGTTCCACAACAGTCTGCGATATTAACCATGGGGGCTCATGGCTCCTCTTTCCAGTCTCTGCCAGCCAGACTCAACAGCCCACTTTATATGTCTCCTTCATTAGTATCCATTTGGGTTTCTGAGCAGCCTGACAGAATCAGTGGTCCCAACAGGCTTCCTGAAGCATCAGCTGTTTTGGTCCAGGGCATACATGGAAAAGCTCAGAGTGATTGTGGATTGAGTGGATGCTTTGCTGACTGTGCTAAACTTGAGCCTCTCATCTGTAGGATGGGTGCTGGTGATGGTATTTGCTTTATTCAGTTTAGGAAGAAACAAAATGAGAAGTCTATGGATCATACTGTACATGACCCTTGGTACTGAGCTGGCACGGAATTCTCATGATAGCCTTATGTGTATGATTGCAGCACCCAGCAATTTGCCATCTTACTGAGGGAAAGATTTGAATTGTTCCCATGGTGTGGGACTTAATTGATTCAAGAGGATGCCAGGGATGAAGTGTGTATATGTGCCGGGCAGGTGGGGGTGGTGGCATCTGGTTGGGTCCCCAGCAAGACTCAGTAACTAATAAGCAATGACATTTCAGTATGGCTTTGTTGTGTTTTCTCTGGGTCTGAAGGGGACACAGTGAACTTCTCTTTGTATTTTTATTGCTTTTTATTGGAGATTTCTTCAGTGGAAACTCGCATGAATGGTCTGAGTTGTCATTCTCAGTGAATGCCAAGGGTTACTATGGGGCTCCTGTTGGAACCGCCTGTGATGGCCATCCCTCTGCTGCCTTGACTTGACCATTCACCTCTTCTAGCTTGGAACTGTTTGCTGTTCCCATTTAATTTCCACCATGACAGCTCTTGAATGTGAGCATCCAGGCTTGCATACCCGAGACAGGAATATTTGTTAGTACTTTTATTCAGTTCCTTACGACTTATTGGCTTCTGTATCTATCTGAGCCCTTAGAGATAGACGTGGGCACCAGGCGTGGGTTCCCCTCTGTTGTGTGCTTTAAAGGGGATTGTGAATGTATTGATGGAAGCCGTGTGATAAGAAGAATGAGGTTTTTGTGGGAATAATCATAGTTCCTACTGAGAACCCCCCAAGGATGCATAAATGCACTTGAGTCTGTAATGCATTATTGAAGAAGAGACTATGTCATTCAGATCACAGTGATTTGCAGCCACAACAAGGTCACCAGAAACCTCTCACTGATTACCTCTGGATTGTCCCAGGTAGCTAAGAATGTTAAATTGTTGACACCCAATGCTGATTTTTCTGATTTCTTGCTTCATTGCTGTGAATCTTGCTGTAAAACTTGAGCACAATTTTGAGGGAAATAAACTACTGGAGATATGGAGAGCAGAAGCCCCATGGCATAGGGTTTTTTTATTTTTTATTTTTTGTGACATGAGTCATAAATAAAACACAGCTGTAGCACAAAGTCTATGACTATAAAAACCCTTTGAGCATGTTAGCCCTGATATTATTTGATCAGCCTTCTCCAAATTTGTCTTATCAGATATGTGAAAAAAAGTAGACAGGTGACCAAAGGCAGGTGTTTAAAAATAGATGATTAAAAGAAAATACAGGTATCTTTATACTGATCTCTAGTGCTGGTAGTAGCTTTGTCACATGCCCGTTTATGACAAGTGGCAAATGCAGCAAAATGTCCCCTCAGCCTTCCCTTTGTCACTGTTGCGGTAGGACAGTACTGTGCATTGCTCTGCTGTTTAACCCTCTCTGGCTGTGAAGGATTTTTATGGCAAAATGCACTTGATGACTGACTGTATGTGGACTTTAAGGATGCTGTACACTGGAACACTGCATGATTGTTTTAAGATATTTGATTTGATTTGCTCAATCTTTGGAAGAGGGAAATTCCCAAAGTTATTTTAAACTATCTGAGTTGAGAAGCATGTTTTGACTATTCAGAGCAATTCATTAGCTAAAGAGGACACACACAATAGATTTTGTGGAGGCAAGGATGCTGCAATCACCACAGGTTCTAACATATTGTACCCAGGGTCTGCATTTTATCCAGACTAAAAATCAGTGGGTGGGGCTGGCTTAGTCCTTCTTCTCTTGAGCTCTGGTGGAGCCTCAGTGGAGCTCCTTGCTCTGACTTGGCCATAGAGTAACAGATCATCTGTGCTGGTTTGAGGCAACTCAAGGTGTTTCTGGAGCTTTGAAGCAGCTCTCTCTGATGCCATAAAAAAAACAAAACAAAACAAAAAAAAAACAGTGTTTTTGTGTAGGCCCCAGAATCTGGATGGCCCTTAATTGGATGGCCAGGCCAGTTTTGATGAGCTTTGCTAAAGTCCATGTGCATATTAGGGCCACTGATACTGCAGGGAGGTGGCAGCTATGCCTTCCCCCATATTCTAGCTCACCCCAAGAAGTTACTAGACTCCAAGTAACATCTGAAACACAGTTTCTACTCAAGTAGATTTGACATCCCTCTCTGAAAGCCAGATGCTACACCCCTATGGATTCTCATCATATACATGGCTAAGAGCTTCAGGGTCGCTGCTTTCCCTGCTCAGGCTTTGACTCTGTGGCTCTGGGATACCCATTTGCCCCAAAGTTCTCTTGGCTTCTCCCCATTTATATCTAGTGTAGTGGGATTGTATTCTGTTCTGTGGTAAATAATTGTCCTGCCTACTAGTTTAATAAAAATGCTGATTGGCCAGAAGCAGACAGGAAGTGTTGGTGGGGCTACCAGACTAAGAAAACCCTGGGAACAGGAAGAGCAGAGCAGAGATGCCAGAGAGACATTAGCAGAGACACCAGCAGATGCAAAGGAAAGAAGACAACCATGCTGCTCTGAGAAAAGGCACCAAGCCACATGGCTAAACAGATGAATGGAAATGGATTGAATTAAGATGAAAGAGCTAGTTAGCAATGTGTCTGAGCCATAGGTTAATCAGTATGAAATTAATACAAACCTTTGTGTGATTATTTAGTGCTAAGCAGCAGTGGGGCTGTGAATGGGTCCGAGCTAGGCTGGAAAGTCCAAGCCAGAAACTTCATACTACAATTTAGAACCTAGCTTAGTTATCAGCCCTCTTGGCTACCTGCTGAGCCCCAGTCTGATTTAAGTGCTGTTCCAATTCCCCAACCCCAGCTTCTGCTAGCAGATCATTTCCTGCTTCATAGCAGACCTTTGGTTTTTAACTGCTTTTCTACCTGAGCATGGACATTTTCTTCATTCTTTAAAAGTGGCCTTTATTTTGCTTTGCATCTTTAATTCATCTTTATTTGGTGTAAGGTGGGGATTTAATTTTATTATCCTAACATTACTGCAGAAGAAGTCTTAATCTACCTTCATTTTCCTGTCAGGTACCCTGACAAGATGACAACATATTTACTAGCCATTACTGAGAGGCCACAGGAACTATTATTGTGGAGGCCAAAGTGAAAAAGGGTATCCCTCCTGGCCTTAAAAAGACACCGTATGTATACAGTGAGTTTATTTTGACATGATGACCTGGGATAATTGTGAGGGAGAAGCTGGGACATAAATCAGGGGGTGGGAACACCAATTCATAAGGAGCTTTAAAAGTTGGCCACTATGGGATCGTTTGCTATTCAATTTGCTGCAACTGTGGAGGCATTGTATGACCTCTGATTGGGAACAGTCTGCACAGGTGAAGAGGATGAGGAGGGTGAGAGGTGGGCACGTGTGTGAATTGCACATCTGTATGCAAGCAGAGGAGGGCAGGAGGAGACACCGGGAAGCCAAGGGGTGGGAGCTGAGGAGAGTCAGAATCCAGCTGCCTGAAGCTAGCGGGGTGGTCAGTGATGCAGAGATTGGACAGAGAGACGGGCTGTGAGGATGGGTCTAAACTTCAGTATGTCTTAGGTGGAATGGCTAATCCTGGAAATTTGCCTGGAGATAGGTAATAATGATGAGAGAAACAAATCTCAGCTCTTATGGGCACACTGGCTTCTTCCTAAGGCCAGTAAGAGGGGACACTACAGAGAGAAGGGAATGGCAGGGACACATGGTAGCACAGTACATTGGGGAAGTTGAAGCAGGCTTGGCTGGTGAAGAGTGAGTCTGGGGAGGAGACAGGAGTGAATGGAGAGGCAGACTAGTCAGATCAAGAAGCCGGTGTGTGCTAGCTCTCAGGACCTTTGAGATTAAAGTACTCCAACCTGGGCAGTTTAATCAGTGGGGATATATTCGTTCATAGATTTCAAACTAAAAGTCTGAGGGTCATTTGGACCTTCTGTGGGTGGTGGGAGCTGTTCAAGCCTCTTCTCCGGCTTCTTGAGGTGGCTGCCTGTCTCTGGCCACCCCTGACCTGTAGAAACACTGCCCCACCTCTGTTGTTGTGGTCACATGGCTCTTTATGTGTGTGTCCAAACTCTCCCCTTTCATAAAGACACCATACGGTGCCATTTTAACTGGACCACATCTAGGAACTGCTTCTCCTCCCAGCACATGCAGAGGTGATGGGATAAGACTTCAAAATCTGACTTTTTTGTGAACTAAAATTGTCTCCCAAGTGGTAGAAATATTAGAAGCCATGGCAGCCCCTGGAGGTATTTGGTGTGCTCATTTTCCCTTGCTGTCACCATTCCAGGAGGCCACAGTGTTGCTTGATGCTGCTTACACCTGGTCCGATTTCTCTTCCCAAGCTCCTTCCTTGGTTCAGAATATCGCTCTTTATCTGTCACACCTCCCTTTACCACTGGGGATGTTATACAAGGGTGCTTAGAGAACAAAGGATTAAAAGGTTCGCAGAATCACTTACTGAAGGCTTTTAAGACAGGAGGGGCCTAAGGTGGCTGTCGATCAAGGGTAAGGAAGAGAGATGAAGAATTTAAACCTGGATGGGAGGTCTGTGAACCAGGTGAGCAGTAATGAGGGCACACAAGAACCCTTGGGCACTTTATGGAAGAGGTATATTTTTACCAAGATTCCTGAGTGATTGAACTTGGGGTCAGTTGTGAACTGCAGACTTAATGCAAGACTATGTGGTGATATATATTCAAACCCTGTCTCGAAAAACAAACAAACAAACAAAAGGCTGGAAGAAGTGACTCTGTCCTCTGATATTCCAGGCTGATTTTATTAAATATGTAATATATCACCACAAGACTATGTGGAGGTCAATGGCAAGCACAGTGAATTTGTTTTTGTTTTTGTTTTTTTTTTTGATAAAAGAATGACAGGAAAAAAACATTAAGGGAGGGGTGCATCTTGAGTCTTGCTTAATGAGATGTGACTATAGCTACCAGCTATAAATTATAAATTTCTGAGGAATCAGAACATTCTTAGGTACACTCAAAACCAAACCCATATAACTTAATAACAATTTATAGAACTTAGTCTTTCTTTGATCCAGAAGGCTTTTGAGATCTGCCATAGTGAGGCCAGTTGCTAAGCCCTACACTAGCTCTTGGCCGTGGAAGAGTTTACCCCACAGATCTCTGCGCTTCTGTGTAGAAGGTGCCTCTGCACATCTTGGTTTTGTAAAAGGACACGTCACACTACAGGAAACTGCTCATGCTATACATCTGAGCTTGACCTTCTGTTTTGCTGAGCATGGTGCCAACATCATGTGATCCATTTCAACCATATTCATGTCCTGCACAGGAGTCTAATCACCCAACCATGATCATGTAATAATTCCTATATTCATTGCTTAAAATTCAAGATCCAATGCTTCTGCTCATTCCCTAACTTGTCACTACTCAGTCAATTTAGTCTTTGTGTTTAGACCACTTCACTGTAGTAATAGTGTCAGCCCTGGGCGTTGGTGTGTACCAGACACTGTCCTAGGCACTTAAGACTATATATAAATCACTTTTTTGGGAGGGTTGAGATAGGGGTTTTTATGTAGCTCTGACCATCCTGGAATTTACTGTGTAGACCAGGCTGGCCTTGAACTCACAGAGATCAGCTTGCCTCTTCTTTCTGAGTGCGGGACTATATTCTTTCTCGTTCTGATAATAACAGAGTATGCTCATCTTTATCATCTATCTGACATATGAAAACCTTAGGCTCAGTAAGGATTTCTAGTTTGCTTAAAAGTTAAAACAAAATACTTTTCACAATAGAATTTAGATATGAAATTTAAATCCACAGCGAATACCCATGTCATTCTTACCACACTACACCCTTCCCTAAGTGTTTCAGTCATTTTTGTTATATCCCACACCCTCCTCTCTCTCTCTAGACAGGGTTATGCCATGTAGCTCAAGCTGGCTTTGAACTTGTTACCCTCTGGCCTCAGCCTCTGGAGCATTTGGGTTTCAGGTGTGATTTACGCTTTCTGGCTCTGTTACCTGTGACGTTGCCTTTAACATCCAGTGACTGGCTTTTTCTCTGCAGTGTGGGCTCACATAATGGTTGGCTTTTATTTACACTAATGAGCATGTTAGAGCGCCACTGCTTACAAATGATGTGAGAAACTTTTTTGCTGAATTAGAAATTTTTCAGTGGCTAGAAAACAATCCCTAGTGTGTGGAGGGGCCATTGATAATATAATATTTGCCAACAAAACATTTTAAAAAAACTTGGCCTTAATTATTAATAACTGTCCATCTCGTTCTCATATCTACCATTAGGAAAGCAGAAAGATAAGCTCAGGTTTGCATTATAGCAGACCTCTGCTGTGTGACTTCTGGCATAAAGTCATGCGACATGCAGAACACCTTTCCTATAGAGCCTGTGCTGTAGACATTCAGCAAGTGAACAGCCCGGAGACAGGTAACATAAAATGTAGTAAAAGAACTAGGAAGCAGTGCACTGAGTACTTATTGCTTGTTTTTTTAAGAACATCTGATTGATTCTTTGTGTATTTCACATCATGAACCCTGACCCAGTTCATCTTCCCATCCCTTTGTGGCAGAAGGCCTTCTGCCCTTGCAATCTCCCCTACAAAATAAAATAAAATAATATTTAAAAGAAAAGAAAAAAACTCATCGTGGAAGCTGTAGTGTGACACAGTGAGTCACACAGTGTACCCTTTAGTCTGTACATCTTGACTTAAAGTGTTCATTGCAATGAGTCATTGGTCTGGTTCAAGGCCTCTGTCTTCTACTACACTATTGCTACTGGAATCTTGGATATCCTGTTGGTGACTTGTGCCATAGAGACTGTGGCTTTGGATCTGCAGCACTGGCCTCTTCACATGTTCCAGCAGATAGGTGGATGTTGGGGTGGGCCAACTCATGGTCCTGGATCTGGGCCTGGGTGGTATCTGAGTTAGAATATAGGGCTGGCCCAATGCCAGTGCTAAATGCTCTTTCTTGAGGGCCCCAAGCTAAACTGAGAAGGGAAGGTATACAGGCCAGACTCCAAGTCTGGTGAAGGATTCAGGCCTGGCCCAGTTCCAGGGATCCTGTGTAGAGGGTCAGTCACTAGGTCTCTCCTTGAGGCCAGACTTGAGATGGTCACGGAGTTCTCATTAATAGTTGGGTTTTGCTTCCCACCCTCACCCCAGGAAGCGAGGCTGATGATGTACAGGGCATGGTGACCCAGAGACCCAGGCATTATTGCCCTAAGTTCCTAATTTTCCTAATAATGTGACTCTTTAATACAGTTTTCATGTATGGTAACTCCCAAGTTATAAAATTATCCTGTTGTTACTTCATAACTGTATTTTTGCTACTGTTATACATTTGAAATGTAAATATCTGATATGCAAGAGATCTGACATATAACCCCAAAGGGGTCAGGACTTACAAGTTGAGAACCACTGCCTTAAGGGTTATTTTAGAATGTATGATTGCAGTTGCAAGAAGCTATGGCTTATGTAGTTAGGTATATTCTCTAAGAAGGCACAGGGCTGTATTGTCAAGACCCAGATAAGGGGATGACACTGAAGCCACAGTGCTATCAGCTCAGATGAAGGCTGACAGGGCTCTGAGCCCAGAAACTGGTCCTCTACTGAGGTAGGGCTCTCCCCGAGTGGGACTAACTTCTCCGGGGCTCTTCTGTGGAGTGTGGGGTTCCTCCTCTCTGAAAGGTGACCTCACAATGTGTTTTATTATCCTCCCTAACCCTGCCCGTGAAGCCTCACCCCACCTCATCAGAGCCTTTTTCTAGTTCCCAGGCATGTTCAGTCATTCCCACACAAACACAATTTAGTAACAATTAGAAGCTAACATCCACGTGTAGGGGAGAATACATGGAATTTGTCCTTCTGAATCTAGGTTATATATTTAATGGGGTAATTTCCAGCTTTATCTGCTTTCCTGCATAATTTGATTTTACTTTTGTTATAGGTGAGTAAAATCCTGTTGTGTATCTGTACCATCTTTCATTTCCAGCCATGCATCCAGGCATCTAGATTAGCTCAATTTCTTCACTGTTGTGAATGGAGTAGCAATAAGCATGGATAAGCAAGTATCTCTAGTAGGATATATGGTCCTTCGGGAAGATGCTCAGCAGTGGGAGAGTTAAATACTAGTTAGTTTTTTAGCTTTTTGACAAATCTCCTCTTTGCTTTCCACAGTGGCTGCCGCCCCAGTTTGTATTTTCATCAGCAGTGAATGAAGTTCCCTCTTTCCTCACAACCTCACCATCACTTCTTTACCCGAGGTTAGCCATTCTGACTCTGGTGAGAGATTGGGAATGTAGTTTTAATCCTCATTCTCCCAAGGCTAAGCATGTTGAACAATTTTACAAATATCTATTGGCCATTTGTGTTTAATTCTTTAGCCATTTTTTTTTAAATCAGGTTGTTTGTTTTCTTGTGGCTGCTGGACGCTGCCTTTTAGTTTAATATCATCACGTCTTCCTCCATGCAATAAAAGTGGCCGACTGCCCTCTTTACAGAGAGTAGAAATTCATAGTTGACAGTTCAGGAACCTTGTGAGCCTGAGTCTGAAGAGAGCTGCTGAGGGCCAGGGGACTATACAGCAGATGACAACCAGATTTTATATGTTGTTCCACAAGATGAATAACTCAGTGTTGGGGAGCCCCACTCGGCAAAGCCTGAGGGGTGACTGGCTGTGGACATTGCTCGTTTTCTGTCTGTAACTCTCTCAGGTGCTTCTGCTATGCCTTCTGTTGCACGAATAAAGGAAACTCAGGGCCAGATCTCTGGGAAGGCAGAGATATCAGAGAAGAAACACACAGTCAGATCTCACCCAGCTGTCTTCCAGCTTCCTCAGCCTCTCTCTTCCTGGCTTCTTCTGCCTGCTCTGTCTTTCTATGCCTGCCTTAAATACTTTCTTTGCTCAGTTAAGGTGTGGCCCCACCACTGCCTGCCTAGGAACCTGGGACTCCTTTTGTAAACTAAGATGACCTCAAACTCAGATTGGATTAAAGGTGTAAATCATCACTCCTGTGATACTCCCTGTGCTGGGATTAAAGGTGTGAGCTACCACTGTCTGATCTTCCTAGACTGACTGTGGGTAGATCCCTCTGATATCTCCGACTGTTTTTTTATTATATTTGAAAATATCCCCACAGCCTTCCTAATAAGAAAAGCTCTGGTGTTCTTTCCACAGCCCTTTTGATAGTGTGTTTTACATCTTTGGGCACATGTATAGTTGTGGATAGCCAAGTCTGATGTATAGAAATAATACCAGAATATTCTTCTTTACTGACACAGGAAAGTAACAGCATTTCAGCCTCAAAGACAATTAATGTTAGACTTCAGAACAAATTCGGACAGCCTAAACTGCCCCTGCAGAATATACACAAATACTAATTCCTAGGCTGTTTATTGCTAAATCAAGGCCATGCTGTTTTGAGACAGCCCCCTTGCAACAGTTGACTTTCTGCACATATCCTGACTCAAGGTTCATCCTGCTACTGTTATTGTTACATCCTGAATTTCAGTATCAGTCTCTGTCTGGGAAAAAGTTACGTGCAAGGCTAAACATTTACACTGGTCTGTCTTTGTGACCTTACTAGCCTGAGGAAAAACTACCAGATTTCATATGTTATGAGAATGAGTTGGGCCCTGAAAATGTTGCATATAATGGTCCAGAGTTTGGCTAAGGATGCAGGGAGCAGCAGCAATGTAGGGGGAAACAGAAGGAGCATGAGGATGTACAAATGAGAGTGTGTAAGAACAGCAGTGATGTAGGGATGAAGCTATGCAGAATGTGAGTGTGTGCTGAGTGGAGATGAAGAAGCCTAAGGAGAGGGTGAGAGACATATGGGGGAATGAATTGATGAGCTAGTGAGCAGAGAGAGTGAGTGATGTAGAAGGCACGTGCATGTGAGTGTATATGTGTGAGAAAAAGCTGTGTGAAAGCATTGTTGCTATGTATAATAACATCGCAAAGAGCTGTATGAGAATGTGTAAGAACAATGTGAGATGTTTTATGATGAGGGAGCTGTGTATATGAGATGAACAGCTATGGCTTTATGGAGATTTGTAACTGTGTGGAGGCAGGAAGATGAAACTGTGTAAAAGGAGATGTAGAAGATGTATGTATGTAAAAGAAAGATGTTATGACATGTGAAAATAGATGTAACTGTGTATAGAGATGTATGGCTGTATTGATGTAAAGTAAGGTTTGTAGTTGTATTATAGAATGCAGCAATGTGGAGATGTGTAGCTGAATGGAGACAGAAAGTCAGAGACCATTTTTAAGAAGTCAAATAGAAAGTTACCATCAGAAGGTGTGTATGTTTCCTTATTTTACCAGTCAGTCAGATAGGGATTTATTCATGATTATCCCAGATAAAAAGTTTCTTACCCTATCCCTTCGCTTCTCTGAGGCATTTCTTTTATTACTCTGAAGTGGATCGTGGGAGCTGGCCTCTTACAGTCTGCACAAGAGAGTATTTTGTGAGACTTCCTTCCTGGATCACAATGTGGTAGGGGTATTATGTAGTGAGACAGGGCCAGCATGTCATTTGTCTTTTCTCCTTCTTAGGGAGGTGGTGTGACTGTTTTATTCAATCTTGATATCCTTCTGAACAACTATCTCCAAATACCATCAACATAGAAGTTTGGAATAGAGTTTCTACCGCACGAGGTTCCGAGAGATGCATTCAAACCATAGACATCAGTTTCACCAACGGCTTGCTCAGTCACGAGAGCTGGGACCTGTCTAATGCCACTTGTTTTTCCTGACATAAACTTCATACACCAGTTACTTGGTTTTAAGCATTAGATTTAGCTGCTTTGTGGAGAAATTACCCATATGCAATTGATATCTCACCGTGTACAAAGTAGCACAAAGATATCCGTCAGGTTCCAGGCAGCGAAATGGCACTTTATTGTATATCTAGTTCAGACGCCACTGGCAGGGGCTGTCTAATGGACTTGCATGACCTGGCATATGCCAGCCTTATCTTTAGACTCACTTTCTTCGAAAAATTCATCCCTGACTCTCAGAGCCCTGGCAGCCCGCATCAAGCATCATTACTGCACATCCTTGTTTACCTCCCCTGGGCTACCTCATCCTTTTCTTATGCAGGTGTTCCGTCTACCTGTTGAATTTTGAATGAAAGCCCAATGGATAGAAGCTCTGCACTGAATTCTACATTTTGTTCCTTGCTGAGCTTCCATGAATATAAAATACCAGCACAAAGTGGGAGAATCAGCAGGCAGAGACCAACAGTATCCATATTTAATGGAGAGGGAGTCGGAGTTCATAGATGGGGAAAGTGAGTTTACAGAAGGCCAAGTCAATATCTTGCTCGTGCTTACTGAGTGATCTTCTAGCCCAAAAAGGAATAAATATGACAAAAGTTCATGTTGTTGCTTTAAAGTAACACCCCCGTTTTAATGTTCACGGAGAAAAAAATTCTAATAAGAGAGTTGTTAAATAGTAATTGGTGATCATTCACAGTGGACAGACTCAAGGAAAGAGTCTACATCCTTCACCAAGACCTTGAGCTGCTGTGACATGGCTGAGCACGCCCTCCAACTGAAATGTCTCCAGGCTCTACCCTCTATTAGAACGTCAAAGGTTGACGGACATGAAGGCTGAAGTACTGTCTCCCCATCTGACCCCCAGTTCTAGCCTGTGGTGCTCACAGTGGTCCCAGGAAAGACTCCTAATGACAATAAGTCCCACAATAATGTTTCTACCTGGTAATTAGTTCATTTTGAGACATAGTCTCGCAGTGTGGCTGGGGCTGTCTTTGATTTTGTGATTCCTTGGCTTTGGTGATTAGAATTTTATAAGACAATGCCTAGGACCTTGTGGGGTTTGCTGTCGCCCTGAGGAAACTCCTGTAACACAATTAGTAGCAGTGTTTGGGTGCATATTTGCAGCTCCTGGTCTTTATTGTTTCCAGAAACACTGCTTTCATGGATTTCTCTCTTGTTTCTCAACTTCTCAAGCAGGTACATACCATAGTTCTCTTTAGCTGAACAGGCAGAGCCTCCTATTTGGTATCAGATGCACTAAGACACATATTCTTAAAATTTTTTAAATGGAATTTATTTGTGTGAGGTGGTGCAATGTGCACGTGGGAGTCTGAAGACAAGTTTGTGGATTTAGTTCTCTCCTCTATGTGGATTCTGGTGATCAAACTCAGATCATCAAGCTTGGTGACAAGTACATTTTTCTCATTTTAACTTGCCAGGCCTTCTCTCTGGCTCTCATAAAATAACTTTATTAACTGGTTGAGGGTGTCGTGACAGCATGCTGTGACGAGAATGACAATCTGCGTGTGTGCATCTGCTTACTCATGTGCAAGCCGTAAACACATATTCCACGTACACAAATACCCTCTGCATGCATTTGCACAATTAAACATACTTTTCTTGAAATTGCTTCTAGATTTTGAATAGCAGTGGAAAAAGCTTCCCTTCTTTAATCTCAGCCATTTACTCACGTTTTCTCATGGTATTTGTAGAGCTATGATTTACCTTTAGATCGCTGGTCCATTTGAATTTATTGAATGTGTAATATGTAAATTGTATCTAAGTTTTGCCTTCTGAATTTTGCTTTTCACCAATCCCCTCAATGCCTATTATCTTTTCTCGTTGATTTGAAACGTCTCTACTTTGGCAGCGCACATTTCCATGTGCACTTGGCCTCCATCTCTGTCTTTCCATTGGCTTTCATATTCATGGCAATTTCATACTATTTTTAACTAAAGGCGTTTTTATTACATATGGACTAGCTCCTTGTACTTCCCATACTGTGGCTTTCTTTCTTAATATTATTTCTTGAGTGCTCCTCTGTGATTGTTATGAATCTTGTAACAAATTTGCTTTCTGACAGAAAATCATAATGGAGGTATCTTATACCATGATTTTGTTACTTAAAAGGCTTTTGTGGGGACTGATGCCAGAATGGTGTTTCTTTGTATTCCTTCACCCGTGCTTTTTAGGACTATAAGGATGGCTGGATTTTTGGTTTTTTTTTTTTTTTTTTAATGCTGGTCTTAAGCATTTTAAAAACTATGTTTGCCCCTTGATATTTGATTTCACATTTCAGTGTCAAGAGTGGGTTCATTTTCTTCCAGCTGAGCTGCTTTCCATTCATGGATGATAAACCCTATCAATTTTGTAATCTTCTATCTTACTACTTAGTTTTTAAAAATAGATCTTCTGGAGTCTTACAGATAGAAAAGAATATCAATTTCTTAGGTACTGTATTTTAGTAACTTTTGAAAGAACTACGGATGCCCCATGGCAATCTTCTGGGCGGTGGGATTCAGTGAGACCTCTCAACCAAGTCATTCTCTCTCGTGTTCTAGCTTTTCCTATTGTGAGACTTTGATTTTGGTCCTAAGCCTTTTGAAGAGACTTTAAAATATAATACTTTTTGACTGTTTCAGTCTGTGACACTATTAACAAAATACCATAAACTGGTGGCTTAGGTACAACAGATATTAATTGTTCTCATTTATAGAGACTTGGCAGTCTCAGATCAAGGCTGTGTTGCCTTACAGTAGAAAAGCCAGACAGTCCTCCAAGTGCCTTTCATTAGGACTCTAATCCCATTCACAAGGCTAAGTCCTCAGGATCTGATCTATCCGCACAGGCCCCACTTACTAGTACATTGGTGATTGGATTTCATGTCTTCAATGAATGAAAATGTTCACAACACAGGAATAACAAGATCTGTTTTCAAACACTCACACATACATACTCATACCTGCCATATATATGCACACACTTGCATACATACACATTCATACATGTCTTCACACACTCACATATGCACACCACACACACATGCACATATATACATATTCTCTCTAACATACTCTTATTTTCCTTTTTAAAAATAGTATCTTCCAGCTGGCTCTGTTTTTCTCAACAAGATTGCTGATGGGTTAGTACAGCTGTCTGAAGATAACGCAAACTCTTATCTATCATTTGCCAAAGCAGAGATCACAATCCCTTATTTTATTCTAACGTTCTTTACACTTGAAATGCAGTCTTGTGCCTTTTATTTCCACAGCCATCCTATGGTACCAGGTGGGAGGCGCCAATTCCCGCTCTAATTTCCAGGGAAACAAGGCAGAGGCTGTTGGTTGGCTGGGATTAGAGTTCCCGTTTCCCAGGTCTAAATGTTCATTCTTTCCAGGATGCTGGAATGCCTTCTAGCCCTGTTGCTATTAAAACCTATTTCTTACCAGTCCGCAGAGGACCAGGAGCTGCACATCCCTTATTATAATAGACCTTCATCTGCATGAAGCCTGTGATCTTTTTTCTTCCAGCTTCCCCTTCGGCAGGTTAAATGGCCCTGATTCTGCTCCTTGTAAAGCTTATCTTTCAAGTCTTTTGTCAGCTTTAACAAAGAGGTTGTGACTCCTGGGTTCCTGCCCAACAGAGCAGTTCCTCATTATTTTGTAACCTTTATCCCTTCTTCCAGGGAGAGTTAAATAAAGCCTGTGGATTTTTGATATGAATGTCGGGCAGACCCGCGTGCACTGGAAGGTTTCCAGTGGGGCCTGCTGCTGAAAGCCTCGCTCCAACCGTGGAGTGCTCATTCATGGCACATGAAAGGCAGTGGCCCCTCTGCCGGTCCCCAGACCCACAAATGGAAACGGTACCCACGTGAAGGTTCAGATTCCAGAACAAGTCTGATTTTGGCAGGAAGAGATACGTGGTGGTAATGAGAATGGATACGAGGAACCGCTGGCTAATTACTTCAGGTGAACAGTTCTTTTCTGAAAAGACCCTGTTCATGTGTGAAAATTACCCCTGACCTAGAATTTCACTACCGCACCTGAGCCAGCCTGAAAAACTGAAGAAATTAAATGCCATAAAATATAAGTGATAAAAAGGAAAATAAACTTCAAGAGTTAGCAGCTACAGTGTTTCGGATGCTAAAACACGAAGCTTGCCTAGCACACTCGGTGGCCTTTTAAAAATGACACCAGATGCCACATCTCTTTGTCATTCTGGATTTCTCCCCTGACAAAAATCTCTTTGTACTCCTAGAGGAGGGCCGGATCTAGAGGACTCGGAGGCACTTTTCTTTTCCTGTCAAACAAATTGCTTGCTTTTCTCTTTCTGGGAGTGACTGACGGACGATGTCACTGTTTCTTAGAACTGATTATTGATTAGTATTGATCATGAGTCAGAGACATGGGTTCACACCGACCTCTCATGGGTGTATCTTGCATGCATTCAAGTAGGCAACAAGGCTCTTCTGCAGCTGAGCCCTGAGCTCTTCCTGGGTTTCCGGAAGTCCCGTCTTGAAGGTATGCACAGCCAGGCCCCGAGGAAATGGAAGGTGGGGGTGAGGAAGCAGTCGCAGAGGCATGCTTCCTGCTGTGAAGAGCTCAGGTGGATATAGAGTTCATGTCTTGTTTGTAAAGTGTCTAAGCGGAGAGAAATTTACAGAACAGAGGCACGTGGTGAATGAAGATGAAGATGAGCCCGGGTTGGCAGTGTTAGTGATCCCGCCCTATACTGTCCGAGAGTTTTTACCGCTCTACATCCCTTATTTTAGAGGTTTCACTATGTGGTAGAGATCTCTACTTCACAGCTCACATTAATGTAATCTGCCTTCACTTCTGGTCTAAACACCAGCTTCCCAGATGTTCTGATCATGGCCAGTTCGTCAGTGGGACCACCCATACGTAGATTTAGAAAGATCAGTGCCTAGGTCAAGCCTTCCGCTTTCCTGGTGGTTCTTCTGTTTCATTTTCCAGTGGTGATAAAATGATGATGGTTTAATCTTTTCTTCTTTTGTTCTCTTATAAAATAGACATCAGTCACACCCAGGAGTTTAACACAGCTATCCTAACACAGGCTGGGGGTCTTCTGGTTTTTTGGAAATAATATAATCAGCAGTAACTCAGATTATTCAGTTCATTAAACAGTCAAAAGAAGAAAAATGGAAAAGAAAGGGTTAATTTTGTGTGGCTGAGCTGTAGCAGGACTTGCTCCTTTGATTTTTTTTTTTTCCTTTTAGTTCTCTGATGTGTGGAGGTTGGGATGTGGGGTCCTCAGACCCACCATTTTCCCAGATGGTCAGGTGATCTCTGGAGTACATTGTCACCACTGCGTTTACCATCCTCTTCTGGTCTCTCAGAGGCAGCCAGTGATTTCTGGCAGGACTAAGACTCTGGTAACACAAAGGTGGCGATGGCTGGCACACTCAGCAGTGGGGTGGCATCCTTTGGTACTCAAGGGGCAAGTAGGGATGTTTTATTTTTTATTAATTTTAGTTTTCACTTATGTGTGTGTGGTGGTGGTGGTGGGGGAATGCTTCATGGAGGCCAGAAGAGGGTGTTGGATCCCCTGGAGCTGGACTTATATGTGATCATGAACAGCTTCATGGGTTTTGGGAGCTAAACTCAGGTCTGCCAGAGCAGCAGCAAATGCTCTTAATCATGGAGCCATCTCTCTAGCCCGAGGTATATCTCTCCAGCCCTAGAAATATTCTTTTTTTGTAAACATTTTTAGAACCCAATTTACTTATTTAATATTATTGTGTGTGTGTGTGAGTGTGTATGTGTGTATGTGTATGTGTGAAGTGAAATGGAGACATTCGTATTCGTATTAATTGGAGGACCAGTGGTTGGAGAAAGAACTATAAACAGATCAGGTGAACTCTGCTTTGCTTCTTACTGCAGTAACTGCAAAGGCCCAGTACAATAAACACTCACTACACCTCTCCAAATGTACAGTCTGTCTTAGCCTGCTGAGGCTGCTATAATAAAACACTGAGCCCTGCTGGCTTATAAGCAGCAGAAGCGTACACCATATAGATGAGGGCGATCAGGAGACCAAGGTCAAAATGCTGGCAGATTCAGAGTCTGCCCAGGGCCCATTTCCTGCCTCTTAAATGGTGACTTCTCATAGTGGAAGGTATAAGCAGAGTGGGGTGGGTGTAGGTGCTTCTCAGAGCACTAGTCTCATGAATAACGGCTTTGTCCTTGTGAACTCCAAAAGGCTCTAATGTCATAGTACCATCATCTTGGGATGTTGTGATTTCAACATCATCTAAATTGAAGGGCATAAACATTTAGTACATTGTACAATCCAATTAGACAATCTGAGAGTGACTGACTATAGTTAAAAGCAGATGGAATTGGGGAAAACAAGCCCCCCCCCAAAAAAAAACTCCAAACTCCAAAACAAGAAAGTTGTCTTTTGCTTCCAAAGCAGATTGTCTGAAAGCATCCAGAAGGTACCACACAGCTCCCCACCACCTGTCCGCTCACCAAGAGAAACTAAATTTTATATAACTTGAAAAAAACAGGTAAAATTCTTGAAAAATGACCACTTGTTGCCTGTGTTTGAGGTTGAAAAAGTACATTCATATTTCCCAGATGCCTCCCTTCCAGCCTTTCTCCATCTAGGCCAGTGATTCTCAACCGTCCTAATGCTGCAACCCTTTAATAAGTTGTGGTGATTCCTAGCCATAAAATTATTTTTGTTGCTACTTCATAATTTTGCTGCTGTTATGAATCATGGTAAATATATGTTTCCCCCCCCCAATGATCTTAGGAAACCCCTGTGAAACAGTCATTTGACTGCAAAGGGGTTGTGACCCACAGGTTGAGAACTACTAATCTAGGCCAAGACCAAGAATATAAAAAATCGTCAACATGTTTCGATATGTGTGAATCGAATTGTATTTAGTCATTGTTCTTTACTTTGTTCATTGAGGAGGAGGCTTGAAATCAAGCCAACGGTACGTGGATCCGGCTAGCCTTGCTAGTTTGCTTGCTCCGGATCCTATCTCTGCCTTCAGAGCCTGGGGTTACAAGCAGACCACCATTTCCACCTGACATTTACATGGATTGTGGGATTGACTCTATTCCTCACGAAGGTACAAGGAAGCGAGTAAGATATAGACTCTCTATGACTAAAGGTTCAAATTAGCAGCAGAGACTTGCAGACCTTAGCAGTAGTGCATGCTGGGAGTCTTTAATACTCCATTGGTTCAAGTTAAAAAAAAAAAAAAAGGAAGAAAATGTATGAAGCAAATAGTAAACAAATTAGAAGATACTTAGACAAAACCCACTTGAAACTAAAAAGCAAGCTGAGAGACTGGCATATTAGTTTGTGACAGACACAGAATCTAGACAGATGTTTCACCGAAGGAAGAGAAACAGTACTAAAGGGTATATGTTTTTGCTTTTAGATTGACTGTTCCTGTAACCCAGTGTTTGTATTCAGATAATCCTCATTCTATTTAATAATATGGCCCAACCCATGAAAAAGTAGCAACTCTGGCAGTTGGGGTACACCACAGAGAAGCTTCTTCAAATAAAAAAGGAGAAAGCCCATGGCCACAGGTGTGCATGTATAGTAGACATCATCACAGGTGTGCATGTATAGTAAACATGGCCACAGGTGTGCATGTATAATAGATATCACCACAGGGGTGCATGTATAGCATACATCATCACAGGTGAATAGTAGACACCACCACATGTGTGCATGTACAATAGACACCACCACAGGTGTGCATGTATATTAGATATCACCATAGGCATGCATGTATAGCAGTCATTAGTACTGTTGTACATCTATAGTAGACCCCACCACAGGTGTGACTGTATAGTGTATTTGTATAGTAGACATCATCACAGTGTGCATGTATAGCAGACATTACCACAGGTGTGCATGTATAGCAGACATCATCACAGGTGTGCATGTATATCAGACATTACTACATGTGTACATGTATAGTAGCCCCCACCACAGGTGTGCATGTATATCAGACACCACTGCAGGTATGCATGTATAGCAGACATTATCACAGGTGTGCATGTATAGCAGACATTACTACATGTGTACATGTATAGTAGCCCCCACCACAGGTGTGCATGTATATCAGACACCACTGCAGGTATGCATGTATAGCAGACATTATCACAGGTGTGCATGTATAGCAGACATTACTACATGTGTACATGTATAGTAGACCCCACCACGGTGTGCATGTATAGCAGACATCACCCACAGGTGTGCATGTACAGTAGAAATATACTATATAGGGGTTTGGTACTAAATGTGGTTTCAGGCATCTCTGGAGGGGGAGAGTGTCTGGGAGCACATACTCTGTGGAAAAGGGAGGATACAATTCTATTCAAATCAAAACAAACTCACCAAGCCTGGAACTTTAAAAAAAAAAAAAAGCCAACAGTAAAACATAAAACCAAATTACCATTGAGAAAACAGAATGCAAATTAAAATATGAGAAATCAATTTACATCAGGTAAAAGAAAACCCAACAAAACAAGAACAACCCCCCCCAATACCATGTAAACCCAGAATCCATCATTATGCTGTTAAAAAAAAGCTAAAACATAGTGAGGCCAATATTTAAACGTAAATGGAGAGGCAAATAATGAAAAACTTAAGGAGGAAATTAAATGGGGTTAATTTCATATTGCTAAAATAAAATTGTTGGAATATGTTATCTGTCTTAGAAACTAAATATTACTTTAAACTGTAGAACGAAAATGCCATTGGGCATAGAAAGAGAACCCAAGCAACATCTGTAATAAGTGATGCTTATTACAAAGGAAAGCAAAGAAGACAAAATAAGGCACCTGCTCACTCAACCAATCCACCCAGAAAAACAAGACACCAACCCACTCAACCAGCCAACCCACCAAAAACCCAGAAACAAGATCCTGGGCTGGGATGGTTCAGTGGTTAACCACTTACTGTGCATGTGGAAAGATCCCATGATCACATCCTATGTAAGAAATGGGTGGTCAGGGCAGGCTGTTTGGCTTTTTTCTGTGGCATATTTTTTATTAATTAATTTTACAAATTTATTTTAGATACCAACCACAGCTCCCCTATGCCCCACCTCGCATCTACCTCTCCCATGCACTTCTCAGGCCTCCCATAGGCACAAACAAAGCATGGAACATCAGATTGGGGCAGGACAAACTTTCTCCCCCTGCATCAGGGCTGGGCAGGTAATCCAGCATAGGGAACAGGTCCCAAAAGCTAGCAAAGTGTGCTAGGAACAGGTCATAATCTCACTGCTAGGAGCTCCAGTCAGATCAAGCTACACAACTGTCATACACATGCAGAGAATGTCTAGGGTCCCATGGAGGCTCTCTAAGTCCAGGTCAGCTGTCTCTATAGGTTTTCCCCTCATGATCTTGACTCCCCAGGCTTGTATAATCCCTCTTCCCTTTCTTCAACAGGACTCCCAGAGCTGGCCTAGTGCTTAGCTGTGGATCTCTGCATCTGTATAAGTTATTGGATGAAGGCTCTCTGATGACAATTAGGGTAACCATCAATCTGATTACAGTAGATGGCCAGTTTAGGTACTTCTCCACTGTTGCTAAGAGAGTTATCTGGGGTCATCTTTTTCAATTTCTGGGAGTTTCCCTGGCACCAGATTTCTTCCTAACCCCCAAATGCCTCCCCCATCAATACTTCTCCTTTATTACCCTCCCTCTCCGTCCTGCCCCCAACCTGCCTCCCCAGCCCACCCAACCCAACCCAGTTCCTCATGTTCTCATCCCTCCCGTGCCCTCAGTCACCTAGCAGATCTTTTCTATTTCCCCTTTCCAGGAAAGTCCATGTGTCCCTCTTTAGGCTCTCTTTGTTACGGAGCCTCTCTGAGGCTGTGGATTGTAGGTTGGTTATCCTGTACTTTACTTGTAGTATCCACTTATTAATACTTACCTTGTTTGTCTTCTGGGTCTGGGTTACCTCACTCAAAATAATTTTTTTTTTTCAGTTCCACCCATTTGCCTTCAAATTTCATGAGGTCATTTTTTGTTTGTTTTTTGTTTTATTTTATTTTATGGTTGAGTAACACTCCATTGTGTAAATGTATCATATTTTCTTTATCTGGTCTTTGGTTGAGGGGCATCTAGGTTGTTTTCAGGTTTTGGCTATTACAAATAATCCTGCTATGAACATAGTTGAGCAAGTGTCCTTGTAGTATAATTGAGCATTCTTTGGGCATAGGCCCAAGATTGGTATAATTGGGTC
Organism: Phyllotis vaccarum; assembly: GCA_033318265.1. NCBI lineage: Eukaryota > Metazoa > Chordata > Mammalia > Rodentia > Cricetidae > Phyllotis > Phyllotis vaccarum. The sequence goes on along the minus strand of JARWLC010000012.1, from coordinate 36,888,253 downwards.
TTGAGGTAGATTGACTCCTAATTTTCTGAGAAGTCACCATATTGATTTCCAAAGTGGCTATACAAGTTTGCACTCCCACCAGCAGTGAAGGAGTGTTCCCCTTACTCCACATCCTCTCCATCAGAAGCTGTCATTAGTGTTTTTGTTCTTAGCCATTCTATCAAGTAGAAGATAGTATCTCAGAGTTGTTTTGATTTGCATTTCCTTGATGGTTAAGGATTCCAAACAATTCTTTAAATGTATCTTGACCATTTGAGATTTTTGTGTTGAGAATTCTCTGTTTAGATCTATCCCCCATTTTTAAATTAGATTATTTGGTGTTTTGATGTCTATTTTTTTGAGTTCTTTATTTTGGAAATCAGCTCTTTGTCAGATGTAGGGGTTGGTGAAGATATTTTCCCATTCTGTAGGCTGCTATTTTGTCTTGTTGACTGTATCCTTTGCTTGACAGAAGCTTTTTAGTTTCAGGAGGTCCTATTTATTAATTGTTTTTCTCTGTGTCTGTGCAGCTGGTGTTATATTCAGGAAGTTGTCTCCTGTGCCAATGTGTTTAAAGTTACTTCCCACTTTCTCTTCAATCAGGTTCAGTGTAAATGGATTTATGTTGAAGTCTTTGATCCACTTGGACTTGAGTTTTGGGCAGGGCAATCTGTAGGATCCATTTGAATTCTTCTACATGCAGACATCCAGTTATGCTGGCACCATTTGTTGAAGATACTTTCTGTTTTCAATTGTATAATTTTGGCTTCTTTGTCAAAAATTAGGTGTTCATAGGTATGTGAGTTTATACCTGGGTCTTTGATTAGATTTCATTGATTCACCTTGTTTGTTTTTATGCCACTGCTAGGCTGTTTTTACTATTATAGCTCTATAGTAGAGCTTGAAGTCAGAGATGGCGCTATCTCGGAAGTTCCTTTATTGTACAGTATTGTTTTAGTTATCTTATTTTTTATTCTTCTTCTTGTTTTTATAAGAAGTTGAGTATTGTTCTTTTGAGGTCTGTGAAAAACAGTGTTGAGATTCTGATGGGAATTGCATTGAATCTGTAGATTGCTTTTGGTAAGATTGCCATTTTTGTTATGTTAATCCTACCACTTTATGAGCATAGGAGATCTTTCCATTTTCTGATATCCTCTTCATTCTCTTTCTTCAAAGACTTAAAGTTGTTGTCATACAGGCCTTTCACTTGTTTGGTTAGAGCTACCTCAAGGTGTTATATTATTTGTGGCTGTTGTGAAGGGTGATTTTTCTGACTTCTTTCTCAGCCTGCTTATCATTTGTATACAGGAGGAATACTGATTTTTTGAATACATATTGTATCCTGCCACATTACTGAAGATGTTTATCAGCTATAAGAGTTCCACGATAGAATTTTTGGGGTCACTTATGCATACTATCATATCATCTGAAAATAGCGAACGTTCGAATTTTTCCTTTCTAATTTGTATCCTCTTGGTCTCCTTTTGTTGTCTTATTGCTCTAGCCAGGACTCTGAGGACTATATTGAATAGATATGGAGAGAGTAGACAGCCTTGTCTTGTTCCCAGTTTTAGTGGAATCCCTTTGAGTTTTTCTCCATGATATCTGATGTTGACTGTCGGCTTGCTGTTTATTGTTTTTATTATGCTCAGGTATGTTCCTGTATCCCTGATTTCTTCGAGACCTTTATCATGAAGGGGTATTGGATTTTTCAAAGTCTTTTTCAGCATCTAATCAAATTATCATGTGTTTTTTTTTTCCCTTTCAGTTTGTTTATACGATGGATTGCATTAACAGATTTTTGTATGTTGAACCATTCCTGCATTTCTGGGATAAACTTGATCATCATGATGATTTTTTTAAAATATGTTTTTGGATTGGGTTTGCCAGTATCTTTTTTTTTTTTTTTAACATCAGTGTTCATTAGAGAGATTGGTCTATAATTCTCTTTTTTTGTTGTGTCTTTTTGTAGTTTGGATATCAGGGTAACTGTATCCTCATAAAAAGAATTTGGAGAGTTCCTTCTGTTTCTATGGTGTAGAACAATTTAAGAGATATAGTTATTAGCTCTTCTTTGAAATTTTGGTAGAATTATGTGCTGAAACTACCTTTTTTTTTTTTTGGTTGGTAGACTTCTTATGACTGCTTTTAAACTTTAGGGTCTACTTAAATTGTTTATTTGATCTCAATTTAATTTTGGTATATGGTTCCTATGCAGAAAATTGTCCATTCTTTTAGATTTTCCAATTTTGTGAGGTACAGGTTTTTGAAGTATGACCTAATGATTTTCTGGATTTCTCCAGTATCTGTTGTTATGCCCCCTTTTCATTCCTGATTCTGTTAATTTGGATATTCTCTCTTGGGCCGGCCACTTGTAATTGCAGAGATGGGGTCTTGAGCAAGACTAACTTGTGAGCTCCAGGTTCAATTGGGAGACTCTGCCTCAAAGAATAAAGTAGAGAGTTGTTGAAGAATTCTTTGATGTCAGTCTTAAGCCTCCACAAGCATGTACACATAGATCAACACAATGCCTGTCTCTCAAACCCAAGATCTTCTCATCATCACCATCATGACCCTTGTGTTCTGGAATAAGAATATTTTCAAGTTCACAGCCTCTCCTTATCTATAGTCTGCCATGGTCCTGCCACTACTTGAAACTTACCATTTTCAAGACCTTCTGGCCTGGTGTGCCTGAGTTCACAGTTCCCTGGAAAGGCAGGGTTTCAGAACTGAGATTCTTAATATTTTCTTTTGTGTTGGAAGTATTACATAGGATTTTGCTTTCAGAGTCAGCAGGGCCAGGACTGGGGCTTTTGGCAATAGCGTGAAGTAAGTTGAGAGAAGGTCTCCATTGGAAAGGCTGCCATTGGGCCCTGCCAAACTCTTGTGAAGGATTACTGTTTGATCTTGATTGAGAAAAGAGCTAATTACACTTCCTTAAAGCAAAATCTGGAGAAGGAACGAAGAACCAGCACTGATTGTCCATAATCATTGATTTCAATATGGCTTTCCGATGGAATTCTGAGGTTCCTACTTATCTCCTCGGTATATTGAGTTCATAGGTGTATTTGTGATTTCTGTTGGCTTCATTCTAAAAAGAATTTGAAGACAGTAACAAAAACTGCAATATACCAGGGGATGCAGAATTGTCCTTCCAAAGAAGTAGCAGGTCAGTAATAAAACTGGCTCCAAGTCAGTGTTCTTTTATTTATCATTTGCACTGGAAATTTTAAAGAATGTCAGAGGGAAACTGTTCTCCCAAGATAGGCAATGCCCCCCCCATTTATTTTAAATATAGTCTTTGTATCTACTTATAAGAAGCATTTGAATTTATTTCAAATACATGCTTCATGTATCATTTCATACACATTAGAATGTAGGTAAGGCTTCATTGGTAATAAAATTTTGCTTACAGTGAAAAAAAAATGCCTAAAGAATAACAAGATGGGTTTCTATGCACCTCAGCTGGTGACTTAGACAAATTTCCTGGTAAGTTGCCTTTTTCTTCGCAACATTGATCAGCCACCACCATGGCTAGCCTAGTCTCTGTTGCTCTGTTTAAGGTTTAGGAGCTATGAAAAAAATAACATATTTTAGATCTGCTGATATTGCAAAACAAACCTGGCAGAAAAATCACCCCTATTTCTTTTACCCATAAAGTGTTCTGTGCAGCCAGTAACTAAGCAGCAGAACCTACACTGTACCCTATTTAGATTTTCATTTTGTTCTTTATTAGCTGGGTGGATAGTCTCCTAAAATGCTACATATGTATAATTTATGTTTATATGCATTTAGTCCACCTTAGACTAGACCGCAAACCAATTCCATTGTCAGGTCATATATTTACTATAGCTAAGGATGACCTGAATGCTTAACCTTACACAGCTTCTTCCTGATTGCTTGGATTACAGGCTCGCGCCCCCCCCCCCCCCTCTCTCTCTCTCTCTCTCTCTCTCTCTCTCTCTCTCTTACCTAGTTTCTGAATACCTTCCCCCTGACTGTCCTTCATTTGCATAGAGCAGGACATTTATCCACCTGCAGGAGGTCAGACTTTTTCTGCTACAGAGTTTGTTTACTGTTTCTTAAGGGGAAACCCTGTTACTCTTGGTGATTTGCTGGTTTTCAGGAGTGTGGAAGTAAGCACAGAAGGGCAGGGAAGCAGTGTTTCTGGACTAGAACTTTGTCCATTTGAACTACATAGAATCCCTCTATAGGCATTAAAAAATACATGTAATAATATCTAATATTAATATTTATATATCTGTAAGATATATAAATGTCATCTGAAGAAAAATAGAGGATTAGTAGTTTAGGAAGTCGAATGTTATATTTGGACTTTTTTAGTGTTTGGGAGTTGGAGCTTGTAAATCCTACACTGCTCATAGGTCAATCATATTGCAAACCTGTCTACATGACTTTCTAAGGATGTTATACTTGTGATCATTCTTTGGAAAACAGGAAGCTGAATACATGTTTTTTTTTTTTTATAGAACATTGATTTCTGTGTGGTATTTTTATCTTTAGTTTGAGTCACAGTGATACCTTAACTTCTCAAGAAAATTTCAGTCTATGGCTCAGTTACTAGGAACAAAGGCCCCTCTGTCTAGGCATGGCTGCTGATTAATGCATAACCTGTACGTGGTGTTCAAAAGGCTTTGGAAATCTCCAACAGACGTGATATAGGAACAATGTATTGGAGACAGGAGACAGATAGGGCCACACTCTTCTATTTCACAGACACTCTGTTTTCCTCTTTATCCTTTGTGAGAGAAAAGATAAAGGCATAAAAGTGATCCTTTTATACATGCTAGAGGATTGACTTTCACAAGGTATAGAAAACTCAGAAAGGTTGATGTTGGTGTATAGAAAGGGCTGATTAATGGAGAGACTTGTCTAAAGGGTTTTAAATACCTCCTTAGGGGGTAATCATGAATACTAGATATTTAAGATAGTCTTACACATATATTCAAATTCACAACTTATTTTCTTTGGTTATCTCTTTCCTTAATGCTCATGTCAGAGTCCTTGAAAAATTGATTCCCCAGTGTTAGCCAAATGTCAAGGAAATGGCACAGTAGGGGTTATAGAAAAACTATTTAACCACTGGCAATGCAGTGCCCATCAGTCAAACAAAGTCCCTATGAGCCAGTTCAGATGTATAGTTGGATCAGGACCTTCTGGCTGAGTGGTAACCTGAGAGTAATAGAGGATGGCTGACCTTGGAAACTTTAGGATGTCTTCATTAGCTAGTCCTCTCTGAGAATATAGGAATACACACACTCTCTCTGCCTTTCCCTGTATTTGTTTCTGTCACTTTCTATAATAGGAAAGACAGAAAGTTTATGAGAACCAGATTAAGAGTCTGTTGTGGTGATGTTGAGGGTCAGGCAGTGGTTGCGCACATTGTTAGGCCCAGCACTCGGGAGGCAGAGACATGAGGATCTCTTTGAGTTCAAGCCCAGTCTGGTCTACAGAGCAAGTTCCAGGACAGACAGGACTGTTACACAGAGAAACCCTGTCTCAAACAAACAAACAAACAAACAAACAAAACAAATAAAAGTGGGAGAGATGGCTCCATCGTCTGATATTCCAGACAAATTTTATTAAATAAATATCACCACAATCAGTCATATCAAGACAATGAGTACAAAAGGCACTGTCTTTGTGGCTGTTTTATTGCTGTGAAGAGTCACCATGACCAAGGCAAGTCCTATAAGAAAGCATTTAACTAGGGGCTTGTATACCATTTTAGAGGGTTAGTCTCTCATCGTCATGCTGGGAAGCAGACAGGCATAGTATGGAGCTTTAATAGCAAGAGAGTTTTACATCCTGATCCACAGGCAACACAGAGAAGGAAAGAGACCCTGGGCCTGGCATGGGCTTTTGAAAGCTCAAACCTGATCTCCAGTGACACGCTTCCTCCAACAAGGCCATACCTCCTAATCCTTTCCATACAGTTCATCAACTGGGGACTAAGCATGAAAATATACGAGCCTGTAAGGGCCATTTTCATACAGACCACCACAGGCACTAAAATATCACTGAAGCAAAAGCAAAATATGATTAACCCAGACCTTCTTATAAAACAATGAAATGAGGTGCGAAGCCATGTCTGTGTTTTGAAATAAACAGCACCCATAAGAGGAGAGAGTTATTTCTATGAATCTAATACTTCACAAAATGCCTACTTCTATGACATTTTTGCAAAGTACTAGATTCACGGGGCCAGTGGGGATGCAGTGCCAAAGTCTGCAGTATTAGGTATAACCAGCCGCCTTCATGGGGCCACGCATACCTCAGGATGGCTACTATCCTAATCCCCTTGAACTGCAATTTGACACAGTCTAGAGTCATCTGAGATTGAAATCTCAATTGACCAATTGCCCAGATAAAATTGGCCTGTGGTCATGTCTTTGGGGAATTATCTTGATTGTTAATCATGTGGGTGGGCCCAGCCCACTCTGGGTGACATTGCTCTTTGGATAGTTGTCTTGAGCTGTATAAGACCTCTAGCTAAGCATGAACTTAGCAGCAAGACAGAAAGCAATGTTCTTCAATGGTTTCTGCTTCAAGCTTCTGACCCTCATTTCCTTCAGTGATGGACTGTGACCTGGCAGTGTAAGCCAAACACTTGCTTCCTCAAGCTGTTTTTTGGTCCGATTGTTTTACTACAACAACAGAAATCAGACCAGAACAGCTTTTGATCTGATCTCATGAGTTTGTGGATCACAATGTGGCGCTGCTGTGTAAAAAGGTTGGACATCCCTTTTTTATGCTGAAGGGGTTCAGATGAGAAGCTGGAAGTGAACAGAGCCTTTAGGGATTTTTTTTGTACAAGACTTGAGGACAGTGGCCTTAGAAGCCAAAACTCTCTAGTAGTTGTCATTGATGTACTGAATGACAGATGGCACATGTGTGTTATATGACATTGTTCCTCTCGGTCTTTAAGAAGGTTGAGCAGGGCCCACCTGCAGAGGTAGTGTGTCCAGGAAGCCTCAGATAAGCTCTTTGAAGGGCAAAGACTCACGGCATCCCTGTAACCCTCTTAAGTACGCTCAGTGACACCCAGTTTGTGGCTAGCCTGCGTTACCATTTGAAGATAGAGAGCTCTTCTAGGTAGAGCCATCCACTTCAGCAGTCTCCCATGAAGCACATTGATGTTGCCTATTGGGTCCAAGGGGGCCCGTGCAATACTGGAGAGTCTGTGGTTTGGGTGCCTAAGGAGTAGATGGTTGGTGGAGAGGCATAGATGTGGTGTGTGCATTCTTTTGGGTGGTGTCTAGATCTTGCCTCAGCAGTAGTTCAAGTAATATGTATTCCACACACATATATATGTAAATGTATATAGTATAATTATATAGATACATATGCACATGCATATATATTGTTACTGTAAAAAACTACCAAGAGTTTAGTGTCTGAATAGATCATAGGTATACTCCCCAATGGTTCTACTTATCAGTGGGCCTGAGCTTCATCTCCATTGGAGGCTCTAAGAGAGACTGTTCTCATTGTATTTTGGATTCTAGAGGACACTTGCATTCATTGGCTTATGAGCCCTTCTTCCAGCAACATAGTAATAGCACAGCATCTTTAACTCTCTCTCCAGCTCTCCTGACTGACACTTTTCCTTATCAAGATGTTTATAATTATGCTAGGCCCATGTGAGTGATCAGGATCATCTCCTGATGTCAAGACTTTTAATGTAATTACATTTATAATTTTGTCTTGAGGGGGAACAAATCATGTCCAGGCATTACAATGTGGGTGCTTTTGATGGGCCATTATCAGTCTCCCCCCATATATGATGGCTGCCTCTGTATGTTTTCCCACTGATTGGCTCTGAAGGATGACAGATTAGAGTATTATTGTTTATAGAAACTGTACAATTAAATATCATATTGGTCAATGAAAAGAAAGAATAGTTAGATCTCTTAAAAACAGGATTTTAATCATTGTGGAATTTTCAAAGGCTACAGAATGGCTTTAAAATTTGTCTCATGTGCCAGGCAGCGGTCGTGCATGCATTTAATCTCAACGCTCAGGAGGCAGAGGCAAGAAGATTTCTGTGAGTCTGAGGCCAGCCTCGTCCACAGAGCAAGTTCCAGGGCAGGCTCCAAAACAACACGGAGAAACCGTGTCTTGAAAAAAAAAAATGTATCGTGTTATTATTCGACTAAAATTCTCTTACTGATGTGGCTATCACAGATTTAACTTAAGTTTTACTCAAATTCCACATTTAACATCTTCCCTTGTACTTCACATTTATTTTTACTGTGCCCTCAGGTTAATGCTGCCAATTTGTTGGTTTCGATACAGTATAAGCACTAACTGCTGCACTTCTGTTTCTTCCGTGATCCCGAAGGGCAGAGTCCCCATGCAGGTGTCACTTCAATATTTATCACTTGCAAATACTGCCTGGCTGAGTGAATGGGCAAGTGAAGAAATGAATTTTCTGGAGATTAGATTGCATCTTCTTTTAGAGAAAATTAAGAGAAACAAACTCATCAAAGGCAAAAAGCTTACATCTGTTGTCCCATTTGCTTTGTTTTATGTTGCATTTTAAACTTGATGATTTTAATTGAAACTAACTTATGCCTATGATATCTGTGTGTGTGCACGCACGTGTGTGTGTGCATGTGAGCATGTGTGAGTGTGTATGTGTATGAGTGTGCACGCATGCAAGTGAATGTGTGCCAGAGATTTGCTTTGGATGGATGTAAACCTCAGGAGCCATTTACCTTGTTTTTTTTTTTTTTTTGTTTGTTTGTTTTTTTTTTTTTTTAGACAGAGACTTTCATTGCCTTAGAATTCTCTGAGTAGTTTATACTGGCTGGTCAATGGACCCCTTGGTCCCGTTTCCATTTCCTAAGTGCTGGGATTGCTGTCATGCCTGACTTCTTATGTGGATGCTAGGGATGAACTCAGGTCCTTGTGTTATGTGACAATTATTTTACCAATGGAGCTATCTCCTAAGTACCCTCACTCTATTTTTTAAAAGTTACAGGGAAGTATAAAGAATTACATAAAGGCAATTTACAATCTGTTTGTAGAGAGAGAAACATTGATATCATTGGCTTATATTTTTGAGTCATTTTAGACATGCTGATGTACACACACACGCGCACTCACACACACACACCACACGGTTCTCTGTAGTCATGGGTTCCATATAAGCAGATTCTACTCACCTCAATTTGAGTATACTTAGGGCATATCTGTAGCTGAATGGCAGAGTACTTTCTTAGTATGAGTGAGGCCCTGGGTTTGAACTGAAGCGCTGGAAAAAAAAATCCAGAAAAATTGCATTCATATGGAACCTGCTCAAACTATTTTTGTCATTATCCCATAAACAATGCAGTATACAACTATTTACATAGTTATTATTCATAATATAGATTTGCATGTGGTGCATATGTGCATGCTGTGTGTAAATACTGTAGAATTTTATATGAAGGGCTTGGACATCTATGGCTTCGAAATCTCTCAAAGGCTCTGGAACCAATCCCCAAAGATACTGAGAAGTTAGTATATAAAAATATGTATTCATATACATTCACATATATCTGTGCTTGCTTTATGCAAAAGAAAAATTTGGATTCTGTGATGTTGTTTGTAAGATATAAGCCAGAACAGCATAGATAAAGCAATGTATTAAGATGTCATATTAATGTAGATCTCTATAATTCTTCTTCTGCTTTAAAAATGTTCTTATATACACTTTTTTGAAGAAGCCAATTATTTCAAGACTTTAGGGCTCTGTTACTGGACTTTTTAGTCATGAGAGTCAGACATGGAAAGCCAGTCTCCTTTTCTGTGGGCCTTATCTCCAGATTCCCAAGGGCCAGTTTCTGTCTTCAACCTTGTAGGGTCATTTTGAAGGGGAAAAGGTCTATGTGGTACTTGATGTTCCAGCAAAGTCTCCATAAGCTTCAGTTCCTTTTTTTTTTTTTTTTTTTTTAAATTCTTGGTTACAAAAATTATTCATGCCTATAGATAGGTCAGTGGTTCTCAACCTGTGTGCCACAACCCCTTTGGAGATCAAACTACTCTTTCAGATATCAAAGATTTCCAAAACATTAGCAAATTACAGGTATGGAGTAGCAATATAGTTTTATGGTTTGGGGGTCACCACAACATGAGCAACTGTATTTTAAAGGGTCACAGCATTAGGAAGGTTGAGATCCATTGGTCTAGGTTATGCTTCCTGGGTTTTTTTTTTTTTTTTCCATGAAAAACAATCGTTTATACAAACAGATACTCACACACACAAACACACACACTCACACATACACACACACTCACACAAACACACACACACTCAGACACACACACACACACACACACTCAGACTCATGTACACAGACACACACACTCTCTCACACACATAAGGGAAATGAAGACAAGAGAAGAAATGAGTCTGAGAGCAGCAGCTTGGAGGCAGGACTCTTAACATGTTTGAGGCCTTAGGTTTAATCCCCAGAACTGGAAAGAAGGAAAAAAGAAGTAGGAATAAGTCTCCCGCTCCCGCACTTCCTGCCTGTGGCCAGACTCTGCAGTCATACCTAACACCACTTCCTGTTTTCTGCCCTGCTTCTAGTGATAAAACAGTGGCTCCTGAGAGACCCGCCATACCTACCCTTGCTTCCAGGCCTCTCTAGTTCCTAGACTATAAACGTTTATCCATCTCTTCAACTAGTGTTACACATAGAGTCTATCATCCTCTACAGAACTGCTCAAATAATGAATGGGGACTAGCCAGGGGGTTAAACCACTATGGAAACAGAAGGAAAAGGCCATGGTGCTCAGGCTGCTCTGACCAGGCCTTTTCACTACAGCTGAGAATACTTAGGAAAGACAGCTTTGTCTCCCACGCTCACTGCCTCCCAGGCCAGGAGATTTGTCTCAGTATGCACTGCCCTGACCTCTTATGCTCTCAATGAAGCTATGCAGCACGTGTCTTCATCTAGGCATGATGCTCTCAGACAACACCACAGTTCCTAAGGCTAAAGCACACTCATGATTCCACCCCACGTCACACCTGAGCAGCCACCCACACTGGTCCACACCTGCTTTTGATCCTCTGAATTCCTTCCCAGCCCACAAATACAGACATTGTTCTATGCAAGCCACAACTGTTTTGCCTGCTTTTGAATAACATAATTCTAATACACACCACTCAATTAATAAGCAAGCCCTTATAAGTAAGACCTTACATTCCCAGAATTGTGGGAATGTAGACTATATGAGATGACAGGGTGGGGGGAAGGTCATCTCAGTATTCAAACACACTGCAGAAAGGCTTTTTCGTACACTAACTTCTGCAGGATTCATCTGTCACCTAATCTAGATGTCCACCCAGGCGTTAAATGGAGTTGGAGGTCTTTTAACCTAAAAGCATCTGCCACATCATTCATTACACCTAGAAACCAAACACAAAGCGGGGCTTAATAAATAATTGTCATGGGCAATGAAGACTTCAATCTGAATACCTGAGAGGTCACTAGGACAATTACACAGCTTTCAGCCTCTCTGGAGATGGCAGACACCACTGTCCCTTCCTCTGCTGACTTCCCTGCCTGGCAGGACTCCTGGCCTCTGACTTAATGAGGAAGTTAAGGCAGGATGCATGCAGCAGCCTGCTCTTATTAGTAATTATTGTTTTCTGTTCTTTCTATTGAAAAATGGTGTGCTTAGAGCGGAGGCCTGAGGGCCTGCAAAATAAAACCAGGTGTGGCAAGTGACTGACCCCTTGACAGCGGCGGGTGGCAGCAGTCATTCACACCAGTGGTGGAGATCAGTTGCAAGACATTCTGAGCAGCTAGCAAAATATTAGTAATTCTAGTTGTGAGTGTGTGTGTGTGTGGGGGGTGCCTGTGAGTGTGTGTCTGTGTGAGTGTGTGTATGTGAGTGTGTGTCTGTGTGTGTGTATGTGAGTGTGTGTCTGTGTGTGTATGTGTGTCTGTGTGTGAGTGTGTGTGTCTGTGTGTGTGAGTGTGTGTCTGTGTGTGTCTGTGTGTGAGTGTGTGTGAGTGTGAGTGTGTGTGTCTGTGTGTGTGAGTGTGTGTCTGTGTGTGTGAGTGTGTGTGTGTTGTATATTCAGAGGACAACTTGAGAGAGTTGATTATCTCTTCCTACCGTGTGGGCCTGGAGCTCAAACAAGGATTTCCAAGATTAGCAGCCTTTACCCACTGAACCACCTCACTAGGCCTTTGTGGTGGTATTTTGTTTATGTTCTAACAAACAAAGCCTGATGATTAGAGGGCAGAACCAGCTGCTAGTAAACCATAGAGGCCAAGCAGTGATGGCACACACCTTTAATCCCAGAAATAGGGATGCAGAGACAAGATAAGAAGTCTCTCTAGTGGCTGTCTGTTTTACTTCTCTGATCTTTCAACATTTACCCTGATATCTGGTTCCTGATTTTTATCATTAAGACCAATTAGGATTCAATTTATAGTCCTTGTCATTCATTCATTCATTCATTCATTCATTCATTCATTCATTCATTCAGTGCTTCAACAGTTATTGCAGGAAATTTGATCCCAAGACTGTTAAATAAAGTTTACCTTAAATATAGGGGTGGAGCTAGTGACAAGCTGACCAGAACTGGCCATAGAGAAGCCAACAATTTCGATAGATAAGACACACAGGAAGAACAGGAAGCACATGAGTTTGGTGCTTCCTTTTGGTTTTGGTAGGAATGCAGAGACAGGTCTTGTGCTTGATCTCTGGCCAAAAGGCAAGGTCAGCTGGTTGCTTCTCATCTCCTCTGATCAGATTTTCATCCTCATGTCTGACCTCTGAGTCTTTGCTGATAAATAGAACAAGAGAGACTTAGCTTAAACCTACATAACATAGCCACAGCAGAGCCAGGGCCACAGGACTGGAAGGCCCTTAGGACCACAGCCTGAGTGGCCAGCAGGGCATTGACTGTGTGGGGTTGTGGGGCCACAGACGGTAATTAAAATATCAGTAGGTTCATGTACAGCCACTAAACTGACAGAAAAACAGCCACTCCAGTTGCACAGATTTTTTTCTTATTTTTATTAATAATAACAAGAAAAATACAGAACCCAAAGAACATCAGTGAGAGCAGAAGTTTTGGGGTATTGTGAGCAGATGGGTTGGGAGAGCCCTTCTGAGCTGCAAGAAAAATGGTCTAGTGAGTAAGATGCATGGAATTCAGAAAAATTAGTTGTCCAAAGTTGGCTACTGCGGGACTATGCTTTTGTGCACTGTAAATGTTTGTCACTGTAAATAAAACACTGATTGGCCTAAAGGCAGGCAGACAGGAAGTATAGGCGGGGCTACCCAATGAGGAGAACTCTGGGAACAGGAAGAGAGAAGAGAATGCCAGTGAGATGACAGAAGACTCGGAGGAAGGAAGACGAGATGCTGCTCTGAGGAAAAAGGTACCAAGCATGTGGCTAAACATGGGTAAGAATCATGGGCTAGCTTAAGAGTTAGCAAGTAGCAAGCTGAGCCATAGACCAAACAGTTTATAATTAAATGTAAGTCTTTGTGTGATTGTGTGAGATTAAATGGCTGAGTGATCATCTGGTTAGGACAGAGACACATCCAACTACAATTGGCAAAATAATCTTCTTACTGGTCTTGCCATTCCTGGATGCAAAATGTTCCATGGCTTCCACGATGCTCATGCCTTCTTTCACTTCCCAAAGACCACATGTTTGCCAAGCAGCCACTTGGTTCTTGCATTGCGCATGCAGAACTGGAAATCATTTGTGTTTGGTCCAGCATTTGCCATGGACAAGCTGTTAGGATCCAGATGCTGGATGCTTCAGGATGAAGTGCTCTTTATAAAATTTCTCTCTGTAGATGGACTTTGCAGATAGTGCCATTATGGCCTGTGGAGTCACCACACTGGCACATGAATCCTGAAATAATTTTTGTGAAAGGAGGGATCCTATATACAAATCCTTTCTCTCCAGTGTTCTAAGAACGGAAGTTTTTTGTTGCCTTTGGAACTCTGTCTGCGAAGGAATGTGGCCCAAGGGCCATTGGTAGTGATGTCAAAGAATTTAGTGGGGTGACAGTGGCTGCCAGCAAGCAGTGTCTACAAAGTCAAATATCTAAACACAGTGAGACTGTACATCTGTGAGAGAAAAACACACTGCCAATTTACACATGGGCATATCTTAGTAGTTATGAAAGATACCACGTGTGGAGGTTTGGATGTAATTGGCCCCCATAGGCTCATAGGGATCAGCACCATAAAAATATATGGCCTTGTTGGAAGAATTATGTCACTGTGGGGGTGAGTTTTGAAATTTCCTATGCTCAAGATACTGCCCAGTGTCACAGTCTACTTCCTGTTGCCTTCTGATCAAGATGTAGCCAGCACTCTGCTGCCATGCTGCCATGCTATCCCGTGATGATAATGGATGGACCCTCTGAAACTGTAAGCCAGCCACTCCAGTTAAACATTTTCCTTATGAGAGTTGCTGTGGTCATAGTGTCTCATCACAGCAATAGAAACCCTAACTAAGGCACCATGTCTATGAACACTGGGCAATGGAAAACAATCCACAGCGGCAAAAAAAAGCAGAGGAGTGGTTGGCTGGGGAAAGGATGAAGGAGATTCGACAGAGCTTAGAGTCCCCTGAGAAGAGACTCCTAATTGAGGGATTGACTGGATCAGATTGGCCCGGGGACATGTCTGTGGGGGACTGTTTCGATTATTAGTTGACTTAAGAAGGCCCAGCTCAGTATGGGAAGCACCAGGCCCTAGGCGAGTGGTCCTGGGATGCGTGACAAAGCTAGCTAAGAGCTGGAGAGATGGCTCAGTGGGTAAGTGGATCATTGTTGCTTTTGCAGGAGACCGGGGTTTAGTTCCCAGCACCCACTTCAGGTGTCTCACGATTGATTGCCCATGACCCAGTTTCAGTGGATTCAGTGCCCTTTTCTGACATTAGGGGCACTTGCACACACATGATGCACACACATTTGTACATCCTGCCCCATAAATAAAAAGAAATAAATCTTGAATTTTAATTTCTTAAAGATAGCCAAGATAAACATTAGTCTTTGAGGAAGCCAGCAAGCCCATTTCTCCATGGCTTTTGCTTCAGGTTCCTGCCTGAGAGTTTTCTCTGATTTCCCTCAGTGATGGACAGTAACCTGAAACAAGCCTCTTACGCTCTAAATTGCTTCTGGTCAGGGAGTTTTGTTACAGCAATAGAATGTGACTCAAACAGGGGCTTTCTCAGAGGCTCAGCTCTACTTCAGAACCACTGTCAAGGTGGAAAGAAAGAGCAGAAGGCACTGGCATCCCCATGGCTGCCATAGATTCTCAGGGCATAAAATTAACTAAGAACCCAGCTGCTCCCCCCTCGGCCTCTCTGAGGATGCGGTTTCTTTTTTACAGCCAGCGTTAACTATTTCTGGAGCAGATAAAGAGGGAGCTGGGAGTTGGTGCCAGGATGTGTTCCAGCCAAGGCCATTCAAGAGAATGGGGACAGGGGCAATGTCAGTGGACAATGGAGGACCCTAGCTTTTTCTGGCAGCACCAGAGGGATTCTGAAGCATCAGATCCACTCTCAGGCAGCTCCTTGGCAGTGCCCACTGCCTTTTAGTTTCAGGGGCTGGTAGTTTGTCTCCTAGGGATAGGGTGGTAGATTCAGACTTGGTGATGCTGGTAGAGTAGGCAGACATGATCACTGTAGGGGAAGTCGCTGCAGTGGGCTTGACTGACCTAGCTCGCAAGGAGAGAGTGGAGGAGGCTAGCCCAGTGAAATACTGGTTGACCTGCAGAATGGTAGCCACCTTGATAGTGGTATCTGGATATCGTATAAGTCCTGCAGCCTGACCTCCAGGTGCTGACATTTGTCATCTTCCAGTGCTTTTAGTTCCTTTGTGGTCAGTCCAGCAAAAGTTACATGGGACACTGGTCTGGGTGCACAGTCATGGGTAGAGTCAGGGGAATATACATCTAGTGAAGAGGTAAGAGGAAGGCAGAGGTGGGATCAACCTCAGGGCCAGGGGCAGAATCAGGTGCTGGGGCAGAGGTACTGCAGCCAGTCACTGTGGTTCTGAGTATTTCACTAGGTTAAGAAAGGGTTCATGTACCAGTAGATGGAGGGGTCACAACCTCTCCTCCTGAGTTTAGGGGAGGTAGCACCACTGGAAAAGGGCCCACAGTGGACTGCAGTGGAAACATGTCTAAAGGTAGTAGAGGGAAGAGAAGGAAGGAGTCCTAGGGAAGGCTGGGGTTTGAGAAGCAGTGGTGGGGCCAGGGGTAGCCCCACTTGACAGGCTTAGGAAGTAGTCATGTTAGTGATGCACACGGGACATCTATGCAGCAGGTAGGGAAGGAGTGCTGTCACTGGATCCGGCTGGAATGAAAGACATATTGCAGGGTAATCTCTTGGTCCTGGTCACCATCTCTTCTCAGCAGATGATGAAGTCATTGTACATTGTCCTGGAGTTCCCCAAGGGTGGCATCTAAGTACAATGTTTGTGGGTGACTGAGCAAGACATAATAATATCTTCCGCAGCTTTATTTAACCACCTCATGGCCAGGTACATGGGCCAGATGATAAAGAGTAGGAAAATGTGATCATCGTGGCCATGAAGACCATGTAAGGCAAGACCTTGATGGAACCTACAAATAGAACCTGTATAGAACCTATGCATGGCCTTATTGTTCAGGTGTCCTTGTTCTGGAGACTCAGGAGATGCATCCTATATGTAATGAAGATGATTAGCACAATGGTCAACAGAATGGCGTTTTCAAAGCCAAACAGCAGCTGCATGGGTCAGGATGCTGTGATGTCTATGAATGACAAGGAAGAAGTCCAGAATCCCCAGAAAGAACATCAGGTGATATGGCAGGAGGTGTTGGGCTTCTTTCTATAAAGTCCATACTGTCCTCACCCAGCCATTGGGTACATCTGAGAAGAAAAGAAGAGTGACTAGCATGATAAAGTCACCCCAAAAAACAAGGAAGGACAGGCAAGTCTCATTGTCAGCATTCCAGGCCACTCCATCTCCATGGCCTTTAGCTCCCTAAGGAACATTTTGGCCATCACCTTACCCAAGAGGGAAAAAAGAAGGCCTGTATGTACAGAACTTCCATGTTGGGGCTGGACTTGATCAAGTACCCTGCATAGGAGGTAGAAATAGTGTTGAACAGGCCTGAGCCACTCATGGCTCCAGGCAGTGCCTGTCTCGCTGCCATTATCATTGTGGTATAGTGTATTGCTCTGGCTGGGAGCCCTAAGAGCCCACTGTCCAGAGTCTACTCAGTCTCAAGCTCATTTCTCTTCTCAAGGAATAAGACTGCATCTCAAGGTTGAACCACATCTATTGAAAGCCTTCATGGTTATTTCCATTTTGTGAGAACTGTCAACATCTGGGTGCAGGTGTTTGTGTCGACATGTGTCATGTGGGAAGACAGCAGGAACATGATAACTTGAAGTGTTGAAAGCCTGTGTTTCCCTCTTCTAAGCTTCTGAACCGTCTTCAAAGTGGCTGCACCATTTTGTAGGGGCAGTAAAGTCAATACGAGTGGTTGTCTTCTATCCTGTTGGCATTTGGTGTTATCAGTGATGTTTCGACCGACACAGGGTTTTATTTTTTTTTTAAGATTTTATTTATTATCTACACAGTGTTCTACCTGAATGTATGTCTGCACACCAAAAGAAGGCACCTGGTGAGTTGCTGAGAATTGAACTCAGGGCCTCTGGAAGAGCAACCAGTGCTCTTAACCACTGAGCCATCTCTCCAGCTCCTCAATATTGGGCTGTAATAGCAAGTTGATGGTTGTAAAGCTCTGAGCACAGGCCTGGTTCCGAGGTTTTGCTCAGTACCTTGTGCTGCTGCAGCTATTTTAAACGTTTCTCTTCCTATCTTCATGTCTGTGTCTTTGTAGCTAACCCATTTCTGTCCTTTCATCTGAGACCCAGAACTTAGTTCTTAGTTACCGGAAGCTCTTTCCCCTCTTTCCTGATACCTTTTGTCGCCCCAAAGGGGACCAGAGACATTTTATGGTTAAGTATTATGGTGATTTGAATGAGACTAACCCCCATATGTTTAAATGCTTGGTCTCTAGTTGGTGGAACTGTTTTGGGAAGGATTAGGAGGCGTGGCTTTGTATGTCTCTAGGAGTGAGCTTTGAGGTTTCCAGAGCCTATGCCAGGCCCAGTCTTGTTCTCTCTCTGCCTCTAACTTACAGATCAGATATGATCCCTCAGTTACTGCTCCAGTACCATGCCTGCCTGCCTGAGGCCGTGCTCTCCACCATACTGGTCATGGACTCACCCCCTACTCTCTGAAACTGCAAACAAGCCTAATTAATTTTTTTTCCTTTATAAGTTGCCTTGGTCATGGAGATGCAACGAAGGCAGCATCTCGAGCATTGTAATTATCAGGGATCTTGAGAGAAATGGCATGCAGTGCATGTGGAAGTGGGGTGAGAGATGGGGAAAGGGAGAGGGTTCATTTAAGGAACTTGCTGCTCACATGGTTCTGTAGGTTGGCAAAATCATATCTGGGGCATGGGCCAGTGTGTTGGTGTTTAAGTCCAGGGACATCTTTTGAGTTTTCTTTGCTCAAGAATAGCCTTCTGCTGATGGGTAAGGCTCACCTATACTTGGAAGAACAGTCTGCTGGACCTGGTCTACTGATCTAAATATTAATTCCTCCAAGTCCTCATCCCTGTACCCAGTTAAGTATCTGGGCACCACTGTGACTGAGCTACTGCCCTAAGGATGTGCATGGTGATTGGAAATTTAATTAGAGACATTTTGAACAAGGACCCTGTTCTGATGCTTTCCTGATTCAGGCAGCTTGAGCATCATGAGAGATTCTAACTCAGGTACAGGAAGCTGACAGTGACTAGAGGAAGGCTCTTCAGCCCTCTGGTTTCAGACCCAGTGAGATGATGAGATGTTGGTGAATGGATAGGTAACTGTTGTTACCTGGGTGATAATAAGAGTGAGTTGTTTCTGCTTGAAGAACTTCATTACAGAGATTAGCTTTGAATTAAATGACAAATTTAAAGAACAATGGCATTTCTAAATGAACTAGGAAGATAAATTATTAACTATGATGATTTCGACTGTCCATCCTGCCTCCTTTGCCCCTTATATCCTTTTCACACATCAGAGGAAATGAACAATGAGAGTGAACTGAAAATTATGTGTGCAGGGCTCCTGTTTTTCACAGAAACAGATCTTCATGGTTACTATTTTGTTAGTTGTTGGAGACTGCCCTCTGAGATCCAATGAGTGTAATGTTCTGGGAGTTTCTGTCCCAGTCAATGTGACCAATCTTAGTCCATGGCCCATGTCCTGTCTCCTATCATGGTCCTACCCCAACCCTCATTTTCACTTCCTTCATGTTGGGGTCTCCATGATATGTGATGAAGACCTGGAAAAATCAGCTAAGCCAGGGAATGTGGGGTGAACAGGACAATGACCATAGTAGGCAGATGTCAACACATGAACAGAACAGAGATGGTTATTTTGATGAATCCAGCCACTGGGAGCAACAGCCAGCTACAAACACTGTTGAATCTCACACTTGCCAAATCATAACTGTCCTTTGAGGGATAAGGTGTGGTTGGAGGGAGCGTGAGCCTGAGAATCAGAAAGATGAATCTGAGCTCTCAGTCTGCCACTTTACAGGCGATGCTATTTGGCACCTTGACCTCTCTTGCAGCTCATCCTTGGATGGTTGGCATCATTGAAGCTTTGAGTAGTCTCATGATTGAATTGGGCCACCTAATTTTCCCAGTAGAGTAGCCGAGACTAGAGGCTAAGTGAAATTCTCCAGGGTAAGAACTGAAGATAGTGAAGGTTTGTCTTTGCTTTATTGTCTGACTCAGTGACAATGATAAGCACATTTACTGATCAGGTTACTGTAAACCAGTAACTCTGCTGAATGCTTTCTACTGTATTCTTGTTCAACAAGACCTTCCAAAGTTGGTGCTTGTATGAGGTTCCTTTTGCAGCAGGCCATTTCCATAAGTTTCATGACTTAAGATCTACCTGTTTGCTATTTTTGCTTCTGTGGTTTAGAAGCCCGGCTCTGGAATGGCTGAGTCCTCTCCTCTGGGTCTCTCAAGGTTAAAATGAAGGTGAGAGAGCCTTGATCCTTTATGGATGCTTTGGGAAAAGTTCATTTCCATTCTAATGGGAGTATATGAACATGGATGCTGAGGGAGGGTAGGTGATCTGGTTAGTATTTATTTATTTATTTATTTATTTATTTATTTATTTATTTATTTATTTATTTATTTATTTATTGTTGTCAATTTGACACAAATTAGAGTCATCTGGGGAGAGAGAACCTACACTGAAAAAAATTCCTTCATCAGATTGACCTTACTCAAGGATGTGGGTTAATTTTTGATTAGTGACTAATATGGGAGAGCTAAGCCCATTGTGGCTGGTACCACTCCTGGGCAGGTGTATAAAAAAGGAAGTTGAGTGAGCCATGTGGAGCAAACCAGTAAACAATGTCCCTCCATGGTTTCTGTTTCAGTTCCACCTTGGGTTCCTGCCCCGAATTCCCATCCCAATGGACTGCGAGCTGTATGCTGAAATGAACCCTTTCTGTCCCCTTCTCCACTGTTAGCTCTATGGGAAAGATCTGTGTCGGGTGGGACATTTGCAACTTCCCGTAACTTGGCTTTAGTTCCCTGTGCAAGCAGATTGCTAAACAGCATGTCTTGGGCTTTGCGTTGACTTCCTAAGCACTCTCACAGGAGAATCATGGGGAAAGTGTTGTGTGCTTCGACCTGGCTGTTGATCATTGACATGGCATTAGTGTAATGATGACAGGAGGAGTACTGTCCCCCATTCAGAAACACATGCATGGTTTATAGCTAGCTTGTATGTGCTTGACTTCTCTCCAAATCACCCATGCCAAGCTCTAGATGCCTCCTCTTCCTCCCTCGAGACCACCTTTCAGAAGATGAGGAATAAAGATATCAACTCTTTTAGCTTAGTAAGACATCATGGCTTTGTTCTACGATGGCCACTAGTAGCCAGAAGGAGGTTTTAAATAACTTGGTTGCTAGGGAGATCAAAAGACTTAGACCTGTCCTTCTTGCTTCATCCGAGGGTACGTTAAGGAGGTCTCATAGGATAAACAATGGGATCATGTACAGAGAAAACAGAATAAAATGAAGATGCATAGATTTGCAGGCAATATAAGGAGAGGAGTGGGAGCTTCTTTGGAGTGTTCTTTGAAGCCCATGTATACGTGTAGCTACCAGAGAGTAAGTGTTGGACTGTGTCTTCACACAACCTCTTGGGGCTGTCGGTACAGTCTAGCTCTTGCTTTCTAACACTTCTCTCTGAACTCTTCTCCCTGGATATATATATATCACATAAAGGGATCTTAAATATTTGATACCCTTTTAAATTCTTGCAGTTATGGCTTGTACCTCACTGTGATTTGTCTCTCCAATGTTCTTTTGATAGATGCTTGGCCTCTGATATGATATGGAGATACTGGAACCTTAAGAGGTGGGACCTGGAGAGATACTGAGATTACTGCCTTTGTATTGGGTTAATGCAGTTCTTGTGGGACCCTGGTTAATTTCTTTGTGTAAAAACTGTTACAAAAGAACAGTTGGACCCTGGGTCTCTCTCTCTCCCTATAATCTTCCTACATGATCTCTTTTACATGTGATCATGACATGACACCATCCATCATGAGATCCAGAGATGACTTGAGGCCAGCACCACCTTTACAACTATGATTTAGTTCTCTTATCTTTCAAGTTTGGTTTGGAAGCTCTGTTAAGCCTTTATTTGATGTTTAAGCACAAATAAATGCAACGAATCTCCTTAAGGTAACCAGCCTTGCGTATTTTATTATAGCAAGAGAAAATGGATTGACTGTTTCTATATTCCTTAACCTTAGTGACATGGGAAGAAAATCCACCTTTTCTGTTGTGTCTGACAAGGTTCCACAGGAGACCAAGGTTGGGAACAGCTAAAGGGCTGTCGTGTTTATAGCTATCAGCTAGTCATGGTTGTTGATACCTTCATCAAGCATGTTATGGTTGCTACCACAGTGCCAGGCTTCTGGTTTTTGGCAGGAGCAGGGCCTTCAACACCATAGCTGTACACACAATTCTTGGTGACACATGGCATCAACTTTCTGATCCTCAAGTTTAGCTGCCTTAGGCCTCATCACATAGTTGCCTTGCATTCTTCCATCTTCTCTTGTCACTTCCATAATGATGTCCTTGTCCCTAAGAAGCTTGGAGGAGTGGCCCTTGTCTGCAATATAGCACCTGGGAGGATCAGGAATTTAGAGCTAGCTTAAGCTATACACTGAGACCCTGTCTGCAGCACCCCTCTCTTCAAGTACCCAAGGATTTTTTTTCCTGAGTGAAAACTGACCTAACCGTTTGCTTACCCTTGTTCCCTTAACTTGCAACTTGGATTTGACAGTTTTTTTTTTTTTTTTTTTTTTTTTTTTTTTTTTTTTTTTTTTTTTTTTTTTTTTTTGGACAATCAGGAAGTTGGTGGGCATATCAATAAACTGCAGCGATTAAGACCTGGGAAGAAAGTGCGGTGTGTGAAAAGTGTTAGAAATTTGACCTTGAACTTCGTTCTGACAGGCCCACATTCACTTACTCATCAGAGTGTCAGCTTTTAGACAAGCTTGTCAAAATGTGATCATACTGCCTGTGGATGCACCATGAACTTGAGCTGACCCCAGCAGCTCTTCCGATTTTCCTTAATCTGTCAGGAGCAAAGGGAATGGTGGGCAGGAAGACAGTTTACTTTCAGAGACTCAAGTAGGGTATGAGTGATGGCTACTTTTTAAATGCATGTTTGAATGCATTTGTTATCTTAAATATGTTTCAGGCGATGCTTTGGTTATTAGTAAGGATAACAGCATAAACTCAAGGAATTTAGTAAGAGCATTATTGGAATCATAAGATTGGAAGTTCAGAGAAAGAGTGGATGTCAGTGCAAGCTGAATCCAGGGACTCCTGCTATATCACCGTGGGGTGCTTTCAGCTCTGCGCATGCTTAGTTTCTTCTTAGGCTGGAAATTGACCATGGCTTGTATTTGACTAGAGTCTAGAAAACAAAGTGGGAGTTACTCCTGGGTCTTTGGGAAACCCTTGGAGAATTGTCTTAGTTTCTATTGCTGTGAAGGGATGCCGTAACTATTGCAACTCATATAAAGGAAACCATTTAATTGGGGGTGGCCTACAGTTTCAGAGATTTGTTCCATCATTATCATGACAGGATATGGTGGTGTGCAAGCAGAAGACATGGTGATAGAGAAGGAGTTAAGAGTTCTACATCTTGATCCTCAGCCAATAGGAAGTGAACTGTATTACACCCTGGGTGTAGCTTGAGCTTAGGAGACTTCAAAGCCTGCCCCCACAGTGACACACCTCCTCCAACAAGGCCATTCCTCCTTTAACAAGGCCACACCTCTTAACAGTGCCACTTTCTATTTGCTTTTCAAATCATTATCTTTTAAACTATCACAATCTTTTTTTCATGTGTTATATCAAAAAATCAGTCATGTGCGCATATACATGTAGGTCCACCATGAGTGTTCTGCAGGTCATGTCTAGTTGTTTCTAACATAGGGCTTCATATTGTCCTTGGAATGTACCAAGCAGATCAAGCTGTTGGGCCATTGAGCTGTAGAGATCCACTGTTTCAGTCAGTGCTGGGATTATAAGGATGTAACCATCAAGTCTGACTTTTCACATGGGTTCTTGGAATCAAACTCAGGTTTTTGTGGTCTGTGTCAACCACTTTGTCAATAAGTTATCTCCCCAGCCTTTCAACAAATATTTATTGAACCATTAAATCAATGCCAAGCATTTATGCCAAATTCTAGATGTAAAAAAGAATATTAAAGATATTTACCTATCCTTTGAGGATTTTACTCTATAGTGGAGAAGACAAGGTAGATATAATTATAATGAGAAATACAGAAGATTGAACATAGAAAAGTTTTATAAACATTGAGGAAGGAGTAACCAAATGAATAAAGCAGTGCTTCTCAACCTTTAATACAGCTCCATAAAATTATTTCATTGCTACTTTATAGCTGTAATTTTGCTACTGCCATAAATCATGCGGTAAATATTGGATATACAGGATATTTAATATGTGACCTCTGTCAAAGGGACATTCAGACCTCAAAGGGGCCATGACTCACAGGTTGAGAACCACTGCTATAGAAGGTTGTCCAGTAGACATCTGGGAATATACAGAAGGCCATTCTACCCAGAGGGAATAGCATGTGCAAGGGTAAAGAAGCACAGAAAAGGATACCATGCTTCAAAAATTCTATCCTATCTGCATGTGCAGGAGGTGGGGGACATGTGAGAGTACTTTAGAGATGATCCCTGGGATCCATGTTAGAGAAAAACTTGGACTTTATGGGAGGAGAAATCCAGTCAGTAGGAAGGTCCAGATCCTGGACGTTCTTGGTTGTTTTTTTGCAGTTCTGGGGGACCTGCCACCCAGCTCCCAAATAAATCACACACAGAGGCTTATTCTTAATTATAAATGCGTGTTCTTAGCTTGGCTTGTTTCTATCCAGCTTTTCTTAAATTATGTCATTAACCTTTTGCCTTTGGGCTTTTACTGATCTCTTCTATAAATCTTACTCTCTTCCTCTGAGGCTGACTGGGTGTCTGGTCCCTGATGTCTTCATGTCTTCCTTCTTTCTTGGTCCTTCCTCTTTCCTCTTAGATTTATCCTATATATTCTCTCTGCCTGGCAGCCTTGCCTATCCTTTCTCCTGCCTAGCTCTTAACCATTCAGCACGTCACTAAACCAGCAGGTGTTTTAGACAGGCAAGGTAACACAGCTTCACAGAGTTTAACAAATGCAACATAAACAAAAGTCACACATGGGAAAGAGTAGTGAGAGGGTGGCTGCCTGCGTGTGTAGGTGTTGGTGTGTGTCAGTAGCTGAGATGAAGAGTCTGTCATCTGGGAGGGTAGATCGGAGCTAAGGCAAAAAGTTCAGTTTTGTGTAAGAGGTAAAATTCTTGTGGACTGTCTAGATCAGCAATTTTCAACCTATTGGTTGTGACCCTTTTGGGGGGGGTCAAATAATCCTTTCATGGGGGTCTCCTAAGACCACTGGAAAACACAGTGTTTACATTATGATTCATAACATTAGCAAAATTGCAGTTATGAAGTGACAATGAAAATAATGTCATGGTTGGGGGGGGGTCACCACAACATGGGGAACTGTATTAAAGGGTCTAATCATTAATCATTAGGAAGGTTGAGAACCATTGGTCTAGATGGCATTTTGGGCAGTGGCAAGGACCTCAGATCTAGAGGTTAGGAAAAGACTCTGGTGGTGAAGAGAGCAGATGTGATGTTTGAAGTAGGTATCTAGGAAAGGTCATTCTGAGGAGAAAGCATTCACACACACACATAGGTGTGTGTGTGTGTGTGTGTGTGTGTGTGTGTGTGTGTGTGTGTGTGTGTGTGTGTGTGTTAGAGAGAGAGTCCATACACACTTCCTATAGCTGTCCCGTTCTCCAGTGTGCCTTTTCTAATAGATGTAGCACTGTGCATCTGACCATGAGAGGAACATGCCCGTTGACCAATAAGGGAATAACCTTTCTCTTCCTGGGTAGGATAGGAAGCTGCCTGTCTGATGATGTTTTTGGCCTTGAGGTCAAATGTATCAACGACAGCATGATGACAGGATTCTTCAGCTTCCAGCTCCTCTTAGCCCCTCTTCAAATCAGCCACTGGTACATTCTCATAGCTGTCTTGGCTGAGTGATAGCCATGATCTAGCCCAAGAGCTCACTTTGGTGCCGATATTGCTTCTGAGCACTAGGGGGTGCTCCTGGGCACTTAAGTCAGCCTGGATGAGCTAGATGCATGAACCAAGATCTGTGAGGATGTTTCTTTGCAGTAATTTGATACAAGATTTGAAATTGTGTTCAAGCTCAAATTATATTCCTAATGGACTCAAAAGCCATTTCATTTGGCAAATTCAATGGCAAAGACAAGGAAACATCACAGAGAAGAATTTTGTTATATTTTTCTATACTAATCCTGGTCTTGAACTATTTGTTGAATAAATGGATGAGTGCACGCTTTTTCAAAATCCCAGGAGGATTTTTCAGTAAGTGATGTGTTGGCTTTAACTGCCAATTTGAGGGATCAACGTAGGAGACACGGTATGTCTGTGAGGATGATTTCAGAGAGGTTTAAGTGAGTGGGGAAGACCCTGTCTCAGAGTGAGTGGACAGGGCCTTCCCATGCTCTCTCTTCAGGTGTCTGCCCATCATTGCTCCTGCCGTCTTTTGTTGACATCAAAGTCCAGATGTTTTGTTCTTCCACTGTGGACCGAATACTCAAAGCTCTTCTAGGAACCTCTTGGGCATTTGGAACCCATTTTGAATGGAGGCATCCAGCTTTCTGGACTTAGTGTTTCGGGCATCTCAGCCTCTCTGCTATGCAGGTGGTCATTGTTGGGCAGCCTAGAGAAGGCCTAATGAGGTTCTCTGTAGATTATTTAAAAGCTAACCTAATAAATCCCCCTTTATAATGTATTTACATTCTGTTGGTTCTATTTCTTTAGAGAACCCCACCTGGTAAAGGATGAGACTGGGAAGTGGCCTGATTGCTTTTTCCCTGTGCTCCAGGCAGGCTCCAGAGAGCTGTCTTCTCTGTCCACTTGATCCTGATGCTGCTGTCTCATGCAGAGACTCTCACTAGTTTCTCGAGTCTCAGAAATGCCAACTGTGATCTGCTCAAACATTTTGAGCTTTCTGAGACACCTTGGAAAGGTGTTGCCTTGCAACAGCCATCCCTCATTCCGGTGGTATGTGCAACAGTAAGATACAGTGTGCACCGGTCAGATTGTGAGGACCAAATGTTAAGGAAGAACTCTTGAGTTTATTGGGGGAAAGGGAGAAAGCCCCTAGTTTGGGATAAAATACATCCATCTTAAAAATGATATTTCAGAGAGGGAGTCGTTTATTCTTGGTGGTATGTGATTCTTTGGCACTTCTCTCTCTATCCAGACAATAAGTCTTAGATTCTTGGCCCATAAATGACATATCCTTCCAGCTACCCTCATTATCTTAAGAAAGCGACTTTTGGTAAGCTCCAATTTCAATAAAAATAAAAGGGCAGCAAGCCCAACTACGCTTGGTCTTTTTCTTATTCCATCACCATGTTTTACCATTGCCTGGGATTTTTCAAGGTCCGAGTCCCTGGGGAATGGGCATGTGAAGGTGAGGGTTGCAGAAAGTGCCTCTCCTGCCAGTAGACAAAGTTTGGTTTCTATGCTCCTAAAATACCCAGAGGCCTTTCATATGTGATGCCACTAGATGTCACTACCTATCAAGCTTCTTGAAATGACCAGTGGGAGGTCTGGAGAACCATGGTGCCTGCCTCTCATTCTGTTACCGTTTAAAAGCTGCATCTGTACTGGCTGGGTTTTCCACCTCTTTTCTGTTTAATGTGACACTCATTCCTAGAACAGCTTCATCCTGTTTGACTGACAGCCATCTTTTGGCTGGGGTCACTTCCCTGGCCCTTCTTCTGTCTTATTTTCTGTGAACATACTCTGGTAAAGATCTCCCTCTCCCTCCATCCCCCCTCCCTCCCTCCCTCCCTCCCTCCCTCCCTCCCTCCCTCCCTCCCTCCCTCCCTCCCTCCCTCCCTCCCTCCCTCCCTCTCTCTCTCTCTCTCTCTCTCTCTCTCTCTCTCTCTCTCTCTCTCTCTTCCCTCCAAGTAAGGAGAAGTCAAAGGGAACGTTTACTTCTTATTAGCTCTTATTTTTTGAGACAGGTCCTGTTACTGAATCTGGAATTAGCTGGTTGGATAGATGGGCCAAGCACCAAACCTTTATGAATTTCCCTACACTTGGCTGCCATGCTTGATTTTTACATGGATTCTGGGGATCTCAATTCAGGTCCCCATGCTTGCTCAACAAGGACTTTACCAATCAACCATCTCCACAGCCCCTGATTCTGCTTCCCACACTGGTGAAATTCTTGCCCTCTGGCTGTTTTTGCCTGACCAAGTACATCATGACAAACTGAAATCCCGATAGATAGCTAGGCCCATGATTTAGGCTCCTCAGGATCAGTGATTTCTTCACTGAGGTCATCCGGCCATCTGGGTCTTTACATTGAACTTCCATGGGAAACATCCGGGGTGAGTGGAAAATTTTACCGCTCTAATGACCTCTATGGAAAAGATCTTTGCTAAAACAGAACCTCTTTCTTTGAAGCTCTTTAATCCCTTTATCTTTTTTCCAGGCTTCTTTGTCATATTTTCTGTGACAGCTCTCAGGGGACCAAGGCCAGCAGAATTTCCTATGCCTTGGGAATATCTATCCCCAACCAGAAGGAAGGAGAACTTGTGTCCCCAGAGGGACCTTTCAATGGTGTATTTGATGTTGACAGCTCTCTTTGTCATGAAGAATGGAGGTCAGGGGTGCCCAGATCATATGCTGAAAAGATCAAACTTTGGAGTTTGCAATTTACAGAGTCCTTACACCTATCACACTACCCTCTCACAGCATTCTATTAAGAAAGACAAGATGGATATTTTTATTTCCATTTTACAGAAGAGAAAACAGGTCAGAGAGGTTAAATGGCTTGTTCAAGGTCTCTCAGCTATAAAAACTTGGGCTCTGAGCTCTCTCTCCTCTCAAAATCTTTAGTTGCTACCTGAAGGAGAAGTTGGTAAGGGCTCTAAGGAATGGACCTTTTATCTGTACTGGCAAGAAATTTGGTGCTAGAGATTTTAGGGCAAGAATGAGGTGTCCTTGCCTGATCCTTTGGCTGCCAACCATCTACTTTGCCAAGATACCTACTCAAGGCACATGTTGGCATCTGAAAAATTGCTTGGCCGGCCCAGCTTGCTGACACTGTTGTTGATTTGAAAAGAAGGAATATATAATAGAAACTTGTGGAAATACCTCACTAACCACAGAGGACTTAGTGAAGAAAAAGTTCATAACATTGTGCTTATTGGGGGGGGGAGGAAAAAATGAGATCTGAATATTGTTAATATTGGAATCTAAGAGAAAGCAGGCAGGCAGTGATGTAGGATCTGTGGTTCCTCCTCCTGCCTTCCTGGTCCTGAGGCTGTCAAGCACCAGTCTGGGAGAGGGATGGGGCAGTTGCCTTTGTCAGAGCTGCAGTTCATGCTTGGCTGCACCACATCTATAAGGCATTTTGCTAACCCGATGAAAATCACTAGCTAATCACTGAAATAATCTGTTAATCTGTTGAGTAGGACCCCTTTCCTGATGAATGGAGGCTTTGAAAAATACAGCCTAATCAATGATGACTACAAAGCTAATTTTCTGCTTTAGCCAGTATTTGACTGAGAACGGAGAGAAACATTCCTGCGATATCTTTCAGGGATGCCTTTGGAAGGAAAGCCTAGCTGCAGAGTCTGTGGACCCCAAGGGAGCGAGATATCTTGGTGCTTTGTTAAATTCTTGCTTCTGTGTCAAATGCCTAATTGCTTCTTAGGTCCAGCCTGAGTGCCACTTGAGACTGGACAGTGATGTCTGCCTTTGATCCCGGGTTTGGTTTCTGGAGACCAGCCCTTCAGTTTTATCAGCAGAGCTATTGGGTTTTGACCTGGATTGCACATAAGAACTGCTTTGGTGAGCTTTTGAAAACTGCTCATAGCAGGGCTCCCCCTGTGGATGTTCAAGTTTAATTGGTTTGGGGGCAGAGCCCAGACATTGGCATTTTTTAAAATGCCCTAGTTGATGGAACATGGGGCTAAGTTGCTTCTATAGGTTGCTCTTCTCATGTGTGGGGAACATGGAATCCTACTTAGCTTAGTTTCCTGTGTTTTCTCCCAATGCTGGAAATTTGATCTATGTATGAGAAACCTGCACTAGTCAGTAATTATTTAAATTCTGGGTTGAAATATCTACTATCATTTGGGCATAATTTGTACTACAATATAATCCAGTATTTCTCAAAGTGTTATCTTTTTATTATTTATTTATTTGAGACAAGGTTGGCTCTATCTATGGCTGGCCTTTGAAAACTCTATATAGTTGAGGACAGCTTGGAACTACAGATCATCCTGCCTCCACTTCCCAAGTAGCTTTGCGCCACCATACTTGATTTTATGTGGTGCTGGGAACTGGACCAAGGGCCCTGTGTGGGCTAAGCAAGTGCTCTACCAATGCAGCTGAATTCTCGGTCTTCTTTTTATAACTTATATAGGATGTTCTCCCATGCATGCTAACATGGACATTCTTGAACCACCCTGGAGACTGACTAGATTGCTGTATTCTGGTGGACACCCTGCACTTCATTATGGCGGCTGCTGTAAAAGGGCTGGGGGAACTGGCACTACTGTGTGAATGTCTTAGACTAGGGTGTTAATATACCTCCCAGTAGGGTTTCCTTTTGCTCTTTTATTTTTGTGACCACTAACTTTCTATCATGTGGCCTTCTCTGAGGTCTCTGTCAGACCATGCGCTTGTTTCTCTTTGTGGCTGTTGGCTGCTGAGTCAGTCTCATTTAGTTGTTTGCCAGAGGAAAGGCCCTTTGTCTCAATGCCATTCCAAAGCAGAAAACAGAAAGAAGGGCAGCCTCCTGACGTCCCGGGTCTGCTGAAGGACATCATGATCCTTCATTTCTAGTTGGCAGTTTCCCTGCAGCCTGTCTGGGAGTCATCCCAAGCTCACCAGGCTGTCCTCTATCCCACCGCTTAGTGTTAGCCGACTGACTTACCTGCTTTGCATTGTTCCTTCAGAGTTGTTGTGCAGGAGGTCAGACACCTTGCCTTTGGGGCAGAGTTTTCACTGAAGGGTTTAGAGCTTCAAAGCCAAGTTCTACCCGTGATTAGAGAGCACAGTCAAAGTCTTTCAGATTCCTGCTTTGCTGTTGTCCATCTCCTGGTTATGGCTTCTCTCTTTCTTTTCTTTTCATATTAGTTGGAATTTATTTTTTAATTAATCTGTATGGTGTTTGCCTGCATGTGTGTCTACGAACCACATGTGTACCTGGTGACCAGGGAGGCCAGACAAGGATGTCAAATTCCCTTGGACTGTAGTTATAGATGGTTGTTGTCTGCCATGTGGGTGTTGGCCATTGAACCCAGTCTCTTGGAGGAGCTTCCAGTGTTTTTAACCTCTGATCCATCTCTCTAGCTCCAGGTGATTCTAACAGTAAATAGGCTTTGAGTACTTCCCTTGTATTTCTATCACTGTATGCTTCATAAATAAAGCTGCCTTGAATCCTATTTCCTGTTATAGTGAAGAGTTTAGGGGATAACTTCCAAGTCACAAGGTCCAACTGATCACACGTGGAGAGACTCTTTCACTATCCCTGTCATGTAGAAATACCAAAAGGAAAAAAAAAATATTCAGTTAAAGTAAAAAGAATGAAATATAAAGTTTAAAGATGAGAAAAATAGAATCATTGGAATAAAAAGCTTAGAGATGGGTTGTAGTATAATTTAGATACAGATAAGGAGAGAATTAGTAATTTGGAAGAAAGAACTGACAGCCAAGAAGGATTGGAAAAGAATCCTTCGATGAATTCAATGTAGTACAATGCATAATATAAACCCTAAGATGCCCAGTGAGCGTTGTGCTTTACATCTGTAATCCCAGCACTCAAGAGACTGAGACAGGAGGATCACCATGAGTTCCTGTCTAACTCGGGCTACCTAGTGAGCTCCAAGCCAGCCTTGACTGTAGAGTAAAACCTTTCTCAAAAGATCTACAAACAATAAAGTATTTAGGCAGATAGCAGAAGTATTTCATCACAGATGTGTGCTGTGCTCTATTCTTTTGGTAAACTTTGGTGATTCCTGGAGAGTGAGATCTCTTTCTCTATTAGTTACCAGGTAGGATGTTATAATAAAATCAGGTCTCAAACTGGATGTTTTTTTTAATTTGCCAGTTAAAAATAATAATTATATGATCAATAAAATTCTGCTTCTCAATCCTTTAGAGATTTTTCCCTAAGGCTTGTTCAAAGCTTCTCTAGAGGCAGATATGATGGTATCCATGAACAGCTCAGCTTTCTGTTCCATTAAAAGATAGAATCTCTTATTAAGTGGTGAGACACAGGTCAAAGAGGGCCCGTTGCTGTGCCTGAACTGAATGAAGTGCAGCTCCGGGCTGCTTCTGTATCCTGTTCACACAGAAACAGAGCAGGTCCCTATATATTTTTAAATTATACCACATAGCTTCATCACCAATTATTTTAACAATAAAAGATACTTCTATACCATCTTGCTCTCTATGTGGTCTTAGTATTTTTAAGCCTTGCAGAAATTGCTTCTGGGGAGTTTTTTGTGTGTTTGTTTTTTTATTCTTATTTAGGGCTGAGAATTGAACCTTGTGTTCAATACATGCATACCAGGGAAGTGTTCTCCATTTACTCCATTCTCAACCCTTTCTTAAAACCTTGTGTTTTGGGGCTGGAATGATGGCTCAGTGGCTATAAAGACACCTGAGACTCTTGCAGAGGAGCCAGGGTTCAGTTCCCAGCACCCACATGGCAGTAAGCCACAGTTACAGAAGTGCCATGTAACTTCAGTCTAGGAGATCCAGCACCTTCTCTGGATTCTTCTAGCTCCAGGCATGCATGTGGTACACATCCAACTGGCAGTCAAAACACTTGCACATACAAAATGCAAAATGAAGCATTTAGAAGACATTTTCCCTTTGAGACAGCTCTCACCAGATTGCCAAGAGGGACCGAGAACTCTATATTCCAGGCAGGCCTTGAACTCATGATCCTTTTAGTGTTGTGAGTTGTTAGAGTTTCATGCCTGGGCTGCCAGACCTGACTTGGACTTATGTGTGTGCATGTACATGTGTGTGTAGGTGGGTGGTCCTGTGAGTACAGGTACATTTGTGTGTACAGGTATGCATGCATGTAGAAGCCAGAGGACAAATTTCGGTGTTGCTTCTCAGGTGCCATCCACTGTGTTCTTTTGGGACAGGGTCTCCTTTTAGCCCATAACTTGTCAACTAGACTAGGCTTACTGGCCAGTGAGCTCCAGTCTCTGCTTCCTTTAGCATGAAGATTATAAGTGTGCTCCATGACACTTAACTTAAAAAATTATTTAATATATTTTTTTTGAAATTAAAATCTAATTGCATCACCTTCTCCCTTCACTTTCCTCCCTCCAGCCCTTCCCATGGGCTCCCTATTGCTTCCTAAGGATCTATAAACATATCCTTACTATATAAATACAACCTACCCAGTCCATATATTTGTATGAATACGATTTTAGAGATAATAGCTTGGTAACAGATAACCAATTTCTGTGCTCTTCCCTGGGAGACATTATTTTTTACACTCTTAGTATTCCTTCAGTGCATTGTCTAGAGTTGCAGCCCCATGAACTCTCCCATCCCACATGGATGTCCATTGGTATCGTTGTTGTTCAGGTCTTTTATAGGCAGCAAAGCTGATGAAACTTCATGGGTCTAGCTTCTCTGACATTTCTTGGAGACAAACATCTCACAGCATACTTCCTGTTCCTAAGGCTCTTACAATCTTTCCATTTCTTCTTCTGCCATGATCCCTGAGATTTAGATGCAGCAATTATGTTGAAAGATGGATCAGTTGGGAATGCACTACAAGGTCACTAGTTCTCTGCATTTGGATTGCTGTGGTTTCCTGTAATGGTCTCCATCTGTTGCAAGGAGACATTTTTATTATTTTCTTTTGATGAGGGGTGAGACCTATACTTATCTGTGGGTGTAAGGATAAATATTTAGAATGTAGTTAGAGATTATGCTCTTTTAATAAAGTTGAGGTTGTGAGTTCTACTCCAAGATCCATGGCTTCATTAGCCCTGACACTAGCCCATTTTGATGTGGGTTCCAGAAGATCAGGCTTGGGTCCTTACGCTTATTAGTCAGGTTCTGACTGAGCTGTCACCCAGCATAGACAGCACATTGAGTGAGACATTCTAAATTTGAATGAGTCACTTTTTCAGTGTTTAACATTGCTTAGCGCTCTTTCAGTCTTGCCTGAGAAGACCAGCGATTGTGACTAGCACATAGATGACAGATATCATGCTATCTCTGCTGAGATATTTTAGAGAGGATTACAGGCTATATGCCATTAGCAAGATGTTTTAAAGAGTTATGAAAAACCAAGGATATTTGCAGACCAAAAGAACCTTGACTAGTTTATCCTCAGAAAGAAATGAAAAATGATGCCCTCAAGCAGGTAGAAAAACCAACCAAGAGGGAAGACACAGAATGCAGAAAGCAAAGAATAATTGATATTTGTTTAAAAGCAAAATATAACTAAAATTCTAATCATAAAACAACTAATGTTTAGGATTGAAGTAGTATGGGAGGAAGATTAATGTAAGCTGGGATTTCAGAGGTAGGCACAGATGCCAATAGCTTTCTTTGTACTTGGTCCTGAAGACACAAAGTCAAGGCTATTTTGAAGTCTGAAGAATAGGCACTGAAAGAATGGAAACAATATGTGGAGCCAGCAACAGATAATAAAGGAGTATAAATATAAAACTATAGAGAAAAAGGCTGAAGCACACACACTACACTCATAGTTTTCACTGAGTTTGAGTTTTCTGGGGCCATGGTGAAGGCTGAGAGAGGAAGTAGGGGGATGAGGCCCGCAGAGAGATAGAAAATACAATTATTAATTCTGCATGGCGATAAGACAGAATTTTAAAATATTTCTTACTGCTTTTGTATTATTTAAGAAAAAAGTTTAAGCAAGAAGTGCATGCATTAGGATGTTGGCTCAATCTAAAGGGAGTAGCCAAGAGGCGACCAGAGGTGTGTGTCAGACAGGAAGTAAGAGGAGGGGATGGGATAGGGGACATGAGAGGTAATAGAGAACTGATTATTGTCCAAGCACGTAATGCATCGGGTGGACAGATCATGATGAAGCCTGCTGTTTTAGACATGAATATATGGTTTTTAAAAAGCTTGGGTGAAAACTGCATGGACGTAGTCCTTTGAGAGCAAGATTCTGTTGTTACAGTTGGTGCTCACTTGCCATTACAGGTTTGAATATACTCTTCAGTTTTGCTGGGAATGCTAGCCTCTCCAAGCAACTATCTTTTTTCATTCTCTGAAAGTCCCAGAATCTCTGTGGTTACCTCTCTTGGATTGCTCAACCCCAATTTCTGCTACCATACTCAGATATGATTATACCTTCTCTAGATCAACTCCAAATGCCTCCAAGTACTTTTAAGGCATTTGCTTTCATAGAAACTTGGAAGCCTCTCCGTTGAAGGCTATTGTACACATTTCTGGGAACACCTTTGATATCATTCCTCAGCATGGCTGACGTTTGCTGGGATGGGATCATGTGGACTTGACATTTACCTATATGGGGTGCATTTCCTTTACTGCTAGGTATTCATGGAAACCTTCATCTTTATAGAAAATAGTCATCCAGAAATATCACAAGTTGTCTCTTAAATGTAGGTGGAAGATTTGATTAGGCAGTCTGTGTAACAACAGAAGCAGAGACAAGGTGACTTTTTGTGAAGGACATGGAGGTTAGGGGCTGGCAGTCAGTAATATCAAGGTACAATCTTCTATGTGGGTGTAAAGGTCATAACAAAACTCTTTACTTTGTCCACTAAGAAAATAATTTTAAAACTAAAATTTAAGTGTAGCTATCTTTTTCTTTAACTCCAAGTAAACCTTCTCTAGTGGAAAAAGAATGTCTCACCACTTAGAGATACTTCCAGAGGAAATTAAGTATCAATAGGAGTGAGCTTTGGGTCATCAAAAGTGGTCAGGCTGGATGTGGCTAAGGGCCTTTAGTGATTGCTCCTAGGCCCATTGGATAGAAATGGTTCAGGCTGAAGTCATTCTAAATGTGGCAGTGCATCTCTTGGAGCTGGAGTTTCTTTGCTCCTGTGTCTCCATAGGCTGCTTCCATGTGTCTTACTGATAACAGGATTGTATCTGCACTAAGTATCGAGCAGGGGATGGTATTCAAGAAGGAACTAAGGCAATGATAGCTTTAAGGGAAGAAGGAAACTGATACGAAGGGAAAGTTCAGAGTGACATCATACATTCAGAGGAATTGATTGGTCTCTGAAGAAGACTAAGACGTGCAGATCTGAGTGTACAAGCACATTTGGGTGCTCACCCAGGGCCAGCAGGAGAGAAGGGACACATTAAGGAAGGTAGAAGACGGAGCCTGAGAACTAGGTAGCACAGAGACACCTGGATCTCAGCCTTTGAGAGAAGATAGGAGTGTAGGACTTCCCAGACTATACCAGAGGGACACTGCTTTTCCTGGGCTTTCTCCGTCCCTGCATCAGGCTCCCTGAAACTTAAACTCCCTGGCTCTTCCAGCTTCCCCTGTGTCGACTGAGTTTATGATCAGAAAACATCACAGAGGCTCCTAAGACACAGTCTGCCTTGTCACATGGAGGTGAAGCTGAGAAGAATGGGCAGGCTGAGTGCCAATGTGTAACTATGCTACCTCTAAGTTACAACAGTACGAGGTCTAAGAGGAGGCTTCTGTGGTCCACGGCTACCTCTATGACAGCTTGCTTATCCCTGTTCTTGGCTTTACAGAGTCAGTTTGAGTCCGAGGGCAGCTCCTCTGATACCGTTTCTCCTGAGTTTTCACATTCTCCACTGTATTCAGGTTGCCCAACCTGAGCTCCTAGGGCAGCTGAGAAGACATCAGGATGGTTGTATGGCTGTATGACTGCTTGGCTGTGTGGAATATTTGGCTATATGGCTCTGATAAGCAGTTGTCTCCACTGAAGTGGCATTTGAGAAAGTCAGCTGCCAAAACATTTATATTTTATTTTGTGACAAGTCCAGAAAGAGCTACAGGATTCTAAAAGTTTGTGATGCTTTGAATGAGAATAGGCTCTTATACTTTTATGCTTAGTTCCCAGTTAGTGGAGCTGTTTGGGAAGAATTAGGAGGTGTGTCCTTTGTTGGAGGAAATGTGTCACTGGGGTGGGAGGTAGGCTTGATGGTTTCAAAAGCCCTTACCACCATTCCTAGTTAGTGTTCGCTCTCTTTCTCTCTCTCTGTCTTTCTCTTTCCCTCTCCCTCCTTCTCTCCCTCTCTCTCCCCCTCTGCCTCTCTCTTGTAAATCAAATGGAAGCTTTCAGCTACTGTTCTATCATCATGGCTGTCTGGCTACTGCCGTGCCCCATACCATGATGATTGTAGACTCACCCTCTAGAATTATGAGCCCCAAATTAAATGTTTTCTTTTATAAGTTGACTTGGTCCTGGTACGTACGTTCTCACAGCAATAGAAAAGGAAGCAAGATAAAAGTGAACCCTAAATATGTGGTTTGGGTCATTTTCTAGTTTAGGGGGTGGGTAACATTTATAGGCGGAACCTCAGGGCGTCACACATAAGCAGGGGTGCTCAGGTCCTCCACTTTCTGGAGCAGGGCATGTTAGGAGAACCCCATTCTCAAACCATATATGTTCCACAAGCTCTATCCCACATTTCCTTCCCTATCCCATGGACATTGTCAGATCCCTGCTCAGAATGGAGTTCAGAGGGGAGGAATTCTCTTCTGGTGGAGCTTGCTGGGCCCCAGGAGCTCAGAATACTGATGTGCTCTCCTATCTTGCCAGTATTGCATGTCTGTCTAAGTAGTTTTTGTGGGATGGTTCTGAGACTCCCCATGTCTGGGTTTCTGCATCTGCAAATTAGACTTTGGGTTTTAGTTGTGTTATTATTATTTTTTCAATAGACACAGCTAGGGTCATCCAGAAAGAGGAAACCTCAATGGAGAAAATGCTGTTAAAATGACTTGTGGGGCATTTTCTTGATTAATGACTAATGTAGGAGGGACCAGCCCATCATGGATAATGCCATCCCTGGGAAGGTGGTCCTAGGCTATTGAAGAAAGCACATTTAATAAGCTATGGAAAGCCAGTCAGCAAGCCATTTTCCTATATGGCTTCTGCTTCACTTCCTGCTTCCAGTTCCTGTTCTGACTTCCTTCATGACGGACTATGACCTATAAGCCAGATTAACACTTTCCTTTGCAAGTTGCTTTTGGCCATGTTGTTCTGCAGAGCAACAAGAACCTGGCTAGGGCATGGTATAGTGGACTGACTTCATATGCAAGCTGAGAATGAAATGGGCTTTTCATGGCAAGTGCGGATCACAGAATAATAGCATGGAAATGAGTTTGAGAGGGTTGGTGTCTAAGGAACAGCGGGATCTGAGAAGCTGAGGATCAGAACCATAGTCTACCACTTACACCACTTACATGCTTTGAAGCCCAGGAGGAACAGTTTAGGCCCTCAGAAGATTCAGTTTCTCTTTGGTCCTATGGAAATTATAAGCCCTATACAAAGTAGGTTTGAGAATGAAGTGAGTTGAAAGGATGTAAACCATGGATCACAGTGTCTGTCCTCCGTAATGTGGTTAAAGTGTCATGTGTATAGTAAAATGTCTTGGTGAGGCTTTGATTTGGGCTTTCCATGAGAGACACAATCCTTATGGTGATACTGAAGAGGAAGCATTGCCCTTTTGGAGTGGGGATAGCAAGAGAAGAGTATATAATGGGTCTGGAGAAGAAGTAGGATGCTGCAAAGGTGTGGAGGAAAATGCAGTGTGAGCTGGAAGAGAAAAGAACCAGAGATAGTCAAGAGAGCTTTCTGCTAAGAAATGACTCTGTTGTTATAAGAAACCCTAGCATTCAAAGACCAAGAAGAAAAAACTTCCAATTTTCTAGGGAAGAAGGGAAGAAAAATAGATTGCCAGCAACTGAAAGGGTCTGATGGCTCTTATTTTCTTGCCTCACTTTGATGAGAGTTCCTAAGAATGCAGACATATAGGGGTAGGAGGGAAAACAGAATGTTAGCTAAGGACCCTCATCCTGGAAACCCATCTGAGATGAGCATCCTTTGTTGAGCTGAGCATGAAGTCCACTGTCTTCCTTCAGAGACCAAGGGTCTGGATCATACCAGTGTGGGTAGGGCATCTCAGCTGTGTGAGAACAGACACACTACAAACTGCCATACTAGACTTCATTTAAGAAGTTGCTAGGTGGATACGAGGGAAGAGAAGCAGAAGAAAAAAGGAAAGACCTTCCACGTGGCTCCTCCACGTGGGAACAGAGAACAGGTGGGCACAGATTTACATAGCCACGCCTGGGGGCGTGCCCTCCGTATGTGTTCTGCTGGAGCCATGTCAGATTGTTGGGACTAGCACGTTTACCATGTAGCTGTTATGTGTCAGGAATCTTTACAGTGTGAGCATCAGGTTTCGCAAAAAGCCACTGCATGGTGGAGTTTCCTTGGTGAGTATGAAAGGTAGGCTGGTCATTGCCATGAAGTTGTGTCTCAAATGACAATATTTGACTCTCTTCACTGTGGGACGAGGGGTTTTGAGCCAGTTCTTCAAGTATTTTTATCATTTAGGGTGCAGGTCCACATACATTACCTATGCATAGATTTAGGAAAAGAGTATTTGCTTTCTGCTTTTCCTATGGAGAAAGGTAACCATTCTGTTGTAAGTTGGACGGGTGCCCTCCTCACAAGGGTACCCCCAGCAGGCACTTATAGCCATGTTGTAACCCATAATTTATTTTCTTTTAGTTCTCCAGATGATCCTGTGAATAGATGCATCCTTCTATCTCAGGGCTAGAAAAATGGCAGCCTAGAGAGCTGTAGCCTAGGCTTCTGATCTCAAGAGGAGTTTTTCCAATCTTGTGGCCCTCCCTCACTTTATTCTCCCTTAGGACATTCCAGCACTGAGTCGGTTGACAATTGCAGTTGAATTCAGTGGCAGCTTCAAGGCTCTCCATCATTTTTCTTTGTTGCTGGGGGTCCAGGCTCCTTTAAGACCATAAATAATACATAAATTAGTATGTTGAGCTGATTCCCACATGTTTTCCACAGGCTTTTGGTTCTTCCTGAGATCAATACAGCTTAAAAGAAAAGGAAAAGCCAGCTCAGCTGGTGTGCGCATCCCAGCCTGGCTGCAGGGCTATAGCACAGCCCACCTTCCTGGGGTGCGAGCCTTGGCTGACAGCTTAGCTTGCTTGTCCCTAATGAGCTGGGATGTGTTGGGATGTGGTCGTGCATTCGAAATCCAGTATGCACTGAGCAAGTATGTCTGGATCCACACCACTGATAAAATGCTGGTAGAAAGATATTTCTTTCTGGCCTGTGCAAAGTCAGTAGGTGAGTGAGAATCTGTTCCATTCTGTGCTGCTTCTGAAGGGCACTCTTGCCAAGGTTTCCCAGGCTCAGAGATGAAGCACACACAGGGAACTGAAGAGAAACAATCCTAAGGACACCATCTGAATGTAACGGAGCAGGTTACATTCTTGCTCAAGTTAACATCCCACAGAAACTGTCTGTTGAGCACTCTGGTTGCTTTGGACCCAAGGCTTGCTGGAAAAGAAAACCCACTATAGAACTGTGTAGGTACTTCAGGTCCCTTTTTTTGTGTATTTAGGTTTTATGCAAACACACTTTGCACAGCTGTACATGAAGCTCCAAGTGCCTATAGGTAACTTGTTCAAAGTTCCAGACATCATTTCTTTTATCATATTATCATGTTTTTTCTCTTTTATTTCTTTCTTTTGCTCAGTCACTATACCTCTTTTTTTTTTTTTTTTTTTTTTTTTTTTTTTTTTTTTTTTTTTTTTTTTTTTTTAGTATGAAACTGCAGCCTTTGACATGATATGTAGATAAAAGATCTCACGGGGATAAGAGCTAGAGAAAACTTTAACGAGGAGAGCTTAGCCCATTTTCAAAGGCCCTCTGCAGTACACACAGGGGCTCAGAGCTGGTGAAGCGTGGGGCGACACGCCATGTCACTGGGCTGCAGTGCACGATCAGGCCTCACTCTGATGAGCTGGGCAATCGGGGGACTGTTTGAACAGACCAAAGAAAAATATCAAAAGGCAAATTGGAGTCAGGGAGAAAATGAATAGCCCATGATCTCCAAGGGAGATTACAGGCATAATGACAAAGTAGTCAGGTTTTTTTTTAAAGGGGCTGTTATTCTAAGAAAGGTA
Source organism: Phyllotis vaccarum (assembly GCA_033318265.1). Lineage (NCBI taxonomy): Eukaryota > Metazoa > Chordata > Mammalia > Rodentia > Cricetidae > Phyllotis > Phyllotis vaccarum. The sequence goes on along the minus strand of JARWLC010000012.1, from coordinate 36,847,292 downwards.
ATTTTGTTCAACTTTTATTTTTTTTTAATGGAAAAGAGGATGAAGCCATCAGTGCCAGCTAAATCATTGCTGTCAGATAAAAGATAAATCTTTCATTAGGAAACATTTCTTTGCATGCCCTTTTGACATTGAAGAATATATTTGATGTATGGATTTGGGGTTTGATCAAAACTATAATATGCCAAAATAAACAGAACCACAATGTCACGTTTTATTAGAGAACAGCAGCCATAAAAAAATATGGAAAAGAACTTTCAAGATTTACAGTGTGTCTCTGTATAGGAGCTTTGCTCTATTTAATAAAAAGTTTAAGAGCCACACTTTTCCGACCATTTACAAAGTCAGCAAACTTGGTTAGGAAAACAAAACACTCTTGGCTTTTTTTTGTAACCGGACCCCATGCTTGCTACATCTGCCTCTCAGTGATCAAAACACCCACAGAAACAACCCTAAGGGAGGGATTTTGTATTTCTGCTCAGGAGTTCGGCACTTTCCATCCATAGTTCGTTAGGTCTGTGTTTTTGTGTGGAACACCATGGTAACACGAGTGTGTGGTGGAAAAGCTACTTCAGGGATGTCAGTGTGCAGATGTGGAATACCTAAGCAGGCCGGCTTTTTCTTCTCACCCTTGTTATTTCTTCCTGTTCCTTGGCCTCTGGAGTCGTGGGTTCTCCTCCCTCCTTTCTTGGTTACTCCTCTCTGGAAACACCCTCAGATCTGTGTATTACTGAAATATCTGTGTGCTTCCAAATCCAGAACTGGGTACAACTTTCAATCTTCACGCTTACAGAGACTACTCACATCACTCTGCTCTACTGACCACACAGACTCCATCCTCCATCTTTCCACACCACCTATTCATCTAGAGATTACAGCTGCTTCTCATTCTGAGTTGGGGGCCAGGAGATGTGTAACCCTTATCATGAAGAGACCCTCTTGGAGGCCACTTGCTGTGTGTCTGTCTGTGAGTTGGTGTTTCTGCTAGCTCCCTTCTGCCTGCCTTCAAACCTGAGCGCTTACTTCTTGTGAGTTCTACCACTTCTCAGTGGTGTCCCTGGGAACTCTGGGACTCATCAGACTTTGGAGGACAGTTATTCAAATCATAACATCCTAGCAATAGGCTTGGAAGAGTCCTGGGGCGAACACTGTGGAGGGATTTTATTTATGTGGAGTATGTAATGCGCTCACAGTTCATGACCTGGTAAACCATGCAGATGTTTCTGGTGCCAGGTTCCTGAAATGTGGACCTTACGCTAGCCTTAGTTGATACTTGTCAATACCTTGTTATCAAAAGTCTCATGTGATGTTCTTCAAGTAGATATGATGTTCTGTAGGCAGAAAAATTTTCAAGTCACCAAGAAAACAGGACTATGTTCCAAATTACTTGTCTCTAGAAAGTGTAAGTATCACATGATTGTATGATTTGCTCTTCTGGATTCAGTTATGGAAATGCTGACAATAAATTAGACCATTCAAGTCAATATCAGAGACAGCCCTGCAGAAAAAGAAGATCTTTTCCCTAAATTAAAACTCTAATGGCATTCTCTCTGTGCTTAAAAGCTCACAATATTTAGCAGAATTTTATTACATAACCACAGCCAAAGTCACAAGTTGCTGTCACTTAGGAAACTATATTGAAGTAAACCACATGGCATGTGGTACTTGAGCTAGCATTCAAGACCTTATTCTGACATCTTCTTGTTAGCATACAAGGCAATCAACACTCCTGCAGCTGAAGGGGATTAGCTACCCATGAGAGAGAATAAAGTGCAAAGTGCTCTATGAGCAAAGCTTAGTGTGCATTTGGGGAGGGCTTCCCACACCTTCACTGGGTCTCTTAAGTCAGCCCAGTGCCCCCTCAGCATGCATACCTAGTTAGGGACTGCATCAATTTCAAACTCAGAAGCAAGAGGTTCTCTGGATGCACAGCCCCAAGTGGAGAACCCAGAGAGACACTGTGGGCCTACCTGGCTCTCTGGGGGCTGTGTCTTAAGGAAGGAAGGATTGGCAACTACTCAAGAGCCCCCCCCCCCCATCCCCTTACTGTTTTCTTGTGTCTTCTTCAGTTCCTGTTCCTAAGATCCAGGTATCCTGCTTTCCAGGTGTAGGAAAGGCAACATTGGAGATAAAATTAGGAGACAAAATTGCAGGATGAAGTTAGAGACCCAAATAAGGACCTTCCCAAAGCACTCCCTGGGAAGTGCTTCTGTGTGTAAGAATGTGGAGGGTAAGAGGAAACAGAAGGAAACCTAAGGGGGAGTTTGAAAATCTCCTCTATTCCTAAATCAGATTACTACCCAGGGTATTGACTCCAACCTCTTGGACAAAGGAGTTTGAGGAAATGCCTCTTTGTTACAGAACTGTGTCATTTTACACATAGAAAAGTCTCAGAAAATGTCAAGAGCAACAAGTCATTGATGGCACAAAACTGACTGGAATCCTCAGGAGTAAAGAGTTCTGTGGGAGATTATGTTGTTACATTGTAAATAATTGTCCCACCCACTGGTTTAATAAAAAGCGCTGATTGGCCAAAGGCAGGCAGGAAGTGTGGGTGGAGCTACCAGACTAAGAAAACGCTGAGAATAGGAAGCACAGAGCAGAACACCAGAAAGAAGCCAGAAGAAGCAGAGGACAACTATGCTGCTCTAAGAAAAGGTACCGAGCCACATGGCTGAACAGGATGAGTCATGGGTTAGATGAAGGGTAGAGAGCTAGCAAGTTGTATGCCTGGGCCTTAGGCCGATCAGCTGAAAACTATTGTAAACATCTGTGTGTCTCAGTGGGACTGTGGGACTGCGGGTCTATGGGTCCTAAACCTTGAGGTTAGGCCTGAAAGTGAGAGACAGAAACCTCCTACTACAGAGTTCCACATTGCCAGGCTCAGATGAGCTACATTAGCGGTGGCAACAGTTACACTGCAACTTAAAAATGAGCAGGGTCTGGCTAAAGCTGGGGGCTACTTCCTTGAGAGTTTGACATGTTCTTAAATCTGATAGGCAGGGATACTAGTAAGAACTAGTTTCCAGAGCTGAGATGACACGACAAAGATGTATTCTACCAGAGTTAGAGAAGGGCTCAAGTTAGGACTTTCTCCAAAAACATTTTCTGGAAATTGCTTTGGTGTCTGAAAAGTGTGAAGGGTGGAAGGGAATAGAGATAGAGAAGGGCAGAGGCAGAGGTGAGGAGACCTTCACAAGCACAGCTTGATTCCATTACACAGTGAGTGTGCCATTCAGATCTGTACATCCCTGAGACAGATCAACAACAGAAATTTCCACGAATAAACCTCAGAGTCTGGAGATCTAGAAATCCTAAGTAAGGTGTTGAGTTATTTGTCAGACCCTTGAATAAAAGCTCTGTTTTCAGGTCTTAGTGGTGATGGGTAGGGTGAGGGCTGCTCACCTCTCCTTCCCCACAGGCGTCCCTCAGACGATATAGTCCAGAACGGTTATTAGCACCTTTGGTTCAGTCTTTCCATTGGCAGGAAACTTAACCTATAGATAGGTCTTTCAATGATGACTCTGAATATACCCCCATTGAATTTATTCAGGCATAAAGAATAATGAAATTGTGGCATTTGATGGAAAATGAATGGAACTGGAGATAATCATATTAAGTAAAAGAAATCAGATCAAGAAAGACAAATGGCATTCTCTCTCTCTTTCTCTCTCTCTCTAACTCTAGATTGTGTATTTTGTGATGGCAGAAGCAGACTAAGAGTAAACCACTCTCTTAATTTTGTCCTATATCATATCTCTTTGGGGCCCAGGAAGCACATAATGAAATTGAGTCCCAGAGAAAAATAGATAATTGCCTCACATTTCCTCTATCCGTCACTCATCTGTCTGTGTGTCCATGTGTTTGCCCACCCACCCATCTCTCCATCCATACATGCAATCTTTGTAGGAAAGTTGAAGGGGGCAACGTAAAATGACAGGCTTAGTTCAACAAGTGTATTCTCCTGCTGCCATTGTATCTTTTATTTAATCGAAGCCGATTTCTTTCTTTACACAGCTCTGAAAGCAGGGGAGGGATTTTTTGCATCTATCATAAAGGGGATATGGAGTTTTGAAAATGCCAAAAGGCCCTGGCTTAGAGCTTACGAGGAAAAATGGAACCTCCCTCACCTTTTCTGTTCTCTGCTTCTCCTGAGATGGATGGAGCTATTTTCCTCTTGCTGTTCATGACTTAACAGCTCATCGATTCTGAAGAATAAGCCTCTTCCTGGCATATTCTCTAGAGGAACCTCTCAGAAGCCCTCCCCTCGGGTCCCTGGCTCACCGAGGGCTGGGACTCAGGGAGAAAAGTGAGCTTTTTCTCAGGACCCAGCATCTCATTGCTGAACCCTGTTGTCTTTTGACCTCTTCTTGCTACTTTCTTTGAGATGGCCTCAAGTCCTTCGGCTTCTGTGTCTGCAAATGTCCAGGGCTTTTGAACCACCCTCAGGAAAAATGAGTCTAGGCTGAAGGAGGCAGATACCTCACCCACTGTGTGTGTGCATTGGTACTGATGTCCCAGGGAAGGGCCAGCGGTTGGTAGTAATGACCACAGAAGAGGCAGGAAACCTATGGATGGTGTGGAGGGAGCCTTTACAGGGCTGTGGCCTCCACCCATCTGTCTCACGTGCCATTCTTCCTGCAGGCCTTCACCCCTCCTCCTGAGGTTTGCTCTGTTTTCTCAGGTCAAATTGCCTGTGAGATTTATCTCACCCTAGGGAAATGTTCTTCTTTTAGTTTTGATTACTCATGCTACACACCCAACATTTGGAAGTGTGATTTACTGGTGGCCTGGAAACCCGAGGCCAGTGCAGCTCAACTGAAATCTAAGTACATAGTAGGTACTCAGAAAGTACTTGCTGAACAGACAGCAGGAATGGAATTTCCCAGGTGACACTGTTGAATTCTGGAACTAACTTTCATGGGGGGGTAAAGCCTTCCCTCTAGATGGAGAGTGATGAGCTATTGTTTATTTTGTCTTATTTTCCATTTGGGGACCACAGAGAAGCTGGAGGATGCTGTGTGGATGGGGACAGCAGAAGGGCATTTGTATGTACTAGTTAGGACTCAGAGAAGGAGCGAATTGCCTCAGTTTCGGTGAAGGAGAGGGGCCAGTCGCATGATTTGTAGGGCCTTAATTAATTAAAATGAATTGAATTAAAATTCAAAATGAAAATGAAAAGCTGTGTTCATGTTTAGAAATTTGTTTAAACTGTAATATTTTCATTTATTCCTTGAGAACTTCATGCAGTGTATTTTGATTATATTCACGCTCTACTCCTTCCAGATTCACCTCCTTATCCTCTTCCTCTCCTTGAAGGAGCCTAGGTGGATGACTTAATGGATAAAGTGTTAGCAATCAAGTATGAGGACTGGGATTCAGATTCTCAGTGTCACACAAAAGCAGGCCAGGTGTGGCAGCCCTCCTATGAACTCAGCATTGGCCACTCAGAGATGGAGATGCTCAAGGAAAGCTGGTGCATCAAATTAGTGAGTTCTAGGCTTAGCAAGAGACCCTGTCTCAGTAACCATGGTGGATGGCAATTGAGGGGCAAGCCTGACATGAGCCCTCCACACCCACATTCACATATATGCACACACACATCCAAACCTGTGGGCTCACATGCATGTATAGCATAGACATGCACACAGATAAGTAGAGGCCCAGGTGAACTCATTGTATAAAGAAGATACCTTACTTCATGCTTGATCTGGGCCACTCTGGGAAAGTGCGCAGAGCTGGAAGGACACATATGGCTAACACTGCTGAAGTCACATAAAAGAAAACCTAATTGTTCTTATTTTCAAAAATAGGGCTCATGTGCTCATTTTACTGTGCTTGACATTCACATTGTATGTACCAGGGCAGGTAATGTCACCCAGGAGCCTTTGCTGTCTCTCAGTCCCGACGCGTGGACACTTTTCTCCCCTGACCTCCTATGGTCTGGCCTCCTCAGATTTTCCTATGTTTACCCACACATTCTGGCTCAAGTCCCCTCACCCCCCATTTCCCATGCACTATGATTCAGTTGTGGCTCTGTGCAGCATAGAATCTTGCTCAGCCCAACTCCCTTCCCACTGGCTTCTGATGAACTGGGAGGCCGGAGGAGGAAGTTCTGCTGACTTGTCCCATTTGGGGTCCTGGGGGGATGGGGTGGGGGTGGGCTTTGGCAAATCTCATTTTGAAGCTGTCACCTCTCCCTCCAGAATATTCAACAGGACAGATTTTTACATACATAACGTGGAGAATTGATTGTATGTGCTGGCTGGGCCAGAGGGATTTCCTCTTTGGAATCACAATTTGAAGATGAGATTCGGAGAACACTGCTGTTAACTGGAGCCTCCATTTGGAAGCCTCTATTCTCCCGAGTCCTTCTGTGTGAGCTGCTAAGGGTTTCCCACTGTTCGCTCATCTGCCTGCCTGTATTTAGCATCAGCAGAAGAAGGGGGAAGCCCAGCTCTTCTGATGTTTATTTGACGATGGAGGCTATAGTTGACTTGCTGAAAATAATACAACCAAAGACTCAATAGCTCAACAATGTTTCTTGTGCTTTGTGTTTGTGAGTGTGTGTACACATGTGTATTTGGGTTTTTATATGCGTGTGTGTGTGTGCATAGTCAACAGTCAAGGTGTGTTAGAGATGGCAACATCAAGCTAAACATAAAAAGGACATTTCCCTAAAGAATCTTTCTCTTTTCTTCCGAAAGGCGCTGCATTTCAGCTGAATCCCACCCTCTCTTTACCCCGATGAGGAATAAGTACAGGATCACACATATTGTAGCACTGTGATGTTTGCTGTTCAATATATAATTGTAATTGGAAGACAAAAAGATGATCCGATTTCAGGAGCAGGGAGAAGAGAAAAAAAGCTGAGATATGAGATCACCGCTCACTGATAAATGCTTGACTGGAGAAAGATAATCCTATCTTTGGGACTTGGTGCTCACACAGTGCCTCAGAACCACAGTCAGATCTTTCCAGGCCACGAGATAGTCTCTGAAATGTGTGTCAGGGTATATGAGGGCTAGGAAAAGGTTAGAATAAGACCAGCCTGTGAGTCTAGCCACCAGAGACTGCCTATGAAAACTATGCATAGCTGGAAAAGCAAATCCTTCCCATTTTTCAACAGTTGTGCAGGATTTTGAAATTAAACCCAGCAGGGTTAATGTACCTGCCTGAGCTCGAAGAGAGGTAGAGGACTGGTGGGCTTAAAGCTGGCAACATTTATATTTTAAGCTTTGGGGCTCTGAGCCTGTCTAGCTGCAGAGGACTTGCAGACCATCATGGTTAGCTCCACTGCAGACAAGACGGAAATGGCTTTTGCCTTTGGTCAGAGAGGCCAAGAGATCGAGGTGCTTGAGAATTAAATTAGCTTTGCATTGCATAGAAGAGGAGGGATGCTCAGGCAGTCCCAGCTCCCTCCTGTTTTTTTTTTTTGTTTTTTGTTTTTTTGTTTTGTTTTGTTTTTTTTTTTTTTTTGGTCTACATTCTATTCCCAAACTAAACTGTGGGTTGGTTTAAATTGTTTAAGGTAAAGGTCAAATTCTCAGGAAGACTTTGAAATTTCCAGTTGCATTAGATCTACTCATTCCTAAAATGATAGAGCTTTTTGGGATGTCTTTTTCATACCCCCCAAGGAAGATTGAGTTCTAAAGTTGACGGGAGGTTGACAATTGCTTGTAATCAAAATTAGCCTTGAAAATCTTTTACCTCACTGGATCAGATCTTTTCAGACAGGGACATTGTGGACATTACATTCTGCCCACCTAGAACAATGGATGGCAGTCTGCGGTAGGATGAATGTTTGCTGATGGGATGCGAAGCTCCTAAGGAGCTATAGTATTTTATATCATTTTCTGTCCGGTTTCTAAAATACAGGTACCTCCCATTTAACATCAGTAATCTGTTCCTAAAAATCAGATGTTCTGCGTGATAGGGGTTATTGGAGCCCATTTCTTATTACTGTAAATAGGAAAAATTACAATGTATTGCACACATAAACAACCCCCAAATCTCCAAGCAATTTCTGAAAACATAAGCTGAAGCATAGTAAAAATGCCTACACGTGACTGAAAGACTCTGATATTAGGATGCAAAATGCCTAAAACATTTCTTGAAAATCCCCAGCTATTAACATGGTCGGCAAATGATTGTCTTGTGTCTTATAAAACCCTCCCCTTCTCCAGTTCCCCAGCACCATGCTTTTTCTCCTAGGCGTTTCTCTTTTCTGCAAGTTTTTTCCCTATATTTTCTGAAGTTTTGAGAAACTTGTACAATGCTAAATAAAAACCAGGGCGAATTGCTTGCTGCACATCTGTTAGAGCAGATACCCAGCAGGTAGAGCATGGCTCACCAGGAGTGTGATATCTTACCAGGAGAATTTGTAATGCAACTTAGGTCTTTCCCACCCATGTTGTTTGTTAAAAATCATGCTATGAGGGGTTGGAGAGGTGGCTTAGTTGGTAAAGTACTCACTATGCGAGCATGAAGGCCTGAATTCAGATCCCCAGAGTTTATGTAAATAGCTGGGTACATAGCCTTGGCCTGTAATCCGAGCCTTGTGTCAGGTGGATTCCTGGATCTCATTGGCCAGTCAGTCTAAACAGGTGATGAACTCCACATTTAGTGAGATACCCTGTCTTGGAAAATGAGGTGGAGAGTAGTTGAGGGAGACACCTAACATTGACCTCTGACCTTTACACACAGGTTACACATATATACATATTGAGCGGAAGTTGGCACTGAGAGTTTAGTGTTGAGATAGACCTGCCCATGTTTCTTTATTTATCTTAATTGGGGAGTGCTTGGAACTTTGAACTGGAAAAGCCATTGAGTGCTCTGAGCTTAATGGCTGTTCCGTGGAAGCTTAGTAGATACCAACGTTAAAAGAAAATGTAGACAGCGGAGGTCTGGCTTGTGACATTTTGGAGGGAAATGAAGACTCTTATCAGAGTAGTTTGTTAGTGTTTTAGGTTAAAAATCTGTGGTTTTTGGTAAGCTGGGGCTGAAGAATCAGTTGTAATGATAAGAAATAGGTGCCACTGAAGAGAACTCTCCTGTGAATAGCATTGTCTTTCCTTAAGGTCAGCATGTAGAAGCTGAACTTGGCGATGTGTAAGAGTTTCTCACACGGTATTGGTTTTGAAGACATGAGAGATATAGGACTGAGGAATCACGGGGAGAAGAAGCTGAGGCCCCAGCTGTGTGTGGCAAGGTCAGAATCCCTGAAGAGATACTAGGTCAGACTAAGTGAAGAAACAGATGAGTTTCAGTGAGGATGCCAGGATGTTGGAGACACCAGAATGGGACATCTGCCAAGAGTAGCAGCCGGTGTGCAGGGGAGTCGGCTTAAACCAATAAGATAAATAGTGCATGCTTCGGATGGTGAGCCAGAAAGAAAGTCAGGCTTCTTAGTCCTTCTGGAGCCCAGAAGATCATGAGGCAGTCCAAGATTCCAGACGTGGATCATTTATTTACATTACTGGACTTTGGTTTTATTTTGATCTAATTGTTTATGTGCTCTGAGTGTTTCCTGTTAAGATAAGAAGTATTTAAGTTGATTTTGATTTTACAAGAGTCCACAGATGACACTTTGAAATCTTGAAAGAAGCTGAACTTTTCATGTGTTAGAATTTTTAAAGACTATAGGACTTTTAATGCTATACTAAATTTTATAGTATAATATTATCATGAGATCCTTGGGACAATCCAGAAAGGAAAGGATATGAATTAACAGTGATATATTTGTGTATCTAGTTGACAAGAGGTGACTTTTTTAAAGTTAGTTTTTGTACTGTCTCCCTAAGAGAAAGGAACCTCAGTTGGAGAATTGCCCTGATCAGATTGGCTTGTGACCATGCCTGTGAGAATTGTCTTGATGACTGATGTATGAGGGCCCAGCCTACTGTGGGCGGCACTATCTCTTGGTAGGTATGTCTGGGCTGTAGAAGAAAGGTAACTGAATCTGAGCCAGGAGTAAACCAGTCAGCAGCATCTTTCATAGTTTCTATAGATGTTAGCTCCCTCTTGAGGTCCTTCCTTGACCTCACTCAGTGATAGCCTGGGACCCAGAAGTGGAAGCCAACACAACCTCTTTCCTTTCCTAAGTCACTTTAGATCAGGGAATTTTATCACAGAGACCGAAAGCAAACTATAATACACATACAGACACACACCTGCACACACGTGTCAATCACACATTGAATTTAGGGTCTGTAAATATAATTTATTTTTCTCAAACTCACATGAAAAATATTTCAGTATAGCCAGCACACACGCCCCCTTCCCCATGTCTTACTTTTCTTTTCTTTCTTTCTGCTTCTGAAATAAAAAAGTCCATGATATTTGGGTGTGATCTGGCTGGGGTGGTCAGAACCTGTTACCATGACATGGAGATTATTTTGAGTTGAAGGCATGTGTTTGAGAATCAACATATGTGGGAAGGGCCATTGTTTGATTCCCGTATTTGCCTCAAAGGAGAGCTCAGGAAGAATTCCCCTGCTTAAGTTCCCTATAAGAGAGGCTTCCTCTACCAGCGGAAGAACAACTCCTCTCACTAGAGAGAGACATTAGTGCTTTATCCACAAATAGATCTCATAAACAAGCCTCACTATATTGAGAGAAATGGATTGATATGGGAGCCACAAAGCCCCATGATCTGGAAGATGGAGACCCAAGGGAGCTGCTGATATGGCTTCTACCTGACTCCAGAGGTCTGAGGACCAGGAGAATGGTGGTATGTCTTGTCCAAACTTGATGGCCTGAGAACCTGGGTGCTGATGGTGTAGGTAACAAGCCGAGGGCAAGAAATAAATGTTCAGTTCAAGCAGCCAGGTAGAGAGCAAATTGTCTATCCCTCCGTTGTGTTCCTTTTATATCATCAGCTCATCACACAGCATCCTTCTAAGATGGCCAGTAGAGACTACTTTCCTGTATCCAGCTGAGTTCTTGCCTTGCTATTCCAATAATGAAGTGGGCAGACAGAAAAGGGTGCATAAATGGGAGGAACTTAATTAACTTGGGATTAATAACTTTGAAAAGGAAAGAAATAGGTCACAAGGCAGGAGTGACAAATGGAACAATGAGATTTGAATTCTCACTTGCAGCAGGATGCTAACAGAGCTGTTAGGAGTGTTACATCTCTGAGACATGTTACAGCTCACGCAGGTCTCAGAGCAGCAAGTCTGGAAGTCTGGAGTTGCAGATCTCTGAAGCAGTGGATCTCAGAGGCTGGATATAGTGACAGGAATAAATTCCCATTTGCAGCTGAATTGTGGGCTCTTGGAGGCTATGGCAGGAATGAGTGCCCTTGCTACGGTTGCAGGCCAAGTAGTGGAGGAGGGCCTCTGTGAATCACCTGAGCCCCACTCAAGTGAGTCTGTTTCTGGTGAGTCTTGAAGACACTCTTCCTTGAATGCTCTGATGAGTCTGTGTCTCCAGACCTCTTCTGCTCACTTAATATAGAGCCAAGTGAACCCTGGTTGACTTGGTTGACTGAATGAGCATGTATGCAAATATGATATAAAATGGGACCAATCAGAGAAGGGCTGTCAAACCTGGAAGGGAAGACCACCAAACCTTCTGAAAGTTTCCAATCAGGTGGGAGGGATCTACTTTGGTCACTGTGGGCTGCACTCTCTTTCCCTGCCCAGCCACACCAAGGGATCTTCATATCTATTTTTATTCAGCTGTGGTTGTTCTGTTTTATATTAAAAAACTTTTTAATGTTTTTCTTAGAAAACAGTCTGCATGTATACAGTGTATCTTGGTCATGCCTATCCACTGCTTCCTTCCCAACTTCATGTCCTATTTATTTACACCCTAAGTCTAATTAGTACTGGCCAGACGTACATGGGGCATAGGACACACTCAGAAAGTGATTCTCCTTCGTACAGTAGCCATTGACTGCCAAGCTAGGGGCGGGGCTATGGGAGCCCCTACCTCATCCATTCTAGAATTTTTGGCTTAGTCTTATGCGGATCTTTCATTGTTCACTTTGCTTCCAGCTGCTGCTTCATTGATGTCTGGGATCTTGACTATGGGCAGCACAGTCCACTACAGTGACTCCTTGACCTTGAGGCTTGTGCTCCCAGTTGTCAGATAGTATCAGGGGGACTTTCTTAACCCTATTACTTCTTCACTAGGAAGAGTGATTTGCTTCGCTTTATCTACTGATGTGCTGTGATTTGAGTGGTCTCACCCAAACTCATCTTTAAATGCAACCCTCTTTGTGATGTGCTAAGACATGAGGTCCAGTGGGGCTTTAAGAGGCAGTTAGGTTATGAGGACTCTGACTTTGTGAAAAGATTTGTTTGTTCAAGGGTTTACTGTATGAAGTTTCTGGCCCAGCCTTTCTGGCCTAGCCCTGAGGTTCTGACCTACTGTCCCAAAGAAGCACACAGATACTTGTATTAATTTTATGCTGATCAGCCTTATGGCTCTGGCATATTGCTAGCTAGCTCTTGCTCTTAAACTAACCTATGATTCTTACCCTGTCTAGCCATGTGGGTCAGTACCTTTTCTCAGAGCAGCATAGTTGTCCTCTGCACCTGATGGCTTCTCTGGAGTCTCTGTGGCATCTCTGTTCTGTTCTTCCTGTTCCTAGAGTTTTCTTAGTCTGGTAGCCCCGCCCACATTTTTTGTCTGCCTTCATCCAACCAGTGTTTTTATTAAACTAATAGGTGGGACAATTATTTACAATTAACATAATCCCTACAAGGGTTAATGATTTATCTTGAGAATTGGCTCCCTATAAAGTCAGGTTCTGTATGCACCCCTCTTACCATATGACTCCCCACAGGATTTTGGGGACTCCATAGAGAATTATCACTTGCAGAAGGAGCCTTACTAGATGTGGCTATTCAATCTTGGATTTTCTAGACCTTAAAACTAGGACTGGAATAAGCTGAGTTCCTTATAAATCACTCAATTTCAGGTGCTCTGTTATGGTCTCAGAGACTAGAATAAAGCACAGTTCAAATGCTCTTCTCATCCCCAAAGACACAGCCAGAAATAATGTTCAACCAATTATCTGGTCACCCATTGACCCAGTTAAGTTCACAAATTAAATTAACCATTTTATTTATCTTTCCTTTGATTCTTCCATGTGGTTCTTAGTCATTTTCCACTGTTTACTGTCTCTTGAGAACCTCACCTCTGCCCCTTGTTAAGATGGTGTGCAAGCACCAGATTCTGTTTCTTTGAGATACATCGTTTTGTGGATTCCAGGGGATGTGAATAAATGTTGTCTTTTCTTTTGCTGGTTTAATTCATAGGTCCCCAGTCAGTGAACCCAGAGTGTTGAGATTGCATTTCCTTCCTAACAACACAAATGTTCTGTGGAAAAAATTAAAATCTGTAGAGTATGTTGCTTAGAGGTTCATGGCTTTGGGATTGACATGACTTAGGTGACAAGGTACAAAGAAATGACAGACACTCATGTAGAAAGGCTGGGATCAGGTGGGTTGTGGATTCTGATGGAGACACTTGGGCAGTGACCCAGAAATTCAGTCCTTGTGTGGGTTAGCTCATTTCTGGTGGCAGGTGTCGGGTGGAGTGTCTCTGTAGCAAAGGATTTTGGGATGGCAGTTTTCAGGAGTTGGAAGCTGTGGCTGGTATGTTCTGCATACACTGGTTTTAGTTAAAAGTCACCCATTCTCAGCATTTGTACTTAGAACATTCCCATGAGTCTGAATCTGAAGCACTACTGGGAACCTTGATATGGCTGTGTCAATAATACATATTCATCAGTGCGTCATTTGCTCCCCACAGTGTGTGTCTTATTTTCAAGTTTACCACCTCCCCCCAATCAGGACAGAACCTCTTCTCTAGTGTTTTCATGCGTAGTGCTTCTGACATGGCCTACTTGTGTGTCCTTTAGGGTCTCGAGAGCCCACCTAATTGAAACCAGGATCTTAAAGTCATAAGTCGGTCTTGGTTAGTTGAGGAATCTCCCTTCATGGGTGGTGGTTTCTGGCTACCCTTCTAACTCAATAGTCTATTGAAAATGCCCCAAAGTCTTGACTCACTATATTACGACTCTATATTATTCATTATAAAAAGAAAATATTTAACAAGAACAACACACTATGTGTACAGTGTATGTGTGCACTTACCCATAAAGACACACATGGAAGTCAGAGGTCAAGTTCAGGTGTCTTCCTTTATCATATCTCCATCTTATTTTTTTTTAATTATGTAAAAATTCTTGTTATGTTATTTTTTCTTTATTTTGATATTATAATATGATTAAATAATTTTTCCTTCCCTTTCTTCCTTTCAAAACCTCCCACATATCTCTCCTTTCCCTCTTTCAAGTTTATGGTCTCTTTTCCATGAATTGTTACATGTGTGTGTGTGTGTGTGTGTGTGTGTGTATACACACACATATATGCACATATAAATATGGATATATATATGCACAACATATATCTTTCTAAATAAATTTCTCAGTCTGTATAATGTTACTTATATGCATTTTTTAGGGCTGACCATTTTGTAATGGATAACCAATTGTCCACATAATTTTTGATATTGTCTCTCACTTGAACTGAAAGTGTAGTAGGAGGTTTCTGGCCCGGACTTTCGGGCCTAACCTCAATGTTTAGGCCCATAGACACGCAGTCCCGCAGTCCCACAGTCCCACAGTCCCACAGTCCCACAGAGACACACAGATGCTTTCATTAATTTGAGGCTAATCAGCCTAAGGCCCAGGAATATCACTTGCTAGCTCTCTACCCTTCATCTAACCCATGACTCTTAACCTGTTCAGCCATGCGGCTCGGTACCTTTTCTTAGAGCAGCATAGTTGTCCTCTGCTTCTTTCGGCTTCTCTCTGGCATTCTGCTCTGTTCTTCCTGTTCTCAAGAGTTTTCTTAGTCTGGTAGCCACGCCCACACTTCCTGCCTGCCTTTGGCCAATCAGCGCTTTTTATTAAACCAGTGGGTGGGACAATTATTTACAATGTAACAGCACAATCTCCCACATGAAAGCTCTCTGTTTTGGCCAGAGAGCCCTTAGGATCCTCTTTTCTCCACACCCCTGCACTGTGCTACAGTTGTTTTCTATGTGTGACTTGTATGTGGGTTCTGGGGATCTGAATGTGGTTGTCATGCCTCCATAGTAAGTTCCTTACCCATAGAGCCATCTCCCTAGCCTTGAATAAATATACTTAATCCAGTTTTTCTTCTTTCACAGGGTAACAGACCTCCTAAATTTTAGTTGGTAATAACTTTTCCTGACTAGGTGTGGCCATTGTTTGTAACCAATGGGCTATGAATGCAAACTTATATGTGTCATTTCTGAAGTGTTTAGACAGTCACTCTGGAGTGTTTATCTACTTCAATGTCTGTCTTAGTTACTTTCTATTGCTGCAAAAAGACACCATGGCAATTTATAGAAAAAAGAACTTATTTGGGGCTTATAGTTCCAGAGAGTGAGTTTAAGACCATCATGGCAGGGAGCGTGGCAGTAGGCGGGCATATGGTGCTGGAGTGGTAGCTGAGAGTTTGCATCATAATCCACAAGCAAGAGGCAGAGAGGGCAAACTGGGAATGGTGTGGCCTTTTGAAGCTTCAAATCCTGACTCAAGTGACACATCTTCCAGTAAGGCCACATCTCTTAATTATATTCCCAAAAAGTTCCACTAATGGGGGACCATGTATTTAAACATATAAGGCTATGGCAGCCATTTTTATTCAAACTACCACAGTGCCTAATACTGTAGGTAGCACCAACATCTCTGCCCATATCTAACACCCCCCCCACATATCACACCCCCCCACATATCACACACAAACACACACACATACACATACACACACGCATGCATGCATACACACACACACACAGAGCCCACAATACACACATACCACATATCACACACATAAACACTCTACATCTCATGATACCCTCACTCCATTTCTGCTCCACACATACATAGGCACCGTACACACCATACACATTGCACCCCATTATATACCACATATATCACATACATACATACACATATTATACACATATACAACATATACATACCACACACATAACACATGTACTCCATATTCTCTCACTGCTAGCTCAGTCACAGTAGCATCCTCTCTCTCTCTTTCAGGCATGTCCACATGTGATCTAATCTCCCTTCTCCAGAGTATCTTGGAGCCTACAATGAAGCAGGATAAAAAGTAATGCACGCTGTTTGGTATAATTTGCCAAGATGTTTGATATCATAGCCAGTTTTTTTTTTTTTTTTTTTTTTTGTCTTTCAAAACTGTTTTGCTTGGATTCACACATAGATGATTAAGTAAAGGAACAGAAATGCATTCATTGTGAAGCAATAGGCGAGTGCAATGCCTTGGGGGCAGCAATCTTCTCATACAAGATAAAATAGGACTTCAGTGAAGCCTTGCAGAACTTAGTTACCAAGAGGTGTCAGAATGTTCAGAAAATAACCTCCTTATAGCTGGTGTCTTTGGATTGAACTTTGCACTCAAAGGAATCAGCCCTTAGGGTGGGCAAACCCTTGCCTCCAATGGCGTTGGCCATTTAGAGAGGGAGGTTAGCCTAGTGCTAACTAGCTGACTGTGGCCTCTGAGCAGCTGGCCTCCCTCTTTAGCACTCTGCCCTTGAGTTTTTATTTTTTTAATTTGGAAAAAAAAAAAAAAGATATCACAAGGACATGGGGACGGACAGCATTGATTATCTTGGATGTGTTGATCAAGTCCAGGAGATGCTGGCATCTGCAAACACATCTTATTAGGTGAGATCAGACAAGTAAATTGTCCCTGCCCTCCAGCATGCTACAATAATTAAGTCTTAACAGCAACTAAAAGTTAATCTCAGCAGGTGCAAAGGCAGGCTCCCTTTGTCTGTGTGCAAGCTCCCTTCCCATCATGGCTTCAAGGTTTTAGTTCTGAGACCTGGAACAGGTTCTTTGAAAAAGAGACTTTCCTTGCAGGGAAACTGTTCTACATATTATTATTTTAATTTAATTAGATTTTAAAAAGGTTAACCATGACATTTTAATAGCTTGAGCTCACATTAATATTCTGAGAGCACTGTTTAGCCCAGCCACTTTGTGATTCAAAATGATGCTTTTTTTGTTTTGTTTTACAGAAAAGGAATTGGCTTGTAGGACAATTACTGAAAAATAGCTTTTGTGTGATTAAGATGGGTATCTTCCTATTTAGAAAGTTATTGAAATATAATACATATAAGACACTAAAAAATGTCAAAACCGTAGCTTGATACAATTGATCTAGAAGGAAGGGAGACAGACTGGACTATGCACTTATGGCAGTTTTCCTGAAGGTGCCTAATGTCCTTCAGCAATGAGCAAATTAGTGGGCTGTGCCTGTGATGTGCTGTCAACCTAATGTTTTATTTATTTTCCTGAGAGCTGCTATCTTCATTAGAGGGTTTAGAGAGCAAAGCAAGATGATATTTACTAGCCTGGAAAACTAATAAGCTTGGCTCATGTTTCTTCTTTTGCTATGGTGGCTAATCACTTTTTTTTTTTTTTAAATAGCTATTCAATATGCTAATGGGTCCTGGGGGAACAGGAGCCAGCCATGACTTCCTATTGAGGGAGAATCATTCATTCACACAATTCCACCCCCCCACCCCAGCATGTGGCTGGTATGTGCCAAGCAGTGTGCTAGCTTTAGGGACACAGAGGTGCTAAAGCCCTAGGCCAGCCCCACAGTGGGAAGGAGCGGCATTGAGGATACAGCTGGCTCTTCACCCTATCATCATGGTTAGTCTCAGGAGCTTCTCTCCAAAGACTCACAGGGACAGCTATAAACTGAGAGAGCCACAAGGAGAGAGGATTCGGGACTCAACAGCTCAGAAAAATCTTCCGGGGGGAATTTAGTTGAGGCATTGCTTAAAACCAATGGCTTTTGAGGGAAACTTCTAGAATCAGCATGACCTGCTAGAAACATTCCTTCACAGGCCTTACGCAGAAGTCCGTCAGAAAGCTGATGGAAGGCAGGTCTCTGGTATAAATGAGTCTGACAGTGTTTTAACCACTATTCGCAGGTTCTCAAAGGTCAAGAGCAGATTCATTGGTGGCCTCTCAGGAACTAAGACATTTCCCTTGGCCAAAACCTGATGAGGCAGAGGGATGGAGCACCAGAGCTGTGTGGGTGGAAAGGTCAACTTAGATCATAAAGAAGGGAAGGGGGACATGGTTAGATGTCTTTGTGCATGAATGTATCTAACAAACAGATATGGTTCCAGGCAACAAGGAACCAACTCATGCTAGTATAAAGAAAAAATAAACTTATTAAAAAGATAACATGGTATCTCCTTGCTATCTAAGGGAAAGCTTGACAACCAGGTTACTGGTTAGAAGAATGTGAACAATGTCATGGTTCTTGGTATGTATGGAAGAACAGTTTTCAAAAGCTTGTCACAGTGCACATGTATGTTCAACATTTGGGAACATACATGTAGATTTTGCTACATTCTCACTTAGCTGACTTTCACTGTTTTTAACAGTGCAGGGGGAAGTTGTTCTTTATCGTTTCTGTTTTAGGTAGGGTGACTGTTGTGGTGATAAAATATCACCACCCAAGGCAACTAGGGGAGGAGAGGGTTTATTTCACTCACAGTTCATCATCAAAAGCAGTGAGGGTGGGAACCTGAGCAGGGCAGGAACCTGGAGGCAGGAGCTGATGCAGAGGCCATGGAGGGGTGCTGCTTACTGGCTTGCTTCCCATGGCTTGCTCAGTCTGCTTTGGTATAGACCCCAGTACTACCCACCCAGGGATGGTATCACCCACAGTGGACTGGGCCTGACCTGAGCAAGCACTAATGAATAAAATGACATACTTATGAATGCATTTTCTCAACTGAGGCTCTCTCCTCTCTGGTGACCCTAGCTTGTGTACAGTTGACATAAACTCACTAGCAGATCTGCATTTGATTATTATTATTTAGCAATGGTGGAGGTTGACCTGAACGAGCAATCTGCTGTTGAGACACATAGTCCACAGCTGATTATTGACAAAGTCAAATGTTAAAAGTTATCTTCTTAATATAATCCTTTTTACTAATTCTTTGAGATTTTCACACAATGGATTTTGATTATATCCATCCCCATTATTCCCACTTTGTACTACAAGACATACTCCCCCTCCCCACTTTGTGTTTTTTAAAAATAACCTAGTGAGTCTAGTTCATATAACCCAGATACTCCCGGTGTGAGGAACATCCACTGGAGCGTAGTTGGCCTATGAGCAGCCACATCTCTAAAGAAACCCAGTCTTTTTCTCCTAAATGCCATCAGTTATTCATAGTGACTCCAGTTAGTAATGCAGACTGATAGGCTGGTCCCCTCTATGCTGGAGCGAGGACTGGCTGTGTCGTGTGTTGGTAATCACAACTGTGGTGAGTTATGAATGCAGTGGTCCCGTCATAGCTAGAGGACATTGCATTTCCATCGTCCCTAGCCTCTGGTCCTTACAGTCTTTCTGCTCCTTCTTCAGTGAGGAGCGGGTGACATAGATGTCCCATTTGTGGCTGAACACCTCTCTTTTTCTACACTTTGACCATCCACCATCCGCCACATAAAGAAATGAGGCTGATATTGGCTGAGAGCTGCACTAGCCCATGAATGTAGAGATATGAATTTAGAAGGCAGTTTGTATATCTGTTTAACAGAATAATAGTAGGAGGTTCACTCCTGAGTCTTATGAGCTCCCCAACCATGGATTCTTGGCCTGATTTACGGTACCAGGCCTTAAATCCAATTAGAAAGTGGTTGGTTGCCTTGTTACACCTGTTTCACTATTATACTCACGGGCATATCTTGCCACACCAGTCATTATTGTAGTGGGGATGTCTTTCTGTACACAATGAATTATCATTGGATAATAAAGGAATTGTTTTGGCCTATGACAAGCCAGCTTATAGTCAGGCAAGAAACCCAAGCATAGAGAAAGGGGAAGGAGGGCAGAGTCAGAGAGAGACACAATCCAGCCACACAAGAAGCAAGATGTAATGGAGTACAGGGAAGCCACAAGCCACGTGACAAGACAGATTAATAGAAATGGGTTAAGATGGGAGAGCTAGCTAGCAATAAGCCTGAACCATAGGCTGAGCAGCATGTAATTAATATAAGCCTTTGTGTGGTTATTTGGGACCAAGTGGGACTGTGGGTCTGAACCTTTGGCTAGGCCAGGCTGTGGGCAGGAGAGATTCATTTGGGCTGCAGGGCTAGGCTGGGCTGGAAACTACTACAACTGTAGTTAGAGGGTTCACAGCTGGATAAGGCTATTGGTACCTTTTCCTTCCAACAGCCAGACACTCTTGAGGGGAAGAATCTCATACTTGGCAATGAGACCTTTATGTGGTAACCCCTGGCTTCTAGGGGAAGTGTTATTCTTTGTATCTACCTGCCTATCTCTCTTCCCACTTAATTCTCTCTCTTATTATTTCCCAATTTCCCTCCATATAACCTTAAAGTTATTCTGCTTTTCTTATTGTGTGTAACATTTCAAGAAGCACTTGTTGCTTTTGTTTTCTCTGGGATGTGAGACTCTACACTCAGGGTGGTCAGAATGGCAGGGACTGTAGAAAATTAAAGATGAAGTCAGAGATCTTGGTGGCTGCAGGCTTTCAGTTCAGTAAAGGAATAACTTCTTCATCATTGTCTTCACCCATGGCTGAAAGTGTTAAGGGGTTTGACAGAACAAAATCTGATTCCAGCTCTGCCGCTTACAGGCCTTACTAGGTCCAAGTTTCTGTACTCCCTGAGTCCGTATCTTCTTCTGCAAACTAGGAATGATTTGTCAGACATACAAAACGTTTTGAAGACCAGGGTGAGATGTTTTGGTTTATGCTTAGTCAACTACAAAGCACTAGAAAATGAAAGGTATCATCACTACTGTGAGGTTGGCATTCTCACCCCGGTCTCCACAAGGGCACTCAGGGACAAAACGTTTGCTGTTAATCTACATCAAAACTAGATCACCTTTTCCATATCTCACATACACAGGATCTGAGTCATTGATGTAAACACAGGGAAAAAAAACACCAGAGGAATCTCAGGTAATATATTCATTCCTATTAGCAAGTGGTAGGCTTCACAAATACGTAAAGACCTGGCATCTCATCCTTCATGGATGTTTTATTTGCCTGTTTTTCCTTCATCACTGCCAAGCACTGAAGTTCAGAATGAGCAAGAGTTGACGCAGGCACTACTTTCATGGAGCTGGTATATTTATTAGAAGGGTACCTTGTGCCAGTGTCTCCATGTTTGATATATTTACTTACTGAAAAATTTTAGCAGTTTGTAAGGCCATGTTTGTAGCAATTCATGAGTTTGATTCTGTCCCTGAAGTCATAAGGAAGGTGATGAGAAGTGAGGTTTGGGAGTCAGAAGATGATCTGTTTAAGACCCAATGGCTTACTGCCCTTTCCCTGGGCCCCAGTTATTTGTCATCCTCTTATTTGAAGAAGGTTGGACTTAGCTTGGCTTTGATGTGGGACTTAGCTGAAGAGGTTCCTCTTATGGAATCTCAGCTCACTTTAAAACCAGGTCAGAGCCAGGTGAGGTAGCATCCCAGCAGTTGGGAGACTGAGGCAGGCCGATTGAGACTTTGAGGCTATCCTGAGCTACAAAGCCAGACCCTGTCTCAAAACAAAGACACGCACAAACCAAGAAAACAACCCTCAAACAGCTCATTGCTGCTTTTGATTCTCTGAAATGTAGCCTCAAATGTAATTAACATTTAAAAAAAAAGAGCTACACCTAAGAAATTTAAAAAGCTAATTCAGAAAGATCTGGACGTGGAAAGCCCCAGCTAAACTAAGACGTCAGGCAGTGGACTGACCTGGGTTGGAGGATGTGGGAGGGGCTCCGGTGCCGCACTGACCCTGCTCTGACAGGAGTGTCCCTGGCAGGCAGGGGAATTACTGAGATGGTTCTGAAGGATAAAGGGAGATAAGTGAACCAGATAGAGAAGCCTGCGGAAAATTGAACAAAACCACGAGAAGATGAGATGGGTTTAAAAAAAAGCAGCTTGGGCCACCTGGGTAAGAGGCAGCCTGCTCGCCTCATGGGTCTTCACTGGGGTGGAGAAGAGGTGGGAAGCCAATCAGGCAATGGCAGTTTTCCTTGCTCCTCATGCCCCCCCCCCCCCCCCCCCCCCCCGCATTTGGCTGTGCAGTGGGATGGTGAGCTCACTGGTAATCTCCTCCACTGGACTGCAACCCTCAGAGGGCACAGCTATTGAATTTCGCTTCACTTTTAGCACCTGGCAGGTAGCCCAGGCGTGTCTACACTGGCGAGGGGCAGCACTATGGGACTGTGAAAAGTGCTGTTCATTCCTTGTCTGTTTACCTTGCTAAGGTTTTCAAGCCACTGGGGCATTTTAAACATAAATTAAAAAGCGGACAATGCTGTACATATGTATAATGAATTTTGGTTGTTTTTAGACCATTACCATCTCTCACCCTCCTCGCTTCCCACTGACTCCTCTTCCTAACAATCCTGATACCTACTTTGATCTCTCTCTCTCTGTGACTTATGTTGAGTCTAACTGGTTTTTTACATGGACATAGGTGGGGGGCTTATTTACTGACACATGGGTAATTTATCAGTGGCTTTCCTACTGACGAAAGTGATACCTTCTTCCCCATCCAGTTAAAACTCTCTAGTCCTTCAGGAGGGGTGGAGCTTCATGAGTCCCTCTTGCATGATGACGTGTTGATGGGCTCAGTGTTGTGCGGGTCTTGTCTAGGTAAATGTAGTTGCTGCTAGTTTGTGAATGGAATTGTCATGCAATGTCTAGAAGACACTGCAGTGCTCCCTCTGGCTCCTTTGGCTCTTAATATTTCTTATTCCACCCCATCTTCCGCACTGTTCCCCAAACCTTGGGGAAGGGTTTAATACAGTTGTTCCTTTTCGGACTGAGCACTCAGCAGTCACCCATTGTCAAGGCTAGGACCAGTTGTGAGCATTTGTATTAACTGGTACCCACTGCAAAAATAAGCCAGTGAAGGCTGAGACCAGCATTGATCCATGGGTTTAAGTATCTAGAAGGCAGTTTGATAGCATGTTCATTTAGCAGAATGACTATAATAGAGTAACCCCTAGGACCTATGACCTTCCCGGTCACAGGCTCTTGACAAAGTTTACCATATCACACGAGTCCCCGCCTGTAGAATAGGTCTTAAATCCAATTGGAAAGCAATTGGTTGCTCCTGTAGTATTCATGCCACTGTTGTACTAGTAGTGGGCATGTCCTTCCAGGCGGGTAATTACTGTAGCTATTAGTTTCCGTATCTGTGCAAGACGCCTCATCATTATTCCCCTTTGGCCTTTATGGTACCTCCTAGAATTATGAAAGTTAAGCTGGGAGCAAGCTTCTAGTTTAGTATTAGTTTGGTTTCTCTATGTTCAGTCACCAAAATTAATACCTTTAAAAATATGTAAGTATTTATTTAGTGTGTCTGTGCATGTTTGTGTCTATGTGAGAGGATATGTGCATGCATGGATGTGTATCTGCGTATGTGTGTCTGTGTATGTGTGCGTGTGCCAGTGATGTATAGAGGTCAGAAGATATCTTGGGAGTCAGTCCTTCTACTATGTGGATTTCTGGGCTGGAACTCAAGT
This sequence comes from Phyllotis vaccarum, assembly GCA_033318265.1. Classification (NCBI taxonomy): domain Eukaryota; kingdom Metazoa; phylum Chordata; class Mammalia; order Rodentia; family Cricetidae; genus Phyllotis; species Phyllotis vaccarum. The sequence continues at coordinate 36,823,675 of JARWLC010000012.1, read as the reverse complement.
CATCAGGTTTGGTGACAAGTTTTTTACCTGCTGAGCCATCTCACTGGCCCTGTGTTATGTTTCTTAATGTAGTTGGAAACTTTACATTACAATACTTCGGAAGTCAGAAAGGCAAATGCTGATTTGACTTGAAGACAAAATAGAAACTGAGAGCTACTGAGTGACTGGTCTGGATCCTTTCAGCGAGGGAAGGAGAGATCTGGAAGAAAGAAATGCAAATTTGTCTTCCTGTCTTTCCTACCATACCAATACCCACTCTATACATCACATTTCCAGGAGAAAAGAATGTTCTAGATGTTATTGGATTGGTTCCATATAAACAAACAAACAAAACTTGAATTTTGCATGTGAGAGAGAATACAAGTACTTCTCTTCCTGTGTCTTATCACACAAATTCTAGTTAATATATAATGAAAACTTGGAGCCAGATATTGGGGGGAAAGCTGGAATATCAGAGAGAGGAAGCAGACCACAGTCAATTCTCACCCAGCCAAGTTCTCAGACGGAACAGGGTAAGTCTGTCTTCAGGGGTCCTCAGCCTGACTAGTTGCTTCTACAGAATCACTGAATTTCTGTCTTCTCCTGGCTTATATATCTCCCCTGCCCAGCTCTTTTACTTCCTGGTTCAACTCTGTATCATACTCAGTGTTAGGATTAAAGGTGTGAGGTACCACTACTTGGCTGTTAGGTCTTGAAGCACAGATATTCAGAAGGATCTCTGTCTCCCGAGATTAAAGGCATGGGTCACCACTCCCTGACCTTCATGGCATGACTGTGGGTGACTCTGTCCTCTGATACTGTAGACTGGTTTTATTGAATATACAACATATCATCACAGTGTCTGGCTTATTTTACCTTCTACAGGTAAACACAATTCAATCATGGTGTTGGTGATGGTCTCAGACTGGACTAGATATTTTCAAGCTTTTCGTTGCTTACTCCATGAATTGAAAAGCACACACAAATAGCAAAGCAGCAAGAATTCTATGTAAGGGAGACAGTGTGGGACCAGCTTCAGAAAATCAGCAGGCTTCCTGAGCTTGGGTGCCCGGGAACCTAGATTATTGTTTGGGGCTTTCTTTTGTGGGGTCCAGGAAGAGGAGTTGGTTACTAAGTAAATGTGATTGTTCTGTTTTGATTGTAGGCTTGGTCTTGTAAGTTTTTATTTGTCAGACACATTTTTTTTCCTCATGTTGTATCTCATTTTAAGGATAAGCATGTGGAAGCGTGAAATAATTGAGGGATTTTTCTCTAAACCTTTACTCAGAGGACACAATTTCCCTTATTGTGAGTGTACTCAAAACCCATTGAGTCTGAATGAGCTCTTTACTTTTAGGTCCCCAATCGTTCCATGGCATCTAAGAATGGAAAGTAACCACAAATAGAGATGTCAAAGGGTTGCTTGGGAGGAAGCATCTATTGCATGGTTTAGAGCAGAGTGTACTTGCAAGTGTGTCAGGGGTTGCCTGGTTGCTTATGTGCATTGCCAGAGAAGGAATGGAAGAGTAGCTCATGCCAAGTGGAGTTCTAGGTTGCTAAGCTATTTTTATGCTTGTCTGCCTCACTAGTGCTCACTTCTGGTTTTCATTTGCATGAGATAACTTTCCATCCATTTATCTTCAGGCTGTGTACACTGTTACTGGTTTCTTATAGGCAGTAGATTGTTGGATCTATTCTATTATCCATTTAAGCAGTCTAAATCTTTTAATTAGATAAAGTAGTTTGTTTACATTTATGATTATTATTGACTGACATATGCTTATTCTTGGATCTTATTATAGTTCTTCTAATATTTTGACTACTCTATTTTTTCTCCCTCTCATTTATCTGTGTGGTTTGATGGTTTTCTGCTTGGGTCTTTTCTATTTCTCTGTTGTGTATCTACTCCTTTAGTGAGACCTGTACTCTTAGGTTATTATTTTGGTGATCTTTGCTTCTGCATCTGTGTGCATCGAATAAAAATGGTTCCCTGAGGCCCATAGGCAGTGGCAGTATTATATTAGGAGGTGTGGCTTTGTTGGAAGAAGTGTGTCACTGAGGGTGAGCTTTGAGGTTTCAATTGCTCAAGCCAGGTCTAGTGTGACATTCACTTTCTGTCTACCAATCCAGATGTAGGACTCTCTGCTCCTTCAGCACCAAGTCAGCCTGCATGCTTACATGCTTCCCACCATGATTATAGACTAAACATCTGAACTGCAAGCCAGCCCCAATTAAATGTTTTCCTTTGTAAGAGTCGCCATGGTCATGGTGTCCCTTCACAGTAATAGAAACCATAACTAAGACATTCTGTCTTCCCCCTTCTGTTTCTTTCCCCTCCCCTCTCTACCCTCCCTTCCCCACCCTCCCCTCTTTCCTCCCTTCCCTCTCCCCCACTTAACTTTGTCTTTTCCCAAATGGGATATTTCAGAATACATATTGTCAAGCTCAGATTCTTTTCCTTCTCTATCTAGATCTTGACTGTGTCTTTTGACTGTATTTTTTACCTTCCTTATTAAACTTCTCATTTCAAGGTTTATGTTTGTTTCTTTTTCATGATTTATATCTTTTTACTGATTTTTTATTTGTATTAATCATTGTTTTAATTATATGTTTCTTGTAGCTTGTTGAGTTTTTTTCTTTTTTTTTTTTTTTGCTATTTGCTATATTTTCTTAGGACTTTAAAGATACAATTTTCATTAGGACTGTCTTTCAAATTATTATGTTCTTTTGACTGTATTATGTTGCTTTTTTGGTACCTATTGTGCCCTTGCTTTGAGATTTGTGCATCCTATGGATCAGTGGTTTTTTTTTTTTTATCACTTTTATAGGATAGACCTCATAGTAAGTGTGCTGGCTGGTTTGGGGTCAATTGACATAAGCTGGAGTCATCAGAGAGAACGGAGCCTCAGTTGAGGAAAGGAAGGGCCTCCAGGAGATCCAGCTAGGAGGCATTTTTTTCCCCATTTAGTGACACAATGGGGGAGGGCCAAGCCCATTGTGGATGGTGACACCCCTGAGCTGGGGGTTCTGGGTTCTATAAGAAAGCAGGTTGAACAAGCCACGGAGAGTAAGCCAGTAAGCAGCACTTCTCCATGGCCTCTGCATCAGCTTCTGCCTCCAGGTTCCTGCCCTGACCTACTTTGGCAATGAACAGCAGCGTGGAAGTGTAGGCTAAACAAAGTTTCCTCTCCAACCTGCTTTTTGGTCATGGTGTTTTACTGCAGCAATAGAAACCCTAATTAAGACAGCACACAACTCTATCTTGAAAGTCTGTTTTAAGGTATTGGTTTGACAGGTAATGTTAATTTTAGTTCTAGCTGGGCATTAAAGTATAATCTCCTTGTAGCTTCTGAGGCTGTGCTTAATGGTTTTAGGCCACATAACATAGCAGTGATAGGACCACGCCCTCTCTGTGACAGCCCCCGACTCCTGTCAGCTTTGTGTATCTAAATGGATTGTGAAGGTGGGGCACAGGCTGAAGCTGGTGTGTTTTTCTAAGCCCCTCAGTAGTGCGAGCATGAGGCCGAGTGGCAATGGGAGCTGAAGCACTGGCTCCTAACTCTGCCAGCATCGTGTACCTAAATGTGGAATAGGGATGTGGGTCACAGGGAGCGTGTGGTGGTGTCTTCAATTCTGGTATCTACAGATATCTATATGTGACTGAATATTAGCCTTAGAGGGCACATGCCATGATACCCCAGCTTTTAAGGGGCATTAGACACTGCTCTCCATGTTGTAATTCCAACCTGTTGCAATATTAGGCACTAAGTGGGCTTCAACATCAGGATCACAATCATTCTGTGGGGTTAAGATGGGTTCCTGAGGCATTACATCTACTCCAAGTTGGCTTGTGGAATGTTTGTGGAGTCCCAAAGATGGGACTGTGACACACAAGACTTCATCTGGAGTAGATTTTTACATATGGAATCATTTAGTAGATTCTCTTTTATCTTACAGCATATGGACAATTATTTTACTTTACAGTTCTATTTAGTTAACAGTTTCTTTCTTCACTAATTCACCTTGCCAACTCTGACATCGATCAGAGATCCATGTCTACATTCACATAATGAGATATTATATAACAGTTCAAAAAAGATAATTTATACACAATGATAGGAGTGAATCTGTGCCGTATGATGGACTTAACAAGGAGTGTGTGCCAAGAATCAAGGGTTATGAGGAGTCAAATTCTATCCAGATGAGAGCCCAGCAGGAAGCAACCAACCCAAGGCTAAGAGATAGTAAATGATTTGCCCCTAGTCCACTGGGCTGGGAGAATGGCGGAGTCTCACATCCTGAAACCATCAGACAGTGCGGATCAACCCACTATCCATCACTTTCTCACACATCGGTGGCTGAGATGCTGGCATAGCTCCCACTAGTAAACACAATGCCACGTGTAGTTAGATGGCATTAGACCCCAGGAATCTTGAATCCTGGGCTTCTCTGCCTGGCATTTCTATCCTTCGCCTTGTATATACTATCTTTGCTTGCATATTTTCATCTTGATAAAGTGCAAAATCTCTTCCATTGTTTCCCATCCATTCTCAGCACCTGATATGTCATGTTGTTTGTATGCTTCCGGCATGCTGCCTGCTGTATTCAGTCACACAGCCCCTACAGTATCATGACTGACGCATGAATGACTATCAGTCAATACTTGTCTAAGGCTTATGCCTTGCTATTTCTAGTTTTTTACTTACCCTAGATTAATGAAGGAATCTTGTTTTGAGGTATAGGATTTGAAGATTTTCTAAGAGGGCACCTAATGACTAATAAGCCAGCAGTATTGCACACCGAATCCATGTGCTTCTTCAGCCCAAGAACTTGGCTGGTGCATGCTTCCTGATGGAAGCAGATGCAGAGACCCACAACTAAGCACTGAGTTGAGCTTCCAGTCCTGCTGAAGAGAGGGAAGAGAGACTATATGGGTAAAGGAATCAAGATCATGACGAGGAGACCCCCAGAGACAGCTGACCGGACCTATTGGGAGCTCACTGACTCTGAACTGACAGCTGGGGAATCTGCATGGGACTGATCTAGGCCCTCTGAATATGGATGACAGAAGAATAGCATGGGCAGTTTTATGGGGCCTGTGGCAGTGGGATCGGAACTTATTCCTGGTGCACAAACTGGATTCTTGGAGCCATTACCTACAAAGGAACACCTTGCTCAGCCTTGATCTGGAGGTGGGATTGGGGAGCTTGATCCTGCCTTAACTGGATGGGATACACCAGACTGCATTGACTCACCCTGGAAGTCCTTACCCTCTCTGAGGAATGGATGGAGGAATGGGGTGGGGTAACCCGGGGGAGGACTGGGAAGAGGGGAACAGTGGTGGTATATTAAAAACAACTTTTAAATTAAAAAAAGTTAAAAAAGAAAACAAAGAAACTTCTGCTTCAGTTTACTGCCAGTAAGTCCTGTTCTGCTCTGCCCCTCTGGCAGCTCTCAGGGGTCTGTGTGAGTTTTTCTTGAATAAATTTCTGCTATTTTTAAAATTTAATTTATTTATGTATATGAGTGCTTTGTCTGCATGTTCCTCTGCTCACCGGAGGAGGGCACTGGATCTTATTATGGATGGTTGTGAGGTTTCTGGCCTTGACTTTCGGGCCTAACCTCAAGGTCTAGGCCCGCAGACCCGCAGTCCCACAGTCCTACAGAGACACACAGACGCTTTCATTAGTTTTCGGCTGATCAGCCTAAGGCCCAGGCATATCACTTGCTAGCTCTCTACCCTTCATCTAACCCATGTCTCTTGTTCTGTTCAGCCATGCGGCTCGGTACCTTTTCTTAGGGCAGCATAGTTGTCCTCTGCTTCTTCCCAGCCTCTCTCTGGAATTCTTTCTGGTGGTCTGTTCTCAGAGTTTTTAGTCTGGTAGCCCTGCCTACACTTCCTGCCTGCCTTTGGCCAATCAGCACTTTTTATTAAACCAGTGGGTGGGACAGTTATTTACCATGAGACAACACAATACCCCTACAACCATGTGGGTGCTGGGAATTGAATTCATGACCTCTGGAAGAGCAGCCAGTGTTCTCAACCGCTGAGCCACCTCCGCCCTCATCCGTGTCATTCTTAAGGCACACCCTTAATGCAGTTCTGCTTCTATCCTGCATTCTCAGTGACCTGAGCCAGACACCCTAACACACAGTCTTCATTCTGATCAGATTCAGCTCACTTGTTCCTCTCTGTGAACAAACCTATTCTAGCACACCAGCGGGTTTCACAGGGACTCAGCCTCCCTCAAATGGCCTTAGACCACAGGCGTAGCTAACGTCTTGCTGGTTCTTGTTCTTGAAGAATGGGAGGTGAGTTCGAGGGCTGGGATAGGGAGACAAACTGGACAAGATAAGAGCCCTAGGAAATCAGTGGTGGCCCCAATCTTTCTGCAGATTCTCATGTCTGACAGCGCTGAGTCTGTCACAGTAAACAGAGGACAAGGCCCAAGCCAGGAGGGTATATATATGGTTGGGGGGGACATACCTTCTTTGTCTTCTTATCCCTAACACTTGCCTCATAGTCTGCTATAAACAGGTGGTAGAGATGCTAGTGAAATGTTACGGACGTATTCCAGTGGCCATGCAGCCTGGACTCATCAAATCAACACTAAGGCTTGATTTTTCCATCTATTAAATGTGATGGAAAAACCAAGTGTGTTTTAGTGTTATTCGAGAAAGAATTAATTTGATGCGTTTGAGACTCTCCAATATTTTTTCAGCATGTCCCCATCTGTGTTATGTATCCTGTTGTATGTATATTTACTTACTTTAAATTTTCTACATATATTGTATATACTTATTAGCATATATCTTTTAATAATGAAAAAGATTAAAAGTTATGGTATAGTAATTTTGTAACCAAAATGGATAATGTTGGGTTACTTTGACAATTGTGACTTAAAAAAAAATCTGATCTATGCTATAACTGTAGAAAAGATCAATGTTTCTGCCTTCAAATGTGCAACATTTTTTCCCAATAACCCTTCAACTTTCAGATGACAGCTGGGTGTCCCACAATCCAATTTGATTCTGGCATTATTTGCCCACTAATTCTGGCTTTAAGTATCAGATCCCACAGATCAAAGGCTCAACCCCACCTAACTGCTCCTACTTCAGATGCTGGGTGCAGGGCTGTCAATGATACTTCTCTCTGGCCTCTACACACTGAAGAGTTTCCCATAATACTCTTCGGGTTCAGAAATAAATTCACAGAACTCACTGAAGTACCATAGCTGCCACTTCTGGTTTGTTGTCAAGCAGTGGTTCTCAACCTGTGGGTCATGACCTCTTTGGGGTCAAATAACCCTTCATAGGGGCCATCTAAGACCTTGGAAAGCACAGATATTTATATTGTAATTCACAGCAGTTGCAATGTTACAGTTAGGAAGTAGCAATAAAAATCATTTTATGTTGGGGGTCACCGCACCATGAAGAACTGTATTAAAAGGTCACAGCATTAGGAAGGTTGAGAATCACTGTTGTAGAGGGAACCCGTTAGGAACAAGTAAGGCAGAGACACAAGGGGAAGTATGAAGAAGGATGCAGACCATTCGTGCCTCAAGCATCTCCATCTGGTCTCTGCCTCCCCAGCTCCCAAGCGCCTTCCTGTGGTTGTTCCTGTGGAGATCTCATGTCTGTGTGATTAAGTCACTGCCACCTATGACTCAGCCAGCCTCTTGTGTTTCTTCCCTTTCCAAATGTCTGGCACTAAAAGTTTCAGTCTCCTAATCACATCGTTGGTTCCTTTGACAACCAGTATCCATCCTACAGTCCAGACAGCTGTAGTCACTGTAGAGTGTCTACAAGGGGCATACTGTAAATCACAGAGGCCTCTCTTGTCTCTCTTATCATCCAGGAAATGCCACAGATTCTCCAAGTTCTGTGGCAGGAAGTAGCAACAAACTCAAAAGACATATTTTTGTTATATCATAATTGCTGCTCATATTCACATTTTAGAAGCTTAAAAGTAATGTTTGTTTGCTCATTAATATTTATCTGATCAGCAAAGTACATCATCTCAATGGTAAAACTCCATACTATTCCCCCCCACCCCAGAGGATTCAGTAAAGATACTTCTACATTAAATTTTAAAATGCTGATCATGAACATTTGTGTTTTTCCTGAGTTGGCTCTCAGCCAGAAAAGGTTGCTCACGACTAGTTTAATGTCACTAGTAAGCACATGTGTTTCTTGGAAATGTAAATTCTTGAGCTTGTTAAAGCAAAAGGCTCCCCTGGGTACTGTAAACAGATGTTGGGAGGTGTTACCCACACCAGCAGAAAACACTTCTCTCTTCTTCCTCCATTGAAGAAGTGACTTTGTCACTGACCTGGGGTTCATTCATTTCTTTATCTGGCAAACGTGTATGAGCATCAGACCCTAGGCTAGTCTCTGGAAACAGATTAAACAAGAATGACAATCGCATTTACCTTCATGAATTTTGTATAGCAAGAGAGGTAACAACAAAGACCCAATGAGACAATTAATGATGCTTGGATCACGACTGTCCCTGGAAAGTCCATGTGTCAGAGATGGGTCCCCAGTATGGTGGCATTGGCATGTGGCAGGGCTTTAAGAGACAGTTATGTCTGGCAGGTTTTTGGTTGTCAGGGGAGTGCTCTTGAGAGGGATATGAGGCCTCAGTGTTTTGCTCTTTCTTTTTCTTGTTTTCTGACTAAGGAGGTATGCAGCTCTGCTGTGCTATGTATTCCAGTAATGCCGCTTCTTCCTCCTAGGACTAGAAACAATGGGACCAATTGATCATAGACTGCAACTTTCAAAACGGAGTCAAGACAATTCTTTTCATGAGTTAGCTACCTCACATATAGTTGACTAACAGAATAAGTCTATGAAGGAAACTAACTCTCACTGCAGAGAGGGATGTGGAGGCACATATAGACACGGGCCCTCTTGGGGGTCAGTCCTGTGTGAAGAACAAAATGCCTGGCAAGTGTCTAAGCAAGTGTCTAGGCATGACATGAGAGGGCATAGCTATTTGTAGAGAATAAGTTGGGATGCAGAAAGGTAAAGATTAGCCACCTAGAAAAGAAGGTCAGTGACAAACCACATCACGGGCTTCCCTTGATGGGAAGTAATGAGAATTAGCTGTTGGTGAGAATGATGGGTTGAGCACACATCAGGCATGCTGTAGAAATGCAGTGTAAACATTTAACCTCTTCGTTCCTCAGGATGGTGGAGACATCACCCAGAACCTAGACTCTCTAGATCTGGTTATTTCCTGTTAGGATCTCACTTCCTTTCTTCTCTTTCTCATGTCTTACTCCTGGGTTTTATTGGAACCCATCTTGGCCCTGCAGATCAGGATTCTATCCCACAGACGTTATCTCTCTCTGTGCCCAGTGGCTTCTCTGTTGAACTTTTATCATTTTTTCTTGCTTTGCCCAGGTTCTCACAAATCAAAAGTTCCCTGGTTACTGATCCTATGGATTCTACACTAGTTAGGAAAATATACATAAGGATTGAATGGGATTCCGTCTTCTTTCTTCATTGAGGTAGTTCAAGTGTATCACCAGAGCAATGGCTAGCTAGTCCTTGGAGTATGGGCTGGTGAAGGGAAGAGAGACATGATGTGGATTCAACAGGAAAAAAAAAAAAGTTAATGATTCCATTTTTTCCTTAGAAAGACTTTGACTGTCTTAGTCCATTTCTTAGTCAAGACTCTTATTTGTCTATCAGTGGGGAGTTAGGCAGGGAAATACAGCCATTCATTCTGTGTGCTCACATGCTTGTTCAGGTACATGTGCGTGTGCGTGTGCGTGTGCGTGTGCGTGTGTGTGTGTGTGTGTGTGTGTGTGTATTCTTCTCATGAAAAATGTTCTCCAGAAGCTTCCATTGCACTAGAGAACACCAGGATGTTTAGACAGAAGGAAGCTTACTTTGGTTTTGCAGTGTCAAAATAAGTGTTTTAATATCAGGAGAGGAGCAATAGCATCCCTGTGGTAAAGGGGCATTTAGAGTATTATCAGCTGAGCTCCTGGACTGAACAGTAGGCAAAAGTGAAGGGTCAGAACAAGTTTCCTCTTCTCACCCCAGAGACCAGGGCTTCCTCGGCTATACATGTAGAGGTAGAGAGAGGGCCAGGGATCGGATTTCTGCTTCCAGAATAGAGTGAGTCAGCCTTCCAGAAGCACAAATACAGGCCCGGTGTTTTGACAGGAAAGAAGGCATTTCCCTCTGTGTAACCTGGGGTGAAGGGCAAAAGCTAGATGGCAAGGACCGAGGGGACCCTCCCTCTCAGAATTAGGGACCAGATAAGGCAAGGAGGAGGAGCAATCTTTGGTTAAAAGGGTAGGAATGGTTTTTCAGGGGTCCATGTGGTGGAAATGCTTAGTGTTATACCAGGAGCTGAATCAGAAAATCCTGACAGCAGAGAGAAGCACTTATGCTTTGGATGAGGACTCAGCTCAAGGCATATGGGGCCTAGTGGGCGTATGTGAGCATGAGCCTTCCGCCATCAGCAACCTCCTGGAGGCCTGATGTTTTCCTACCATCTGCTTCCAGTTACCAAAAAAGCGGAGAGATTGTGGCCCTTGGGATGGGATGAAGACAACCGTCATAGAAATGCCCATCTTTGTCCTTATTAGAACACTTTCGTTTTTCCTTTGTCTTGGTGAGTGCTTGGGCAATGTGTGACAAAAGGAAATGGGGGTGGAGACCTACTGCCTCAGTTGCTAGAATTGCCAAACAGTGTGACCCCAATTGGAAGTCTCAGGCCAAGGTCTCATAGGTTTGGGTTCTCCTAAGGAATGTGAAGAAGGGCTTTCTCCTAGCTTCTGCTGGTTTGCTGACAAGTTTGGCATTTGTTTCTTGGTACACAGGCCACCACGATCTTTGCCTTTTCTGTTCTTGTAATACGGCTACCTCCTCTTTCTCCTCCTCTTCTTCCTCCTCCGATTCCTTTTGGTCCCCCAGCCCCTATTTTCCTACTGTGTAACCCGGGCTAGCTTTGGATTAACATCTTCGTGCCTTATCTTTCTAAGTTTCAGGACTACAGGCGTGTGCAGCCATACTAGACAATCAGTCACCACTCATAATGAATTACGGTCTCACCCTGCCCCAGTTGACCCCATTTTTGCCTAATTATATGTTCTACCATTGTATTCCCAAGCAAGGCCACACCCTAAGGAAGTGGGCTTAAGATATCACCTTGAGGATTTCAGGGACACATAGTTCAATTCATGATACCTGTCATTTTCAAGTCCAGTCCTTCAGGGCATCCTCAAAACACTGATTCTGGACTGTGATTCTACACAGACCGCTTCTTGCCTCCTCTTCTGTTCAATCAGCTTCATCATCAGAGCCCACTGGAAGTACCATAGTTTCCATGGCAGGGTTCCTACATCTCATGTGCCAAACAAAAGCTATATTTCCCTTTGGCTTGACTAGATTTTCATCTCTAGTCATTAGAAGCCTCCGGTCAAGTCCAGTTCAGTGTGGTTAAAAGTCATGTTTCATAGTCCATTTGCATTTAAGCTTGGTCAAAATAAAGTATATCTCCTCTCTTTCTTTTCTCACTGGCAGGGATAGACCGCTCTTCCTGTTAGGGGACGTTTGGAGGAGTCACTTGAGTTCATAATTATTCTTGGCTGGCATTCAAGTTCCAAGTGCTATTAGGTTGTCCGTCAAGAACCCTGCCCTGGTATGCACTGAAGCAGCCCTGGTGCATATCTAAGGACCACTCTGGCCCCCATAGCTCATATTCACAAGGTCTGCCTAGCTTTTCCCTTGAGACATGGGAAGATCATTTTTGTCTCATCCAGAGCTGCTGCCTGTACAGGACAGAAGAATCTCTTTACCCTTGAGTGCTTGGCAAGTCTGTGTGCTGGGTTTGCCAGTGTCTCAGAGATCCTGGTAGAAGGCTAGCTAGCTCCACCCTCTTATTCTCAGATTTCTTGAAATGTATTTGAACATCCAAGTGTCAGTTTTCACAGAACACAATGCTTATCGACTGTGATTTCTTGGTCTTCTTTAGTAAGCTGGAAGCCTTGGGTCACCATGCATCCTCTGCATCTCGTTGCTACCAGCCCACTGTGGATGGGTGCTCAGTAGAACTGCTGAACGATTGACTCTAGCTCTCTGGTAGAGAGAACATGTGACATTGGCAGTGGGTGCTGTGCCTAAGGAGTGACAATGAGGAAAATAAAGTATGGGTTCTGGAGGCTGCACAGGCCTTCCTTCAGATGCCAGCCCTGCCATCCATTTGCTACTGAGCACCTCAAGTGGCTTTGCTCTGCAATTGTTTTTTTATTCCCCCCACACAGGAGAGAAACAACTTCATGAGACTGGGTGCAAATTAGATCACGAATACACAGATGTAGGTACCTCCTGCTGCTTAGGTAAGTGCATTAAGAAAGGCAGCTTTAGCTTCTAGAGCCTTTGAAACTTGCAGGTAAAATGGTTACTGTGAATACTGAAGGCAAGCCTAAGGCTGTTTTGACTCAGTCTACACTTGGCTCCTGGTTGAGTTGGGCTCATCAAGGTGAGCTCTTGCAGGCTCTGGAGAGGGGAAATCTGTGAGCAGCTGTGGTCCCCCCTCCCTCTGGTGCCTGAGATACATGGCAATCTTGGGTTTGATATTCATAGGTCTTCCAAAAATGATGCAGGATTCTGGCAGCTGTTTGCATGTTCAGGTAGAAGAAGAAAAAAGTTACTGTAGTTTAAAAATAGAACCACTTCTTCCCCTCACCCTAGAAAGTACTGGGAGATGGGTCTGGACTTCTAGACACAGCAGGGATGGAGTGGGAGACTCTAGACTTGGGGGTGGGGGGAGAAGAACTCTATTTTCCTGGCAGGCGTTCCTTTGGGAATTTGAACATAGGCTGCTCTGTGTGTGTGTAATGTGCTCACTGTAAGGAGACAGTGGGGCCTGGTGCTCTGTTCTCCTCCTTCTTCATCAACTTCTATGTTTGAAGGGTCAGGGTCAGCTTGAGAAGCAATGACATCAATATTTTCTATCTCTGGGTCAAGAGAATGCCAGGCTGAAGGCCAGCTCTCATTTGCCATCATCAGGTCTCCCTTTGTTGGGCGACTTTTCCAGTGTGTTCTATTCTGAGCTCTGCACTTTTATTTTTATGGAGGAAATGGAAAGGAGTCTGGCGAGTCTGAAATGGTAGGTGAGCCGGTGAGGAACACTGACCTCCTTGTCTGAAAAGCAGCAGAGAAAAATAAAACCGCATGTGAATGGTGCCCACAGGCCTCAAATCGACCTGCCTTCTGAGTGAGGCTTCCCGGAGCCAGCAGTAAAACTGACAACTGAGCTTCAGACCTGGCCGCCTCCCCCAGCCCCTTGGCAACTCATTGTTGTTGTTTTTTGATTCATAAAATGGAGACAAGAATAACAATCCCAATTAAATCTCTCTGAGTTTATTAAGCTTCTAACAGCAACAGCTGGTCACCTCTGAGCATGATGTATAGGACTTGTTTGTCCCAGCAGCCCTCGGAGATGACGTATTTTACTATTTCTGTTTTACAGGTAGATGAGAGAACAACAAAATGGAAGTTAGCTGATGTGTGTACGGCTGCACTTCAGATCATCATTCTCTTTGTTTAGGCACACCTCCCCAGAAGGTGGCATGCCACTGTCTCTACAGAGCTTGTTCCTGGGGACACAGAGCTATACACCCCTCCCCATTACAGGGCCAGAAGGATAACTGCCCTTTGGAAGTACCTGGTCTTTACATCAAAGGAGTCTGATGAGTTACAGAGCTGCAATTTCAGGTTTAAGACTAGCATTTCTTGTGGTAAATTTTGAGTCTTGGATTTAAGAAGCTTCAAAGTAGGTATGTTTCAGGGTTGTTGGATTTAGAGAGATAGGGAAATAGAGTTCTAGCAGACTCTTCTTGCCTGGGTCCATAACTCCAATAATTGAAGCAGGGCACAGCCATAACTTGTGTCTATCCTACACCTCATGCTTCTGAACTATCACCATCTTGGGTATAGCTTTCTGTATATTTGGTTCCCGGGGAGTTAAGGACATCCCAGTGTCTCAGGGAGAAGATGAGGGAATTTAATGGGGTCCAGCCAAGGCAGAGGGACTCTACAGGACTCTGCTCATTGATAGTTTAATTTTGTAAAGATGAGTTGCAGAATAATTGTCTAACTCTGTGGGTTAGTGTTGTATTTCTTTATGCTGCATTTGTTTGATGATGTAAAGACGTGTTGCTTTGTCTGCCTAAGGTACCTGATTGGAGTAATATAAAGTTGAATGGCCAATAGCTAGCCAGTGGAGGGAAGGAGGGGCTGGCAGGTAGAGAGGAGGAGGAGGAGGAGGAGGAGGAGGAGGAGGAGGAGGAGGAGGAGGAGGAGGAGGAGGAATCTAGGCTAGAGAGAAAAAAGAGAATGAGGGGAAAAGAGAGGGATGTGCCCAGGGCCAGCCAGGCAGCTGTCAATCAGCCAGACACAGAGGAAGCAGGAAAGCAGGGCATACAGAATGAAAAAGAGGTAAAAATCTGAGGCAAAATGTAGATGAAGAGAAACAAGTTAATTTAAGTTATAAGAATGAGCAAGAAATGAGCCTAAGCTAAGGTCAAGCATTTATCGCTAATATGTCTCCATGTCATGATTTGGGAGTTGGTTGGTGGCCCAAAGGAAGCCTGTTACAGTGACCTGCAGATTGGGTCAGGATGGTCACCCATGAGATTTCAGTAAGACCGAGGTCCCTCATTTATCTCATTACCAAGGTGGCAAAGTACAGGAGATGCACCTGTTTCATGGGTTACTCACTTATTTAGTTGATGACACTGAATAAGCAAAGCCTATGTTGTAGCCAGATGACTGTTCTCTTTAATTGCACAGAATGAATCTGTAGCCCTGCCCTTGGCAAAGTCCAGTGTAACAGAGTTCTAAAGAAAATTATGGTGTATATGCACATGTGCCTGCATTGTCTTACTTCTTATGTCTGTGACCTAGAATTTTCTACAATATGGGGAACAAGGTTTTGTCCTTGCCTGCCACCTGCCACTCACTCCTCCCTGGAGCAGGAGATGTAACTTACCTCTTAGCTGTCACGAGGGGAAATTGACATCCACAGCTCTATACTGGAAAGAATGATGTGTTAATTTACAGGTCGTTCTTCTCCAGTGGCTGCCTCTTTCCTCCCTTCTGAGAGCGGCTCCCCCTTACCAGGTGTGTTTGCCTGCACTCCTCTGTGTGACTGATCTGCTCTGTCAAGGAGGCCGGAAGTTCTCCAGCTGCTCAGTGTGTCCAGATGGATAAGGCAGGCCAATTGGGGTGTGTGTGCCACATTAGAAAGCTCATTTAGCTTCAGGGCTGGTGCTTTCTCCCATCCAGTTTCATCTGTTATGTCATAATGCTGATATTGTGAGCTCAATTTCTTAGGCTTGTGGATATGTATATCTCCATCAATTTTAAAAATCACAAGGGAGGGACATAATTTACCATTAAGTCCTATTACAGGATAAGCACTACTGCAGAAATATGAAGGAAGGGCCGTGAGGTCAAAAAGGAAGGGGTAACAGTCAGGGGAAGTAACATTAGAATGGAAGTGTATTAGCTAGGGGAGACCCAGAAGTCAGCAGCCTACAAGGATGCTCATCTCATCATCTTCACCTCCACCTTATCCCAGGGAAGGGGTCCTCAGAATGAACTTCATATCCGCCTATATTGTATGGAGATGGAGATACCTGGAGAACATTCTGAGAGAGGTGTGGGAGTCCCCACAACGCGGGATGACTGCTCTCCTGCCATGTTCCCCTCTTCCTGTCCTGTAGTATGAAATTTCTGGCCTAGCCTAGCCTGGTGGTTTGGGACCCACAGCCCTGCTTGGTCCCAAATAATCACACAAAGTCTTACATTAATTACATGCTGTTGGCCTATGGCTTAGGCTTTTTGCTAACTAGTTCTCACATCTTAATTCATTTCTATTCATCTATGTCTTGCCATGTGGCTTGTGGCTTACCTGTACTTTTAAATCTTACTTTCTTGGTGGCAGCTTTCAGCATCTCTGTCTTATTTCACCCTCCTCTTTTATCTATGCTTCGATTTCCTGGCTGCTTCTAAGATGCCTTGCCACAGGCCAAAACAGTTCCTTTATTATCCAGTGATAATTCACAGAGTACAGAAAGACATCCCACATCATTGCCCTATACCACACATACCTCCTCTGTTCTTCTCACCTCCTTCCCACTCACCTCCTACCTCAACAGCACCAAGGCCACCTTCATGGTGAGAGGCATGGAGCACAGGACTCTGTTTCATAGCTCACTCACACATGAGCAAGTTACTGAGTGGAAACTTTTGAGGCCTATGGGATAGCAATCTAGGGATAAGAGTGTTTAGAGGCTCAGAAAACTCAGGCACTAAGAGACGGGCTTTGAAAAGAACTTGTAAGAGAGACTAGGGAGATAGTTCAGTTAGTGACTCAAACAGGATGGAGTAGCAAAGGGCTCGAGGATTTCTCCAGGCAATTGACAATGGGGCTCAAGCACTAAAGGTTTCTAGGAAAACCCACTGCAGAGGCAGAAAACTAACTTTAAAACAAAGACTGGAGAGAATGATTATTGTGTGCAGTTAATCATTGCACATTTGAGAGGATTATTTTCATTGATGTAATTAGTGATTGCATTTTCTAGAGGACATTTTTCATGTCAAGTAGATAGTGAATCCAAAGCTAAGGGACAATGGAGCTTCATGGCAGACCCCAGTGACAGGATAAAAGTGGATTTGACAAAGGTGCCTCTCTTGTACCATGAGCACCCTGGAGAATCAGTGAGCAGACATTTGCTTTTTGAAACAGATGAAACCCTGTGATAACATTACCCCAGGGACTCCAAGTGATTTGGTCATGCTGGAACTTTGCCAGTTCAGTTCAGGTTCACTTAATTAACTTTCATCTACCCTACTGCATGCTGGTTATTAAATACTCAGCTAAATAAGACATAGTGCCTGGCCTTACAGGAACAGAGGCAAGTAGTAGGTCAGATGACACTAATAATACAAGAATTGTTGTGAACGGTGATCACAGGATGTTAGAGAAGGGACACCACTTTCAGGCCATGATGCCCAGTGGCATGGGGGTTGACATCAAAGTCTTCCTTAGAACTAATACTCAGAGAATCCTTCCTGGTGCTCATGTCCTTAATTCATTTTATCCTTATGAGGCTCATGATTCTTGGCTTTGGACCATCTACTCTATTGTTGATTAGAGCCAGCATTGTTATTTTGTCTCCCTGCTTTCTTACCCATAATCCTTATGATGGTTCTTTAGATAGTATATGACAACAGACCATCGTTGCCTGATTTAGTCCATGGTCTTGTTCTATGGAGGTCTATGGTGAATTAACTAGGCTTTCCAGGATGTGGGGATCAAAGCCAAGTTCTAGCATGGGGGTGCAATGAGAAGGCCACTGTAAGCAGGGGGATAGCAGGCATCTGAGCAGCTGTACACTCAGCACCTCTAAAGATCTGGTGCATGGTTTGGGGTGAGTGGCTTGGGTTCTCATCTTATGGAGGTTCTGGCTCCTGGACCAAGTATTTCTTTCTTCTTCTTTCTCTTTATGTTTTCTCCTTCTCTTCCCTTCCTTTTTTCTTGCTTCTTTTTAAAAATCAGAGTATGTCTGTGCAACCAAGATTGTGTATCCCAGATTGTCCTCAGATTCCTAGAATTAAGCCATGAGCCATCATACTCAGCCCCTATGTACATTTCTTGTTCTTTGCTTATAGCCTCTGCTTTGGAGCAATGTGTAGTAAGAAGTTTCTAGCCTGGCCAGCAGTCCCAAATAATCACACAGTGTTACAGTAATAACATATGTTTGGCCTATAGCTCAGGCATAGTACTTGCTCAATCTTACTTTTAAACAAACCCATGATTAGCCACATGGCTTAGTACCTTTTCTCAGAACAGCATTCTCATCCTGCTTCTTCTGTGTCTCCCTGGCATCTCTGCTCTGCTCTTCCTTTTCTCAGAGTTTTCTTAGTTTGGTAACTTTGCTCATACTTCCAATCTGCCTTCTGGCCAATCAGCATTTTATTAAACCAGTAGGAGGGACAAATGTTTACAATGTACAATAGCATAATTCCACAGCATTTCCATTTTTTTTCCTTTTTAAAACAAGAACCACAAATCTAATTTTTTTGTGTAGTTTTTTTTTCTCACCATTATCTATAACAACTACTGGAATCAAAGACAAGCATCCATAATCCATTTGTGGGGAATGTGGGTATAGTTCTCTAGACTACTTCCTGCTGATTGGGAGGGGGGCACTGGTCATCTTATGGGGATCCCCAAAAAATTCAGGATTATGGTCAAGTCCTGACTGGAATATTCTGTAAGGCTGGTCATCTCATCCTGTCTCTTTGAAGCTGTTATGAATGCATAGCTCAGAGGACACTGCAACAGAGGTGCTCTGAAATATTGGATCACCTGGGACATCTGTTCCCAACTGAGGTTTTTCAGGGGTTTTTTTTAACCCAGAATGGTTAAAAATGGTTTTTCTTAACCCAGAATGAATCTTCAACTTCTCATTTTCTATGGAAATAAAAAGAAAACCTCTTTTCCAAAGTAGTACATTTTGAATTCAATTTTGAAGTCAAAGCATTTACAAAATATATAGGTTGGATTAATCCAGCAGCATTTACAATCAAATGTCTCTTAGCAGCTTTTGCTCCTTCCTCAGCCATCAAACAATTCAAAGACAACACAACATACAATATCAAGACTCTCTGTGTGTTTTTCATCTTCATGCATCTTATGTATGTATTTCTTTTTTACTTTATTCCTTTTTTAAGGACTTTCTCTATCCTTTCCCCTTTTTCTTTTTATCCCCAAGCCTATGTATATTTTAAACACACTGTAAACCACTTAGAGGTTTGTTTGTTTTCTAGTCTGAATCTGTCTTTACTGTATATCTCTATTCTTTTTCTGCTTCTGATCACACCTTTAATCTGCTAAAGTATGGCTAGGATTAAAAGCTCCATACAGATCCACCCAGGTCCTTGCTGTGTGAGAGCTAAGTTTCATGGCAGAGTTACTGGCAGTAACCATCTTCACCACCTGAAATCTGGGGAATTTTAGGGTCTACAACATCACCAAGTAGAGCACAGCCACCTGCTGCTCATAAACACCATATAAGTGTTTGGTAGCAGGGCCTCTTAAAAGAGCCTCAAGGTTTTTGCCACAAAGGCTGAGTCAGGAAGCCTCTTTTCAAGGAGTCTTGCCTTTCCTATCTGGCAGCAAACAGAGCCATCTAGAAAATGCTGCTACCAAGAAGTCATCTCCAACTCTGTTTTCTTATTGTCTGTAAGAACAGAAACATTAAATCTGTCATATACAGCTCATGTGTACCGAGGCCCTTGTGAAACTTCAGGAACCAGCCTTGTTGAAGTTTAAACTGCAAGATGCAAGCCAGACATTTTGTAGCTCAAGCCTGCATGCTACTCTGTACCAAAGTCCACTTAAGAGACACAGCTAGGAAGCTTCATTTCTTTGTTCTAAAACCCACTTTAAGCTTTCTCAGGCTTTATATAGGTATAAATGCCCCACCATTGGCCTACCCCTGAGGTATGGACACGAAGTCCCAAATAATCACACAAAGGCCCATATTAATTACAAGCTGATTGGTCTGTGACTCAGGCTTATTACTTGCTAACTCTTACTCCTAAACTAACCCATGATTCATATCTTGTTTAGCTATGTGGTTTGGTACATTTTCTCTGTGTCTCCTGGCATCTCTGCTCCATTCTCCTCTCCCCAGTGTTTTCTTAGTCTGGTAGCCCACCCATACTTCCTGTCTGCCTTCTGGCCAATCAGCATTTTATTAAGCCAGTAGGAGGGACAAATATTTACAATGTACAAGAGTATAATTCCACAGCAGCAATTTTCTGCTTTCTACCACACCATTCACTTCTCATCTTGTCTGTCACATTATCCACAATCAATTGGCTTTCCAAATTTCTAGATTTTATCATACAAATATGACAGTATGTGGGTCAGGAGCCACTTACGATTTGCTTTGCTTACAAGAAGGCTAGGTCCTACTAGAGCTGAGATCTCCTCTGTCTGCTACTGGGGGTGAATTTTCATCCTGACCATTCTCTCAGGTTAAGAACATTAATATTGAATATTTTTTGTTTATTTTTTTTTTCTGAGATGGTTTCTCTGTGTACAGCCTTAGCTGTCCTGGAACTCAATTTGTAGACCAGCTGGCCTCACACTCACAGAGATTTACCTGCTTCTACCTCCTAAGTGCTGGAATTAAAGGGTGTGCCACCACCACCTGGTGTAGTAGGAGGTTTCTGTCCCAGACTTTCGGGCCTAGCCTCAAAGTTTAGGCCCGCAGACTCACAGACCCACAGAGACACACAGATGCTTTCAATAGTTTTAGGCTGATGGGTCTAAGGCCCAGGCATATAGCTTGCTAACTCTTTACCCTTAATCTAACCCATGACTCTTATCCTGTTCAGCCTTGCAGCTTGGTACTTTTTCTCAGAGCAGCATAGTTGTCTTCTGTTTCTTCTGGCTTCTCTCTGGCATTCTGCTCTGTTCTTCCTGTTCTCAGAGTTTTCTTAGTCTGGTAGCCCTGCCTACACTTCCTGTCTGCCTTTGGCCAATCAGCACTTTTTATTAAACTCATAGGCAGGGACAATTATTTACAATGGAATAACATAATCTCCCTACAACCTGGCCTGAATATTATTTTTTTAGTGTCTCTCTCTTTCTTTTAAATTAATGTCTTTAATGTGCACTGGTATTTTGCCTGTATGCATGTCTGTGTGTGGGGTGTCAGATCCTCTGAAACTGGAGTTCCAGGTAGGTCTAAGCTGCCATGTGGATGCTAGAAATTGAACCCTGGTCCTCTGGAAGAGCAGCCAGTGCTCTTAACATCTGAGCCATCTCTCCATCCTTGAATATTATTATTTTGGTTTCTAGAGTACAGTCTGCCCTTATACTCCTGGAAGCCTTGTCTGATGCTCCCAATCCTGCTTCCATACTATGGATATCACAACTTCTTACCATAAGTGTTTCAGCATTTGTTACTAGTTTGAATCAGCCCTCTAGTGCTTTATAAAGCTTCTGAGGGAATCTTCACCTTAGGGGCAGGGGCTGACCAGCCTTGCCTCAGAGAGACTCTGCCATTCAGCCCTCCTGCTCTTGTGTACTCAGGACACTTGGTATTTAGATCATTAGATGGCGACTTCCACTGTTGTAACTCCACTTGGTAGGGTTTGGGATCATATTCTTAAAAAAAAAAACAAACCTGCTCTTTTTCTTCTAGTCACCTCTTTTTATCTTTTAAAATGGGAAATGATTGATTAAAAGTGAATAATTCATACATCATAAACAAGTATAACACATCTTTGCTTGGCTAAACAAATATTCCACAACAAGGTTTCCTTCTGAGGACCATAAGTGCAGTCCTTGCCACCTACTTAAGGAATATTTAGTCCAGGTGGGGGTGTTGTCAGCATATACCTCTAATCACAGTGCATGGGAGGCAGAGGCAGGCTGATCTCTGTGAGTTTGAGGCCAGCCTGGTCTACAGAGTGAGTTCCAGAACAGTCAGGGCCTTTTCACAGAGAAACTGTATCTTTTAAAAAAAGAAGAAGAATATTTAGGGCGCATGGCAGTGTACTTGTTGACATCAGTAGGAAGTCTCCTGTGAATTTCAAAAAGGTAACTTTGAGGGTGGTAAGAGGGTTGCAGGCTGTAGGCTTTCATTTGCTCCTCCTCATTGTTTTGACTTTATGTAGTCAAGATTATGATTTATACTTTAAAATATTTTGTGTAAATCAACTCAGTTATAAAAGGCTACCTTTAACCTTTTCCTGATCAATAGTATCTTATCTTGGCATATATTTAAAATTGTATTTTTGATTAATTACTTTTTTTAGTTAACATTAAATGAATTTGGAATGCTTCTAATAACTATATATTAAATCTTTTTGAATATTTACAAGAGGACTCACATCATACTCTGTAACAAAACAAAATGAAAAGCCCAACAGCTTTATAGAAGTTCCAAGTAACTAGAATTTTTTGGGTGTTTGGAGTGTGTATGTGTGTGTATATGTGAGTATGAGTGTGCCTGTGCATGCGCATGCGTGCGTATGTGTGTGTGTAGTACGAGGTTTCTGGCCTGGACTTTTGGGCCTAGCCTCAAGGTTTAGGACCCACAGACCCACAGTCCCACAGAGACACACAAATGCTTATATTAAGTTTAGGCTGATCGACCTAAGGCCCAGGCATATAACTTACTAACTCTTTACCCTTCATCTAACCCATGACTCATCCTGTTCAGCCATGTGGCTTGGTACCTTTTCTCACAGCAGTATGGTTGTCCTCTGCATCTTCTGGCCTCTCTCTAGCATTCTGCTCTATGCTTCCTGTTCTCAGAGTTTTCTTTGTCTGGTAGCTCCGCCCACACTTCCTGCCTGCCTTTGGCCAATCAGCGCTTTTTATTAAACCAGTGGGTGGGACAATTATTTACAATGTAACAACATAATCTCCCACAAGCACAAAAGACAGAGTAAATCTCAGGTATCTTTTATCTGTTGTGATTTACCATGATTTTTGAGAGGGTTTTCCACTGGTTTAGAACTTGTTAGAACTGGGCTTAGAATTAGGCTGGCTGGCTGGTGAGCAGCAGGGATCCTCCTGTCTCCAGTTCTTCAGCATTGGGATTATAGGTGTGTGCTACCATGTCCAACTTTAGAAAGGTTCTGGGGATCTAACTCAGGTCCTCATCCTTGTGGGCCAAACACTTCTCTTGCTGATCCATTTATCCCTCCCATGACTGGAACTCTTGGGGATCACCAGATTCCATTCTGTTCCACTTATGTTTCTTCCATCAAGAAAGAACTCTCAGATGATGCTCCTTTATGATGATTCCTTATGATGGAGACACTGAAGGCTTCTTTTTCTGGCGCTTTGGTTTTTAAGTCACAAAAATGCATGGTAGAAAATGACTAGAGTAGGTACCTAGTGTTGGGCTTCCAATAAGAAAATGCCACCGTAGGCTGAGCCCCTTAGCCCCGGTCTCCAGTCTCTTTTGTGGAGTAAGAAGAATATGCAGATTTTCATTCTCCCTTGTTGGGGTGCTGTGATTTGAAACAGCGTCAGTGCTGTGATGGACACGTGGCTGCATGCTTGTTTCCTCCCTGTTTCAGTGCTTTGTGCTTGAACCTATCAGTTGGCAAGAATAAGTATTCCAAATCCTCACTGATACCCAGCCCTTGGGGATGAGCCTAAGCCAACAGGAACTGCACTTAGGTCCCTGATACAGCTGTTCCTCCTGCAGGGACCCTATAAGGAGCCAAGCTTCATCAGCCCCTTCTTCTGTAGGCATGAACATAAGTGTCTAGAGCTTAGAAAGGATGACCCTGCACTCCTAACCTGACCTAACACCCTTCCCTCCTGCCTCCAGTGGTCCTGGTGAGGATGTAAAATAGAAAGACAGCTGCTTTGGGGTTTTCCCACCCTTGTCAGTCTGGATCTTTTTGCACACTCTTACCCGAACAGTAAAAAAAGAACCCACTTCATCGATACTACAGACTCGAGCAAATTAGCCCTTAAGGAGATGAACGCAACATCAAGCCTGCTACCAGCCCAGCAGGCATCTAAAGAAAATGGATGAGGCTTAAGACACCTACAATGCACGTAGCACTTCATGTAGTTATGAGAGAGTTGGCAACCTCATAATCACTAAAGGCCACTTAAGACATCTGTCACTTGAAGAGACGGGTCTGAGGGATATGGTGTAAATCACTTTCATTTCATCCTCTAAAAACTGGGTATATATTATTCAGCCCTCCAGGAAGCATCATGTGAGCCTGTTCGAGCTTCCTAAAGAAATGCCTAGCAGTAGTTAAGCCTGAAGGTGATGCTTTGGAGGGTCCCAAGAATCGTTTTAGTAAAAGGGTCATTTTGCAAGTGTTTTATATCTTTTGTGGTGTGTCATTTATTATAGGCTTCAGGTAACCTCTTCTGAAATTCATTGCTGGGAGAAAGATTCTTTGGCCAAATTAATTCATTAGTTCTCACAGAAAACTTTCATGGAATGTCTTTTGTGTTAAGAGAGCCCTTGTGGGTTATTTTGTCTCTTGTAAGTGCTGTGTAACTTTGTTTTGCATTTTGCTCTGTGCACCAAGCACCAAGTGACACTTAGTATTCAAATACAGTGACTGTCTTTTGCCAGCTACAACTAACTTATATTATTCTTTTTACTATTGATTTAAACTCTATTATAACGGGTGATATTTTGACTATATTATAACTCATTGTTAGAATTTCGAATGGTATAGGAAAGTGTAGGCTCTCTCTTCTTCCTGTGTCCCCTAACACTGCTCCTTGGTACAACCAGTATTAATTGTGTGATGTGTGTGAATTCATACATGCACACCCCCCCCACACACACACACGCACGTGTCTTAGGGATTTCAGTCCAGATACTTTACTGGCACACCAAGGACAACAGAGGGTTGGAAATGCTCCATCCCAAGTGACAGGCAAGAAGGAGGACACTGTTAGAAGGGAATCAGAGAGAGAATTAAACTCCATTGAAGCTGATCTGCTCTTGATTATCCCCTCACAGAAAAAATTGTCAACAAGTCATATAACATACCTCTTCCTGTGTTGAACATCTCTCTCAGCTACTCTCTAACCCATATAACCATACTGAATACACATACTTACATAATGGAAAACACACATTCATATACACATATATATGTACAAGCATATAAAATGCCTTTTATGGCATGTTGCACGAATAAAGGAAACTCAGGGCCAGATCTCTGAGAAAGTCCAAGATATTAGAGAGAGTAAACACCACAGCCAGACCTTACCCAGCTGTCTTCCAGCTTCCTCAACCTGGCTTCTCCTGGTTTCTTCTGTCTTTCTGTCTTTCTATGCCTGCCTTAAATACTCTTTTTGCTCAGTTAAGGCGTGGCCCCACCACTACCTGCCTGGGAACATGGAACTCCTTCTATAAGCTAAGATGACCTCTAACTCAGTTTGGATTAAGGGCATAGGTCACCACTCCCAGGATATTCCCTGTGCTGGATTAAAGGTGTGAGTTACCACTGTCTGATCCTCCTAGACTGACTGTGGGTAGATCCCTCTGATATCTCCAAATGTTTTATTATATCCCCACAATGGCATATATTTTTCATAAAATGCAAGCAGAATAATATACATTTTTAAAAATATTTTTATTAATTTTAATGGGCTTCTTTCTATAATGTTCCGTTTTTTTTAAAAGCATATCTCATATAGCCCAAACTTGCTAGGTAGCTGTGGTTGACCTTGAACTCTTTCTAAGCCTCCTGTCTATCTCCCAAGAGCTGGGATTATAGGTCAGGATTATAACACCATGCCTGCATCAAAATTATTATTACTATTTATTATTATTATTTCATTGCTTGTGATCTGGCCCAGGGTCTTGCAGCTATGAGGCAAATATTCTACTACCAAGCCACTTCAACTGTTATCATTTTAAAAAATATTATATTTTTAAATTTTGTTACAAGATAGTAGGTTTCCATATGTTTTTAAATGCCCCTTTGATTAAGTAACCGTCTCCCTGTCGCCCACTCCCCTACCCCATCTCCTCTCTTCTTTCCACTCCTAGTATCTTTCTCCACTTTTATATCACCCATGCTCTATCACCCTCCCCCCTCTCGTATTATATTTCTCTCTCCACGACCTCTTTCTAGTTCTCTGGCTTGGATACATATTTCAAGTTAAATATACAAAATTAGAGACTCAAATTTAGGATTTACATATGAAGGAGAACATGTGACACTTGTTTCTCTGTGCCTGGGCAATGTCACTCAATACGTTTTCCCCCGTTACTTCATTTATCTCAAGTTTCATTTTTTTCTTTGCAGTTGAACGAAATTCCATTGTGTATAGGTAATCTGTGTTCATTATCCATCATCACATGGTGGGCAGGTAGGCTATTGTAGATAGAGTGGCAATGCACATGGCTGAGTAAGTGTCTCTGCGGTAGAATATAAGAGCTCTTTGGGTACATGCCCAGGGGTAGAATAGCTTGGTCAGATGGTAGTTCTACCTTTAGCTTCTGGAGGAATCTCTACTTTGGTTTCCACAGTTATGTCACTGTTTACATGTCCACCCCCAGTGACAATGGTTTCTCATCCTCACCACCCCCGCCCCCGCCTCCCCAGCGTTTGCAGATGATTTCTTACTCACAGCCATTCGGACTCAGGTGAGATGGAATCCTAAAGTGGTTTGAATTTGCATGCTTCTGATTGCTTCTATAGACCAGCTTGGCCTCAAACTCAGAGACTCCCCTTCGTCTGTCTCTTGAGTGCTGGGATTAGAGATGTGTAGCACCACCACCTGGCTTCAAAGAAGATATGATTTCCTTTTTGTTTGTTTGTTTGTTTGTTTGTTTGTTTGTTTATTTATTTATTTATTTATTTATTTATTTATTTATTTATTTATTTATTTATTTATTTTTGAGGCAAGG
This sequence comes from Phyllotis vaccarum, assembly GCA_033318265.1. NCBI lineage: Eukaryota > Metazoa > Chordata > Mammalia > Rodentia > Cricetidae > Phyllotis > Phyllotis vaccarum. Next base: position 36,797,225 of record JARWLC010000012.1, on the reverse strand, counting down.
TCTCACTATGTATCACTGGCTGTCCTGGAACTCACTCTGTATCTGTAGGCAGGCTGGCCTCAAACTCACAGAGATCCTCATGCCTCTGCCTCCCAAGTGCCAGGATTAAAGGTGTGCGCCACCATACCCAGCTATATTGAAAACTTTTAAAGTGTTTATTAGTCATTCATATTTCTTCTTTTGAAAATTCTCTGTTCAGATCTATGGATCCATTATAGATTGGATTATTTGTTTACTTGATGTTTTTTGTTTTGAGATCTACACACACATACGTGCGCGTACACACGTGCATGTGTATATATATATATATATATGTGAATATATGTATGCATTTTAAATATTAATTCTCTGCCAGATGTTTAGCTGGCTTAGATTTTCTCTCATTCTCTATGCTGTTTCTCACACTGTAGCAACTGTTTCCTTTGCTGTATTAAAGCCTTTATGGGGTCTCACATTTGCCAGTTACTGGCCTCATCATGAACGACCAGAGTCCTATTGAGAAGGTCCTTGCCTAGTCCTGTACTCTTGTGTACTCACTACTCTTCTAACAACTTCAGAGCTTTGGGTTTTAATTGTGGTCTTGGATCCATTTGGAGTTGATTTTTGTGCAGAGTGAGAGGTGAGCCTAGCTTCATTCTCATACATGTGCACATACGATTTTCTCAGCATTGTTTGTTGAAGATGCTTTTCCTCTGCTCTGTGTTTTTGGACTCTTTGTCAAAAGTTAGGTGGCTGTAGTATGAAATTAAATTCATGTTTTCTATGCTGTTCTACTGTCCCATGGTTCTATTTTTTTCCCTTTGGCCAGTACCCTGACATTTTTATTACTGTATCTTTATAGAGGAACGTGACTGGATATGGAAATGCCTCTAGCACTGTTCTTTTTACTTTGGATTTCCTTTGTTATCTTGAGTTTCTTTATTTCCATATAAATTTTAAGATTTTGCTGTTTTGTGATGAATGGCGTGGTGGCTTTGATTATGATTATATTGACTCTGTAGATTGCTTTGGGTGGAATGGCGAAGTCCTCAATTTTCCCAACCCATGAGAATAGAGGTCTTACCATCTTCTATTCTCTCCCTCAATCACTTCTCGTTTTAAAGTTTTGAACGTGGCCTTTTGTTTTTGTTAGGTTTACTCCAATTTTGTCATTTGAGGCAAAAATGAGGTGAGCGGGATTGTTCCATAATTTATTTCTCAGTGTGTTTGCTATTGGTATACTAAAAAGGCGATTGGCTTTTGTATGCTAAATGTGCATCTTGCTACGCTGTTGGCAATATTAGTTAAAACTCATAGGAATTTTCGGGTGGGATCTTTCGAATCTTACACATATAGCATCGTGTAATCTACAAACAAACGTGCTTTAACACTGTCTTTCCTCATCTTTATGAGCTATTTCCTTCTCCTGTCTTGTATCTCCCTGTAGACAAAACACCATATCAAATAGGAGTGGAGACCGTCTATTCTTGTTTCTGATTTTGAAGGGATTGCTTTGAATTTTTCTTCATCTAGGATGATGATGGCTATGGGTTTGTCGTATATAAACTTTACCATATTTAGAAGGCCACCAGCCGTATTCTCTCTAGAATTTTTATCATTAAGGGTTATTAGATTTGGTCAGTAGTCTACAATATATATTTTGAGGCAATCATGTGATTCTTGCCTTTAAGTTTGGTTGTTTGATTTATTACATTTATTGACTTACATATGTTGAGCGATCCCTGCATCCCTGGGATAAAGCTAACTTGATTGGCTAATGATCTTTTTGATGTGTGCCTGTATTCAGTTTGCAATTGTTTGGGTGAGAATTTTTTGCATCTATGTTTATCTAAGATTCTGGTCTAAAGGGCTCTTTTTGTTGTCTTTATGTGCTTTTTGTTACAGATGCTGGTAGTTTCATAGAGGAGGCTTGGAAGTTCTCTATGTCAGTTTAGAATAATTTGAGTGGCACCGTTGTAGGTCTGCTTTAAGGTTCTGGTAGAATTCAGCTATGAGTTCATCTGGATCTGGGCTTTGTTTGATCATGAGTTTATTACTGCTTCAGTCTCCCTGCAAGTCTATTTACTTACTGATCTTGACTTGAGTGAGTCAAAAGTATTTAGGAATTCATTCATTTTTTTAAAGTTTCCCACTTTACCTGAATAGAAGCTTTAAAGTGTGTCCTTATAAGTTTCTTAGGTATCTGTTATGATCTCCTATTGTTATCTCTAACTTTGTGTTTTCTCTCTTTTAGGTACTTTAGCTAATAGTTTAACAATCTTGTTCATCTTTTCAGAGAACCAGTTCTTCATTTAACTGATTCTTTATATTGATTTTTTTTCATTTATTTCTATTTTATTAATTTGTGGCTGGGCTTTTATTCTGGTGGTATGAGGTCCTGCAAAAAGTGAGTAGGGAGCTGGGTGGTGTAGGGGGAAGGAAGGAGGGAAGCTGTCTGATGGTACCATTTGTGCTGGGTCTTGGAAAAGGCTGGGGTGGGGGCGGAGTTGGGCAGCCGAATGCTGAGGAGGGAGAGGGGCCTGAGGCAGGGGGAGGTCCCAGGAGTCAGGGAGGAGTTGTGTAAGCTAGGGAGGAGAAAGGCCTTGTGGTCCTTGGGAGTTCATCATTTCTTATGCAAATATTATTTTCTTAGTGATTTCAGACTATCAATATATGAATGTGATGTATGATTTTTATTCAAATCTTTCTATTTTGCTTTGCTATTAACATAAAAGACACCTTTTGTTAATGGACTTGGAAGTCTCTCTTTCTATAATCAGCAGGTTTGCCTCTTTGCATTTGAAGGACAGGCACACACACGTTTGCATGTAGTTTTTATATTTGTTTGATTGTATTTTGTTTCATGTCACTTTCTTAATCTTTATTTCAATTCCAATTCTCTTGTACTTCATTGTCTTATAATAATAATATTTGAAATTTTGATATAGTTAAGCTTCTATTTCTAAATCAGTCATGGGCAGCTTTTATAACTCATTGCAAAATAAGAAAAAGTTATATTCACATTTCTAGGTTCTTCCCATCATCTTACTTTAGCTTTGCTTTATATTACTAAGATTTATAACCCAAGTGTCTCTGAGCTCTGGAAAGACAATTATACACCCAGTGGTCACCAACAGCCCCTTCATCCATGGATTTTCCATTCACTGCATGACTTTAAACATTTCTACTTATCAGTGGGTTATCCAGAACTTTTTATTTTAAGGACTCATAAAGTCTTATACATCAGACACTTTGCATTATTAAAATGTATCTATCTGTTCTTGGCATGGTGACATACACCTGATATCCCAGCATTTAGGAGCCAGAATGATCATAAGTTTCAGGCCCACTTAGGCTACATAATGAGACCATTTCAAAAACAGAAGCAAAGCTAAATAAAACAAGCAGGTATTGTTCCAAAAGCTTTATAATAAGGTGTATACTTATTAATCCACATATTTTCATCATAAAAATCTTTAAAAAGAGAATATCTCCTTTAAAAAATTATTTATGTTTTATGTGCATGAGTGTTTTGCCTGCGTGCGTGTCGTAAAGTATGTGCATGCAGTACCCAAGGAAGCCTAAAGAGGGCACCAGATGCCCTGGAGCTGGAGTTAGGATGGTTGTGGGCTGCCATGTGGGCACCAGGAACCAAACCTGGGTGGCCTGGAAGAGCAGTCAGTGCTTATCACCGCTGAGCTTTGACTCCTGCTCCCATCATCAGGATTTTGTAGATACTGTTCTAGCAAATTTTTGCACTAAACGTTGCTAAAGAGAAGAGTAACGTTCTCCTTTAGGAGAATGTATTTTAATTCCAGAGTTTCTTTTTTTAAAGTCCTTAACAACATAGACCCCTCTAAAACATGGCTCAAAAGATGTTTCCTTGAATGAAAGTTTCATGTTAGGGGAGCTTCAGCAGTGGGATTCATCTCATGTACCTCAGAAAAATGTTCTTTTCTATGACTTCGCATATTTGTTCTTTTCACTTTAGGAAAATTTCCTGTCAAGAAGTGGCCCATGATGAGTACTTCAGCATTATCTATTCTCATTCTTCCTTTCAAAGCAATTCTCTCTCAACTTTTTATTAAAAATTTTTAGTGTGCATAGGGGAAAAAATGGTCCTTACTGTGACATCTTAATCTGTATGTGTTGTCCTTTGTTCATAGTCACCCTCCATCACCCTCTCTTGCCGCTGACTGGTCCTCTTCCTCCTCCCAGTTGCTCCCTTTTGTTTCCATGTTATATTATCCTCCTGCCTCAGGCCCTCAAGCACTGGGTTTAGGCATGCTCACCGTGCCTGGTACAGAAAGACAGTTTAAACATGCAAAACTTCTCTTATGAGCCTGTAGGATAACAGACATTTTATAGTTCACATGTAAAGTGTATGCATGTTTACAGTCACATATGTGCATGTTATATGTATCACAATATATCTGTGTATATAAACATCTGAGTTCTACATTTGAGAGTAAAAGATACTGCCCCTCTCCTTCTCCCCCAATCTTTTCTTGCTTCCTCTTCTGTCCTAAATCTTCTCCCCACCCCATGTATAATCTGCCTTCTGCAATCATGTGAGGTACTCATCCTCCCTCCCTCCCTCCCTCCTTCCCTCCCTCCCTCCCTCCTCCACTCTCCCTCCTTCCCTCCTTCCTCCACTCTCCCTCCCTCCCTCCCTCCTCCACTCTCTCTCCCTTTGTCTGTGTGTGTGTTTTTCACTTTATGTAATGACTGGGACTTTATTGTCTATACTCTCTTTCATTTTCTATCCTTTCTCATTTCATTATTCTTGACTTCCCCCTGCTGTTCCTTTTACATCCCTACATTCAATATTACCTGTTCTTACTTCTTCCAACCTGACTTCATGAAAGTGTTTTATTGTTTAAAAAAAAATCTCTTCTAGTACAGCTTCACTTTATTACTTTTTATTGTTTTATGCTCAAATCATTGATTCCATGGTTTCTTTTCTTGTTTCTCTTTCCCTGAAAGAACCTAATTTAGTTTTTCTTATAGATGGACACAAATACATAAAATTCTTTTCTCCAAAGCAGACCTTTCTTTCTTAGTCTGCTCCTGCCTTGCAGGCTTGCTTCCTACTTCTTAGACACTATCTCTACAAAGATCATATTTTGCATTCTTTTCCATTTTTATTTCTTAAAAAATTGTTTTTATTAAAAATAAATTTTTTAATACAATATATTCTGATTATTGTTTTCCCTTCCCCAGCTCATCCCAGATCCTCTATGCTTCCCACCCACCCAGGCCCTTACTATTTCTTAGGAGAGATGCAGTATGGGTCTTTAGGATTCAAACAGGCATCTAAAAAAAATAACAAAATTTGATCAAATAAAAGCAAGCAAACCCGTATAGGACAAAGCAAAAAGACAAAACAAAACAAACAAACAAACAAAAAAAAATAAAAAGAGCCAACGAGAAGGTGCAAGGTACAGCCAGACACTCAGTCTTGCACCAACAGAAGTCTCATAAACACACAAAACAGAAACCATAGTATTACATGTGCATAGTATCTGTAAGGTTAAAAAAAATTGAGTCAACCAACCCACCAACCCAACCAACCAACCCACCCACCAACCAACCCACCCACCCACCTACCCACCCCCCCACCAACCCACCCCCCCACCAACCCACTCCCCCCACCAACCCACCCACCCACCAACCCACCCACCCACCAACCCACCCACCCACCAACCCACCAACCCACCAACCAACCCACCCACCCACCCACCCCACCAACCCACCAACCCACCCACCAACCAACCCACCCACCCCCCCACCAACCCACCAACCCACCAACCAACCCAACCAACCCACCAACCCACCCACCAACCAACCCACCCACCCCCCCACCAACCCACCAACCCACCAACCAACCCAACCAACCAACCAACCCACCCACCCACCAACCCACCCACCCCCCCCACCAACCCACCAACCCACCAACCCACCAACCAACCAACCCACCCACCCACCCACCAACCAACCCACCAACAAACCAACCAACTAACCAACCAACCAACCCACCAACCAACCAACCAACCAACTAACCAACCAACAAACCAACCAACCAACCAACCAACCAACTAACCAACCAACCAACCAAACAAACAAACAAAAAGACAAAAATGAAACAAAGCCCTGATAAAGTATTACGCTACAAAGAACCTCCAAAAATGCCACCGAGTCATGTCGTGTTGCCCAGTTACTGCCGGGCGTAGCGCCTGGCTTTGAGAGTGGTTTGTATTCATAAGGCTGTTGGAGGAAGCTACTTTTTCATCTGAGAGCTGTTAACTGTAGCAGCTTCTGAGTTAGGGGATGGAGCATTTTCCACCTCTCAAGGCTGGTACTCTATCTGGTGCAGGTGCATGTCGGCCCTGTGCGTGCTGTCACAGTCTCTGTTCACATGTGCATTGGTGCTCCTATGTATGGAGGGCCTTGTCTTCTCACTGTCTTCCACCCACGCTGGATCTTACAGTCTTTCTGCCTCATCTTCTGTGTGGTTCCTTGACCCATGAGGGGAGGGATTTGATGAAGACATCCCATTTAGTACTGAGTGTTCCAAGGTCTGTCACTCTCTGCATGTTGTCCAGTTGTGGGTCTGTGTATTTCTATCTGCTGCTGCAGGAGGAAGCTTCTCTGATAGGGAATGAGCAAGGCACTTACACAAAGGGCAAATCTATTTGGAAGGACACATGGTAGCCTGTGCTACATCTTCTAGCTCTTCCCAGATCTCTCTTCCTCTGCCCTGAACTTACCCCCTGAGTTTTCTGCTTTTCTTCATCTGTAGGTGAGAGGGCTGAGTAATTCTCAGAGCAGTCTGTTTGACACCTGATCGTCCGAATATTTTATATCAAAATTTCTGTACAGTACGAAATGACAGGAGACTGAAAATCATCTCCGCTTCCATGTCTACCTCCTTCTGCTGAGCTAATCACATTGACTAGTTTTGTGTCTGTCCTAGTTTTGTGTCTGTCCTCGGGGCTCAAGAGTCTGTACATGTACAACATTGTGATTCAAACAGGATGATTGTTCTGTGGCTGGGGTGTGGTTTGAGTTGCATCTCTCAGGGGCTCATGTGCTGGCCTCTTAGTGGGGTGTGGTATGGACTTTTAGAAGGTGGGGCCTAGTGGGAGGTAACTGCATCATGAGGAAATTGTATTCCTGAAGGATGAGTTCCTTCTTACATCACAGTGGTTATCCATGAACAAGGCTGACCTTTCCCTAGTCTTGCCCCATGACCCCTCCCTTACTTGCACTCATGACTCCATCATGATGTCATTTACCAGGATGTGGTATAGTTAGGGGAACCTTCAGAGAGGGCTCTCCTCTTTGAGCTTTTACCCTCTAAGACAGGGAGCTAAAGAAAACTCATTCTCTAGTTTCAGCTATTCCATTATGGTAGTGGGAAGTGCACTGAGGTGTGTATTCACATGCCTGACTTCACTGAACACTTAGGCTGGTAGATTCCATTGTAGCACACATCCACAGGGTAGCATACATACATTGTAGCACACATCCACAGGGTAGCATACATACATTGTAGCACACAACCACAGGGTAGCATACATACATTGTAGCACACAACCACAGGGTAGCATACATACTTTGTAGCACACATCCATCTACTTTAGTTTTGCTACAGTATAGAGTGCTCTTGAGATGCACACTTGTTGTACTGTCCAGGTGTTCTCAGTCAGCAATGGGTCCTGAAAGCTTTATTTTGTTTTTGAATTGTTCTATGTGTTCTCCCATCAGATAGGCTCTTGGAATTGGCAGTGCCCCGAGGACTCAGTATGGGCCAGGGACAGTCACAGTGGTCATGTTCTTTTTCTCAATGTGAAAGGACAGTCAGGAATGTCTGCTCATGCTCAGACATGCATTGCTGCTCATCTGTCTTGTCTTAGCTTCAAATGACTTGATAAAACAGGCATACACATGGCAAAGGAGTCAGTTTCAGCAAATGTAGGGCACCAGAGGCCAATACTTTCTCTTGAGTTTTCCAAAGCATGCTTTGTTTTAGTCTATGAGACGTAAAGTTTATACAGCTGGCCTCACTCATACTTATGATGTTTTTAATGAAAACAATATAGTTACATCTGAGATTTGGACAAAAACAAGCTAACAAATCAGATAGTTTAAATAAAGATATTTAAGGAGAGATGAGATAAACTATCCAAAGTTTATTTTAATAACCGGAACCACGGATCTCATTTTCCAACTTTGTTACCTTCTATTGTTCATGATGTCAGATAACAGTTCTCCAGGGGTGAGAGAAAGGATTTTTCTGGTAGGGCAAGACTTTCACCCATGGTGCTTCAGACCCCCCCCCCCCCCCACATATCCTCTGTGCAGCTTCTGTGAACTCTTGGAGGTATCATGCAAATCAGGAAGGACGCCTGATTCTCTTATTTAAGAGAATCTTGAAAGCATTTGTAAAGTGTGGTCACTGTATTATTGGCTTTGTGCCAAGCATCTTCATGCACATTATCTCATCTTGTTCTCACAAACAACCCAAGGGAGGTAGTTAGAACCAAAACCCCTGAATTAACTTCTGACCTTGCCTAACTCCAATTCTTGCCAAAATGGTTTAACCTCACTACCTCTATCTTATCAAGAAGGATATGGGGTAGTGACAGTATCCTTGGAGGACAGTGATGACTCTGTGAGGTCATTTGTGTCAAGTTCCGAGCCAGGCAGCAGGATCCAGTTGACACTCACAGACTGTAGATATATTTTCTTTATTATCTTCTCACTGCCATCTCTTGAATGAAGAAGGTGTGGTACTAAGAGGGAGTGCATTACCATGTCACCTAGCCCTTAGAATGCCGGGGCCCAGATACTTGTCCTGCTGAATACAGAGTCTGTAAGTTGAAACATGGCTGGCCTTTTTAGCATGCGTAAATGTACCACTGGGTGGCTCGATGCTTTGGGAGACACACTTCACTAACAAGACAAAGGTCTTTGAAACTTAAGGTTTTCTCCTGGCTTTTACTTTTGGATTATGCTTTTCTTTCCTGATGAATATTTCACTGAAAGACTGTTAACTACATTTTGCATCCTGGTTTATTCTCTGGAATCCTTGTTATTATTACAGTTTAAGGTGTTTACTACCAAATTAAATCTTAGCTGGAGTTACCCCATAGGGTGAAATCAGAAAGCAGCGTTACCAGAGTCTTTCTGGCAAGTGTTCCTCTACCAGATAGACTCCAATTCTAACATTGTTTTATGTGACACTATAGAGTTATTTGCATGAGAGAGTTGTCTTGGAAGTATGCAATTTAATCTGGATATGAGACTAGAGCACTGATTATTTTGATATCTTCTGAAAGGAATATTGAACATACACGGAGGCCCTATTGGTTTCCATTATTCATAGTGATCAATCAACAGTCAGTTGAGTGGCTGCTTAATAGTTATTTCCAGGGAAAATACAGGGTTAGGTTCACATGACACTGGCCACACTTTGCCAGTTTCATAGGTTCAAGTATTTTTCTGTACAAAGATGTTTTGCTTAATACATAATTGATTTATAAACATTGAACTTCTCATGACACAGAGCTCTACTTACGCCTGAGTAAAGCTTGCCTAACACACATATTTTCTCCATAAGGCACTTCACAGCCTCATTCTTAGAAATACCTGCCAATACTGTGGTTCTGCTCTTGGGGTCCATCTGAAACAGAGAACTCATTAATAAAATTCACAAACTGCTAAAAATGTGGTACCAGAGATGCCATAAAGACCACACTTTCTTACATCATAAGAGCCAAAGCAAAGATGCAAAGCCTGGCTTTGGCCCTCATGGGGGAAACTCGTGCTTTGGATGAGTCAGATCTTTCTAAGCTCTGAATATGCCCATGAATCACCATTCTGAGGTTTCAAATATATTTTAGTAAGTAGGCAAATTTGCAGGCATAGAACCCACAAATAACGATGGTCAGCTTTATTTTGTTTTTGATATTATCCCCCCTCCCCCGTCCCAGTTTGAAGCTTTAATGTGGAGGCTTGGGAAGATGGGTTGAGTTACTGGTCTCCCAATACTAAGCTCTCTGCCCTGAAGCTCTTGGTCCCTCCCACATTAATTTGGGGCTTGGAAGATGAGATAATAAACTCAGTGAGAAAAGAGGCTTCAAAACCCCATGTGTGTTTAGTTCCCTTCTTATTCCTTGGCTTCCTGCCACCACCTAGGGAACACACAGACTGAAGTGAGAGGAGGCATGAAAGAGAGGAAGGGAGTTGTCCTGTACAAGCCTGGTCCAGATCAGACAACCCTGAGCTGGCAAGAGCTGACCACAGACCTGTGTACCGACCCAGACAAGACAAGTCCCTCTTTCCTCTGGATCCAGAGACCATGAGAAACAGTTCTGACTTAAGTTGTGTCTTGGGTGGCTTATTGTGTTTCAGTCACTGATAAGTGACTCAGGGGTCTAATTTCAGTATGGCATCTTTCCCCTTCTGGAGCCTCCAGAAGGACAGTAGGCAGACACCGCAGTGGACATGGTGTCTCTTTCCTCCCATCCTGTGGAAGTGAAAAGCGAAATCCATCATCCCAGCATAGACCAGGAAAGAGAGACAGAAACTGAGGAGAGGGGGGGAGGGCACCAAGAGGGTAGACCTGAGGGCGTTCTTTTTCACATCTAGTCCCCTAGGCTTTGATGAGAATATATTCTTTGTTTTCATTCCAGTTTGGTTAAAACGTGATCTGTTAGCTTTTTTTTTTTTTTTTTAAAGTTTTAAAAATAATCATCCATTGATAAGAGTAGTTATTTTATTTTCCATGCATAGGAAGAAATAAAAAAGCAGCCAGAAAACAGGAGGGACAGAGGTGGAAAAAAGAGAGTAAACTATATACAGAAAATAATCTCTCATGTTTCTGTTCAGAACATGAAAGGAAATTCAGAAGGTGTCTATTCCTCTCAGAAACCTCCCCCCAAACCCCCCAAAAATAAAAACACTGCTGGCCCAAGGCATAATGAAAGTTACACTTAAGAAGACCATAAACCTTTTAAAAGTCATATTTTTATATCAAAATAATTTTCTTAAAATGAATTGAAAAATCTATGCACAAATGGCTCGGGCTATTTTTTTTTTTTTTATTTCTGCAACAAAGCTAAAATTTCTTAGGGAAACTGACAGCTCCTGGAAGGGAGTGAAAATGTGAGTTGGGAGCCATGTGGAGTTCACCCTGTCTTCCAGCCCACAGTTGCTAAGCAGCCGGGACTCCATGCTAAGTGCCCTAGGACTTCCCAAGAGAGGCTGTTGCAGGGTAACCTCAAAACACAGTTGGAAAATTAATAATAATAATAAAAAAAGAGGCCATGGATCTGACAGGGAGCAAGGAGGGGTGTATGAGAGGATTTGGTGGGAAGAAAAGGAAGGGATGATGTAATTATACTACAATCTCCAAAAATAAAAGAAATAATTAAAAAAAAAAACCAACTCAGTTAGAACCCCAGCTGTGATTTCAAGGCAACTCGTCATTCTTTGATTGTTTGGAACTAATTCGTGGATATGTGCTTTTAAAAAGGAAAGACCCAGAGAAAATTATATAAAAATATAGGCCTAACCATGTTAAAGAACAGCCCCAAGTGGAACTAAAAATTCTGTAATTAGCTTAAAATTTCCTTGCAAGAATTTATTCTAACGTAGCGTTTTTTTCACTTAATATTAAAACAAAATTAGCCTGGTATGGTGCCTCATGCCTATAATCTCCACGCTCTGGGAGCTTGAGGCAGAAAGATAGCCATGAGACCAGTGGGGGCTATTTTGTGGAACCTATATATAAAGTTAAGATTTTTTTTTTTTTTTTTTTTTTTTTTACTTAGAAACTATATTCAGAAGTAAAGTCTCAACTTCTGAGCCATCTCCCAAATTCCCGTTTTATGAATTTTTGAGGAGTTAAAAGGCTTTGCTTCTCGAGGACCAAGATTCAATTGCTAGCATTTCCATGGTGGTTCACAATAGCCTCTGCTGGTTCCTCCTCTGCTGCTGTGTTAGCCATGAGGATGATGCACAGGCATACACGCAGGCAAAACACTGATACAAAAATCTGTAGTGATACACAAATTTTACAATCATTTTGTGACTCTATTTCTTCCTCTGCAGCATGGAGATGGCAACATTGCTTGCATCATCTATTTGTAGCATGCGTTAAGTGAGACTGTTTGCAAATGCTTGTTCTGTGTCTGCATCATCCGGGAACCTTCCTCTGTACTTTTTCCACCCATCTCTGAGCCAACTCCAGTGTGAAATTCCATTCCACCCACATGGACAGACTCCTCTTGTTTACCCCTGCTAGCAAATAGACTCCAGCTTTCCTTTGGAAGCGATAGGCAGTTATCACGGGTCTGCCCCTATAGGGGCTTGGCTATGCTTTTCTCAGTTCCTTTGAGGGAGTGGCCAGAAAAAAATGGGAATACGGTCTCCTCCTAGCTCTTTGGAGATTCTTATTCCCAGATGGCTGCCGTTGCCTCTTCTGGCCTCTCAAATCCTGCTTACCCCTCCCCCAACTCCAGGCCCCCGTTTTCTCCACCCCAATCTGGACCTTCCTTCAGTTTGCTCACCTCACAAGTTCCTGGCACAGGATGGGCGCTGGTCCTGAGGGAGCCTGTGGCTGTTTTCAGTATCTGTTTCATTCCTAGTTACATTTCTAGGGGTTGTACTTGAAGGGCCTCTAACTTGTAAATTTTCTCACTTATATTTTCTCTCAATTGAAATTAGGGACATGCTGATAACTCCAGATCTCTAGGGATTTCTTGCTCATTCCCAGGAAAGTCTACATATTTGGCAGATTCAGGAAGATGTGCAGCTGGGAAAACCAAATCTACATCCTTTTTCTAATGTTTCTTTGAATCTTTTGAAGCTCAGTCCCAGTTCGGAGCCTCTGGTGACACCCGTGTACACTCCAGGAGTCAGCTTCCCGACTGACCTTCAGTAAATCAATCCTCATCTTGCCTTATTTAACTCACATGCTCTCTTGAGTTTATGTTACACAAACAACCTAAAGCGTGGGGGGTCACTAGGGGTAAGAAGTAATTTACACTCCTGTGATGAGAGCCCTTTTAGAAAGGGCTGACGTCAGCTGACCCAGCCTCCAGCCATAATTCTGCGCCCCGCTGTCTGCACTGACCTCCATCAATCTTTCTTCTTCCAATTAGCCCCTTCCCTAAAGACCTCTGACTCACCCACAGTTTTGGGACACCCAGGGATAGAGTTAATTAGAAGTTTGCTTTCTTAGGAGTTCCTCCTTTTCTTAGGGGAAAAAAATTCCCGTTTCTAGAAAATGGGCTTTAAACCCAAGCCAAACAAAAACTCTGATATGGTGTAATGACTGAGTTTGTGAGGCGGAGTTTGTGTTGTTTGCTTGGGAGCAAAAAAAAAAAAAAAAAAAAAAAAAAGCAAAGTGAGAACCAGGCAGACTGCTTTAGCATTGAAATAACAGTAATAGCTGGCACCTATTAAGCCTTCCCATTATGCTGCACACTGAGGCAAAGGAATCCTGTGTTTCATCCCATTGTGAGTGCTCAAACCTCTCAGCTCGGTTGTTGATCTCAAAGGCCTCTACAAAGGGAACATTGCTGTGACTAGGGTAGTATTTCCAAATATTATGAAGTACATCTAAGTTTTCTCCCCCATAAACCCTGGCCGCTGTTTTCTCCCCCACTTTGTCCCTGGGAAGGGATCAGGGGACATAGATAGGACATCAGCGTCAAGGATAGAAAGAAAGAGGAACTCAAAGTCCCAACCCCTCTACTTTGGGGTGGGGGAAGAGGAAAGGGGACGGAATGGTGGGACAAATGAGCGGATGCCAGCTGACTGCTCTCCCTTGGCTGGAGCAGCAGCGTTGGGTATATGTGTGTATGATGAAGCAGGATAGAACTGTTGGAGGTACAGACAAGGCCAGAAGAGATGCTGCTGAGATATCGTCTTTGGGGCCATGGTGAACAGTGCCTTTCTGAGTGAGCCCAACCTGAATAGTCAGGCTGTGAGTGTGACAGAAAGCCTGGGCCTTGAAATGTCAAACTAGAGTGATGTGACACACATGTATTTTCCTACTGTAGAACCTTATCTTCCCAAGCAGCAGAATCCCATTGCTGCAGATAAAAGGGTTTTCGTTTGTTTGTTTTTTGCTGTATGTCTATATGAGCATAGTGGCTGGAGCTCCAGAAGCATCTTGTAATGCAAATTGATGCTGAGGATAGAAACAGGCCCACAGACATACAGGAATATGAGTCTGTGTTACCCCCTGGTACTGGCACACAAGCCCTGGATAAGCCCCTTCCAGGTATTTTAAAGTGAGAAAATACATCTCATGTTTTAATCTATGATTATGCTTTTGAGACTCCATACAGAATCAGGCTGGAGACACCTGGGCAGATGGTCAGGCAGTTTTGATACTAAGTGGTCTTGATCCAACTCCAAAGCCTAGCAGAATGTGACCATAAACCCATTATTCTTGCTTAGTGAGATTGTCAATATATAATTGATTTTTGAAATGAAAATCAAAAGCTTGTAGATTCAGTTCATATGTAAAGCAGGAAAGAGGTATTAAGACATTTATGAGGAATGAATTTACCAGGGAACCACAAAGGGAGAAGAGAATGGTGAACCCTTTAGCTCAGGTGCCCCAGAAAGTCCCCACAGCACACATGCTGTGTGCCCAGACTGAACTGAAAAAATCTGGGACTAGTTGGGCAGAAGCTGCTTTCCAGTGTTCTAGGGACAGATTACCTTTAACAGTTTCCCGGCCAGTGATTGCAGAACGTTCTGTCCATCTTCCCATTATAGAGAGACCAGATTGTTAGGTTAGAATTCTCTTTTTCATGTTATTAGTGAGAATTGTGTCTATGATTTCCACTCAACACATTGATGTTAAATGTGCCAGCCCTTTGATACAGCAATCCCAGTTCTGGGAAGACATCATTATCATGACCCTCACACGTGTGTTCACTGTAGCACTATGTGAAATAAGTCACAATCAGAGTGCTCACAAATATAGGGCTGATGGAGTAAATAAAAGTGTAACTCCAAGATAAATACTCTATAGCCACTAGCAAGACCAAAATAGGCCTGGGGATCCATTTCTGTAGCTCTCCTATGAAACAGTTGTAGTGTACTTATTTTACATTGATTTTGAAGTGTACAAAATGACCTTTCTTACATTTGTATACATCAAATGAGAGACAGTCAAGAGACTTCTGCATGTAAATTTGATGCTGTTGTTCTAATAACAGCTCACGAAACAAAGAAACTTAGAGGAATAAGAAAAAAAAAGTGTTTGCCATGCTACCAGTGAGCGTGTGCTTGAGAAATCCCCAGTTTGTACTATATGCCCTGAATGCAAGCCGAGAAAGGCAGATAGATTCCATACAGTGGTGCGGACCTCTGTATTAAGTTGCACATCTTAATGATTATACGTTAGTGACATGGTGATAAATCAGGATTCTGACACCCTGTGCATTGTCTGCCATATGCCGTTCTTGATTTTTTTTCTTCTCCAAATGAGACAGGAAGGGTCTGAGAATATTCAGGAAACCAAAGTAGGGAAGGCAGAGGGGACTGAGAGACCCCAGCCAGAGCTGCACATGCAGAGCAGAGAAACTTGCTGCTCTTTCTGATCTCTGATCTCAGGGAACCTCTCTGTTGAAGGATGCCATCCCCTCACACTTGTCTGGTGATGAAGAAGAGCAGAGGCGAAGTCACGGTCCCTCACTAGGTCTGAGCCATGTCTCTGGGACAGCATGTGCCTTCTTTATCTCCATTGTACCAGCCATCTTTATGTGACTGGCATTTAGGATTCATTCGTCATCCAGTGGGACAGATTCATGGTGGTAAACAGCTTTTTGTCACTGCTTCCATTGTGAGTAGCATGTAAACACAGTTAAATATTTGGAAAAGCTGGGTGGCAGATGGGCCGTGAAGAGCACTCCCTGACCGTCCTTAAATGGGACCTTTTGATAACGACATCTAGAGTGCTGATGATATCTCCCAGAGAGGAATTGTGAACCCCACATTGTCCAGTGCCTGAGTCCATAGGCTTTTATAGAGTCCCAATCAACATGCCCATAATCCCCCACCCAGCTCTCCAGAGCCACTGACAATTTCACTAACTCCCCCTCCAGTATGACCAAGTGCTGTTCCCATACCACCACATTCTTGGGGAACATGTTCCTGGAAATAGACTTACCTGAGATGGAGTGATGCAGGCTCACCAGCAATTCTAGAATTCTCTTCCTTCCATTACATGTTTGGAGAGAGAGATACCAAAGGGAAAACAGTGGTGTTCATTTCTTTGGAAGAAGTGCCAAGGGAGCTGGCCTATGATAGACACAGGATGCCCCAGCATCCGCCCAGCATCCTGAAGTCTGTGTATTAGTACTTTCAGCTCCTCTCTCTCTTGCTCCCGGGTCAGTTATGTTTGGTGACTTTGGTGAGAGTGGGTGGGACATTTTCTTTGTTCTCCATCTTCTTTCCTTCATTGTCCACCTCTCACATGAGATCGGTGTCACCTCTGAGCCTGCAGCCTTCTGTATGAAGCTCCTTTACTCCAGTGTGTACCACATTAGAAGGTAAGGGCTATTTCAAGACCCCTTTGTTGAGAGATCTAGAATGTCTGCATTACCACTATCAGCCAGGGGATGGGATGAGAGTGAATAGTTCAGAGAACCGAGCCAACTACAAAGGACTCAGTGATGCTGTAGCTACTGATAAGTATACAGGGACCCTTAGGCTAATGGCAGGAGACAATTCGAATAGTTTAGTTTAGATGTGCTCCTCATTTCCGTTCCATGGTAACCTTGTCACGGATGTGTTAAGGAAAACTGAGTCTCTAAAGAGTGGTTTAAAGGAAATTACTCACTGAAAGCAGATATCACATAATCACCAAGGTGGCACTTGGGACAGGAGCAGGCAGGACATGTATTTCCAGTGTCTCACTCTGGGACCACTGGGAAAGTTTGGGCACCATTCAGATTTGAAGGTCCTCTTTCCCAGCCATCAGTTTGTAGGGACTATGATAGGAGCCTGGCTAACGAGACTTTGGGTGTTGTACCAGGAAGCTGTTGGCCTGCTTGTTAATGAAGATCTCTGCCGGGCAGACAGCACAACACAGGCTGATGAAGACTGAGTGCAGGCCACACAGTTATTAATGGGGCATCGGAGCTGCGAGCCGCACAGCAAAGTGATCTGCCCTTCATGCAAGCCCACTAGGACACGGAAGCCGGCTTGGAGGAGAGCCAGCATCAGGCCTGTCATCAGAATGAAGAATTCATTAAGAGGGATCTCATTCCAGGGGCCAAAGGCAGGGCTTGGAGTGGAGTTAAAAAAGGGGGGGCTGTTACTGGGGATACAGGGATTTAAAACATGTCCCTTGTTACAGGCTACACTTCTGTCCTATGTTTATGACAGAGCCCTGAGGGTCTTGTGTATGCCTTTATCACCCAGCAACACCGGGCGTTGCCCCTCCTTAAGCATACACTGGCTCACTAAGATCAGGGCAGAGGCTCCCTGGCATCTCAGAGAAAGGGTAGAGATTCTCAGCAAGGGGGCAGAAAGGCTTCCATCAGAGAGGGGTTCACATCCAGCAACAAGAAAATTTGTGTGCAGCACATGGTATAATGTCTGCAAATTTAAAGGAGGCAGGTAGTCCAGAAGGTGGGTACTAGGAAGTGCTAGCGTTAATGACAGCTTGGAAAGCCATGCCCCATGTATACAGGTGGCTACTGCTCACCACTTGCCAATGACTTAACAAGGACCTCTGAGTCTTGTTCCTAGATCTGAGCTTGCAGGAGAAGCTGGACACAGATATTATAAATATACATGTATTTATAATTTATATGTATTTTCCTAATTTAAAAGCACTTAATTTTAAAATATCTCAAAATGTTAATATTTATTAAAAAAAAATAAAAGCAACAGAGGGAGACTGATCAAACAAACCTACTTGTGGAATAAATCTGTTCTGTAGGAATCTGAAATCTAGAAGTAGCCTTCCAGAGTCCTGTGTGTCCTAATTCTGGGACCCATGAATTTGGTTACTATGAATTACTATGTTACACACAGAAGCAGAGAATTAATCTACTGTTACTGTTAAGTAGCTAATCACCAGGAGATCATATCTTGGATTACACAGGATGCCAATGCAGTTACAAGGGTCCTCAAAAATGGAAGGAGGCAAGGAAGTGACCCAATGGAAGAAAGATATAGTACGGCATGGTAGCCTCAGAAATCGGAGGAGGTCTTAAGCCAAGGGATGCAGAAGCCTCTGAATCTTTGAAAGAAAAAGTAAGTGGACTGCCTTAGGTCCTCCAGAAGAAAGTAGTCTTGTGTGCATGTTAGTTTTCAGCCCAGGAAACCACACTGGAATTCTCTGCCATGGAAGGAGTTGCATGTAGTGGTAACTTGTCACACAGGGATCTATGATCACCTCCATTTTCAGGCTCTCATCTGGAGGTTGAGAGCAGGATGGTAGTATCAATGGAAAAGGAACACTGAGTCCATTTGCTTTTCATAAAGAGGACACAAAAGTGGAATGCCCGAGCTCATTGTTCCAATGAATAGTATCTAGCCAGCTAAGTTGATGGCTCCGAGTTCTTGATTCTCACTCACTTGTTCTGTCCTGAGGGCAGCTTTTGGAGGAGGTACCCAAAGGATCTCCAAGACAATCACTAGTTTCTACTTCCTGTGACAGAGCCCTGAGTGTCCATCAAACACAAATACAGACATCCCACATTTCTCGGCCTACCTTACAGTTGAGTTTCAACTACCACTCATGCAATGTCACCACACGTGATAGAGACGATCTGCAGGCTTGGTTCCTTCATTGCCTCATAGGTCCCCTACCTAGCTCACCCTGGAGGACTTGTGTTCCCCTTGATTAAATCACTGGAAGAACACTGTACCACCTGTGTGGTAAGCAAGACCCCCCCCCCCCTCGTTCTGCTGGACCATTAAGATTTCAGAGTTGCCTGTAGCAATGCTAGTTCATCAGTTACTGAGTCTAAAAAGGGGCAAATGAAAGGAAGGCGCAGATGTGAGAATCAAGGAATCTGG
Source organism: Phyllotis vaccarum (assembly GCA_033318265.1). Classification (NCBI taxonomy): domain Eukaryota; kingdom Metazoa; phylum Chordata; class Mammalia; order Rodentia; family Cricetidae; genus Phyllotis; species Phyllotis vaccarum. The sequence goes on along the minus strand of JARWLC010000012.1, from coordinate 36,778,181 downwards.
GATATTCGAGGGTAATGGCTCCGAGTACTGACCAATTATTCTGGTACAAGCCACAATGGGAACTGAACATGTATGGTAGCAATTCAGTGTATCATTTAAAACTTTACTTATGTTCTCACTATTTTATGAAAGTGTAATTTTACAGATATATTTTGATTAGAGGTCAATTAGAGATAGGTGGAAAGAAAAATATTAAGTCAAAATATGGAATTGGCTTATCATTTTAGAATGAAAATATAAAGATGACTGATGTGGGAATGCCTTTCTGCATGCTGTGAATATCAATCTCTAAATAAAGGAGCTGTTTTGGGACATGGCAGGCACCATAGAAAAAGTAGGAGAAGGAATCAGAGCATAGGTAGGAGAAGCAGGGCAGAGTCAGGCAGATCGAACCAGCCGCCCAAGAAGAAACATGTAAGGAACACAGGTGAGCCATGGGCCATGTGGCAGACAGATTAATAGAAATGGGTTGATTTAAGATGTAAGAGCTAGCTAGCAATGTGCCTGAGCCATAGGCCAAACAGCATGAACTTAATATAAGCGTCTGAGTCATTTCTGGGGGCCTGAGCAGCAGGCAGCTGGGCGGCTAAGGGGTCTGGCACGGCAGGCTCTGGGCTTCTGGCCGCCTGGGACCAAGAAACCCCCGCTACTACAGATGACATTTGTGTAACTGAAACCTAAGGGCACAGCAGTGGGACATGAAGATTTGCACACTTGTGGGAAGGCTGCCCAGTAGCCAGAGCCTTTCTCTGGGTCTGTACAACTCTAGGGCTTGTGGAGAACTGGACACAGCTTCTGGGCTACAGAGTCAGTTCAGAGCTTAAGAACACATTCTGCTCTTCTAGAGGACTTGAGTTCGATACCCAATATCCCCATCACATAGCTCACAACTGTCTGTAATTCCTGCTTCAATTCTGATGCCCTCTTCTGGTTTCTGAGAGCACTGTAGAAATGTGGCATAGCTCAAACCAACATTTTACACATAAGCAAAAAGAAAAATAAATCTTAAAAATATAGCAGCTCATTACATTTATAGTATGTATCCCTCATGTTCAAGACAGGTAGGTGTTTAGAATCTGCTAGCACTTGACTGGCCAGCCCAGTTTTTGCTAACTGTCTGTCCCTTGGTGCTATCACACTTATAAGGCCAATTCAAATCCCATGTGCTCTTTGAAGCTTCGCTGCATAGTCTCACCCTTTTAAGGTGGTCAGAGGTTGTTCTCTGGACTTTGTGTGTGTAAGGAAAATGCTCCCAACAGAAGTATCCTTCTAGTCCTCAACACTTCTGCCGTACCAGCTCATGCACTATCTCGACATGTGGCCATGGATGGAGTCCTTTGTATCTGCAGTGTGTCTTCCCATTTAAACTGTACTCTTGGACACGGCTCATTTGATTTTTACAATATTTCTTTGAACCTTTCTTACTTCCTGGTAATTTTCAGTAACACACGAGCATCACTTGTTGTAACTTTTTGATGTTAAACATCCATTTCTCATGCTTTAGAGCTTTTAAGAGCACAAGCCAAGAACTGCTGGATAGCAGAACTGAGCTGTCTTATGACATAAGGGTCATGCATTGAGCTTCCTGCTTGAAGAAACTCAGCTCTAATGAAGTTGGCAATTGGAAAGGTCGTGAGTTATGTTGTTACTTGGAGTATTTAAATGGTCATGTTGGGGAAGTGTTTGCACACAGGATGTCAAAGTTATGGTATCTGCTGAAACAAAGGGACCTCAAAACTAGCACATGCATGCACACTGATGTGTGTGTGTGTGTGTGTATGTGTGTGTGTGTGCATGCATATGTGATTTCTGGAAACCAGCGGGCTCTGGATGAATGTGGGGAATTCTGAATTATTATTTTTTTCTATAATTTTTTGTTTACACACACATACATATATACATATGTTCACACATATACGTATGTATAGATTCACATATATGTATAAATACACACACATACACACACCACATGAAGGATACCACCACAGTAGGCATGTGGCTGGGAGGTCAAAGGAAAACTTATTGGAATTGGGTTTTCTCCTTCTACTGTGTGATTCCAGGCTTGGCAGCAAATACCCTTAGACAACTGAGCTATCTTATGGGCCCTGAGTATGGGTTAGTGTTCTATTAAATCATCCCCCTTTAAAAAAAATTATCTTTAGCCTTTTAAAATCACTTTCCTAATTCCACTTGGCATTGCTAGCTTCAGCCTCTCCCAGTGGTGTTGGCAACCACTGCCCCGACTGTCTCCAGGTCAACTCTAAAGAGATGTGACTATGAGTGGCATCCAATAGGATCCTGGGCCAGTGACACACATGGAACAGTTGTGTGCTCTGAAAAGTCACTCTGGCTTCAGCACTGTCAAAATGAATACTGTAGTCAGAGGTTCCTGACCAGAGTAATTTTATTAAATATGTATCACCACAGAACACTTTTCGTGAGAGCAGAAATTACATAAGTCAAAGCTGTGAAGAATTCTAGAAGCCATCCAGTCTAGCTGCTTCTCATTGGGCAGTCAAGGAAAGAGGACTTGGAAAGATCCTGGCACCTCCTGCTCACTGTCAGAGCAGTTCAGCTCAAGTGAAGACCAGACGGTCCCTGCCAGGCTACCAAGGCCAAGAATGTGTCTGGTGTTAGCAGGGTGTGGGAAAGCCTTCTCTCTGTCTCATTTGCTCTTGTAGGATTATAGATTAATCAACAAGCATTAGGGGGATATTTCAGTACATTTCAAAGCAAAAGTGTATCCTTTGATGTAGAAGTTTAATATCCAGGAGTCCTTATACCTGTTAAGAGGCATGGAGTGCATGTCCATGGAGGGACATGATTAATTATTATAATGAAAAAAGCAGTGAGAACATAAATGTATTTAATAATAGAAGGGTCAAATTAATTATAGGAAATCTTTCTTTCCATACTGTGAAATTTTGTGTAGCTGCTGAAAAAAAAATTAATTCAATATATAAGATGGAGCAAGTGCTTTGAGAAAGACACCTTATATATTGAATTGAAAAAGTTAAATGAATTACCACATGACCCAGAAGAATATTCCCAAGTGTTAGAAACATGTCCATAAAAAGTGTGTGTAGCAGTAAATACAAAACTTATCCACAATAGTTATAAAGTAGAAATGTCCAAATGTCCATCAACTGATAATGGATAAGGAAATTATGGTATGTCCATATAACTATTTTTCAGTCATGACAAGGAATGAAGTATTGATGCACATTACAACATGAATGAAACTTTATGATGTGCTGAGAATTGACTCAGGGATTAAGAGCCCTTGCTGTTCTTGCAGAGAACCTGGGTTCAGTCCCCAACACCCATGTTGCGGCTCACAACCATCAGCTCTGCCAGATTTAATGTCTCCTTCTGACCTTTTTGGGTACCAGGCGTGCATGTGGTATACACATATATATGTGAGAAAAAAATTCTCACACATATAAAGTAAAATACAAAAATATTACTATAACTTTTTATTTTATTTTTATGAGATAGGATTTCTCTATTTGTCCCTGGCTGTCCTGAAACTCAGGCTGATCTTGAACTCAGAAATCCACCTGCCTCTGCCTTCCAAGTGCTGAGACTAAAGGTGTGCACCACCATTGTCCAGCCAAAAATCTTAAGAAGTGAAAAGGTATCATGCTCACTGATAGGAGTTGGGTGCAAAAGGCCAAAAGCTGTATGAGTCCATTTGTACATAGTGTCCGGAAGAGACAAACCTTTACAGATGTAAAAACTGTAGTTTCAGAGGCTGAGACCCAGAAGGGAATGAACATGTCTGCCAGTGGGTAATAGGGTTTGTTTAGTGTTGAGAAAATATTCTGGAATTAGAAAAGAGGTCTGCAAAAATTTATGAACAATACACTAAATACTAGCAAACTGATTTAAATGATCACTTTGTTCTAAATTTTAAATGGGTATGGCATGTCAATTATTTATCAATAGATTTTTTTTGTTCATTTGTTTTGTTTTTTAGAATGAGGTAGATACATTTCTCTGAAATGGAAGCGTGTCCACAACACCTTGGAGGGTAAAGAATAAGATGTGGAACAATAAATCACGTCTTTTTATAGCTTGGTGAAACAACCCCATGGTAAAGTCAAAGGGAATGTAGCACAGGAAACAGTCTACAAAAGTGAAAAGTGCACCCCATTGGTGGGGTAAACTAGGGAGACATTAGTTTCAGAAACCAGGTACTGAGGTCACTGTTGGGAGCAGGAACCATGGAAGGCTTTCCTGTGGGGCTTGAGGCCATGGGTGGATGCAATCACTACAAGAGATATTACCCAAAGCAGAGAAATGCCGTTAGCCTCTCTTTTCCCCTCAATCTCTGGTCTCACATCACTTTCCAATGGTCTAACTGCTTATAAGTCATGGGGGGCAGGGGGAGGCGGGTCTCAGGACCCCAGTTCAGAGAACAGAGGGAATCAGAAATGAACAAGGAAGGATTGAAGCGAACATGCCATTGGCTCACAGGGCTGTCATTTTGTAACATATCTCTCATTTGCCTCACACCACCCACAATGTTGAAACCCTCCTGACAAGGAGAGCCCCAAGATCCCATCAGATGTCGTAACTGTTTCAAGTGCTTGCTTTCCAGCTTATACAACCCTTTCTGAAGGTCTGAATGGGACATCATATAATGACATTGACTTAACTGTAAAGTTAAACATCACATTGATCATAGAAAAGCTGAAGCCTAGCAGAAATATTTGCAGCTGTAACAGATTATAAAAACATAACTTTTTTCACATGTTTCCCAGGACAGCTCTTATGATACTCCCCATGGAGTACAATGGTATCTGATTCTCTTTTGGGATCAGAATTTGGGGTGTGATCTTGAGAAGAACAGAATCCCAGTGCAAGTTGCTGCCTGACATAAGATCGCAACATTACAGAGACTTGGGTAGGATGGACTGGCTCAATACAAAAAGGGATCCAGGGCCGCTTGCCTGTCTATGCCTCAGAGTATTTTCATACTACCCCAAGTCCCCTTGCCAAGGCTCAGCATCCTACATCTTCTCAACTAATATCCCAATGATAACACATGAGAGACAGGTAGATTTAGTGTTCAGTTTATGGTCTGATTGTGCATCTTAGATGATTAGATTAGAGGCCAAATCTTCAGCTCTGTCCACTCAGTAGGTGTAGAAGGAACAGGCTCTTTAGACACCAAAGATGTGTGCTATATTTGTCCCTGAGGCTGAGGTGGGACTCTTTTCTGTGAACTCTAAGTATCTTCAGAGGCAGAGACCACCAAATAATTAGTATCAGTTGACTGTCTATGATAAAATAAATGCATTGTTATTGGATTCCACGGAAGACCTTGGCTCTAAGGAGTCACTGTGTTTGTGCTATAGCAGATGAGGTACCCAAACTGAAAAGTTATCTTGAGAACTTACTTTCTTTTTCCTTCCTTTGTTCATTCCTTCACTTCCTTCCTTCCTTCCTTCCTTCCTTCCTTCCTTCCTTCCTTCCTTCCTTCCTTCCTTCCTTCCTTCCTTCCTTCCTTCCTTCCTTCCTTCCTTCCTTTGCTGAGACTGGCCTCAAACTTGTGAACCTTCTTTCTGCCTCAGTCTTTCAAATGCTAGGATCACAGGTGTGTACTAGTGAGACTCTGTCTCTTAAAGCAATCGCATGAGGGGCAGGGGGTGTGACTTAGTGGGTAAAAGTGCTTACTGCATAAATGTGGGGACCAGAGTTCAATTCCAGGAACCAAAGTGAAAGCCAGGTTGAGGCTGGACTATCTGTCTTCCCAGTGCCAGTAGGAGAGATGGAGAGATGTGGAGCAGACACAGTACTGTCCCAGAAACGTGGGCCAGTTAGCCTGACATATTCAGTGGAGAATCAAGAAAAGAGGCTTCTGCCTTTCAAGGTAAGAGGTAGGGACTGATTTCCTCTGACCTCTACACATACTCCATGGCCCTGTGTCTACGTTCACACATGTATGCAAACACAAGCCTCTATAAGAATGCTGTCACATAGCAAAATGGAAACTTCTCTTGTAGCAGATAAACAGAACAAATGTGCATAAACACATTATAAACTTCAGGGATTAATTTTCTCATAGTTCTGGAGGCTCACATGAAGATTCATTCATTGTTGCTTTCTAGTGAGAAAAGCTTCTGGGCATGTAGAGGGCCCCTTCTCTGTGTGCTCAAGGCAGTGGCTGAGTTATGGTGGTGTCTCCTTTAAGGAAACCAGTGCCATCATATTGAAGTTTCACCCTTACAACCTCACTGAACCTCTATTACCACTATTCAGGCTGTATCTGGCAGTACAGTCACATGGTTTAGATGCTAACATATGAAACATCCCTCATGAACAGAATGTCAGGGACACTTTTTTCTCTGTTTTTTTCTACCAGTGTTAGCAAGTGCCCAGAGTTTTCAATCGTGCAGCCAATGCTGATTACTGACTATTCACATCAGCCCTCCAAAGACAGGGCCATAGTTCCTGAGCCTTCTGCTCTATTCACTGCAAAAGAGCCTGCTATGTACTAAGAGGAGGCTTTGGGGAATTAGCAGAGGTGGGCAGAGTAGCCTCTTCTTATGCTCAAAGATAATGGCCATCACACAGTCTGGCACGGAAAAATAAGACAGCTGTTACCATCATCACATCAGCTTCTTTCTGAGGCAGCCAGGCCCATTTTAACCATTGGGAACCATAGCATAGTGATGTGGTCAATTTGGGTTTAAAGGATCCATGAAAATGTCTGAAATGGAGGGAAAACTTTTTTTAAACCCAAACAAATAAATGAAGGGCTGCGATTGCTCAACAATTAAGAGCACTAGCTGTTTATCCAGAAGATCCGAGTTTAGTTCCCAGCACACAAAGTGGGAAGCTCACAATTACCTGTCACTCCAGCTCCAGGGCATCCAATGCTGTCCTCTGGCCTCTGCAGGACCTGCTTTCACATACACATCATCCCTTCTCCTCTCTCTCATGTACACATAAGTAAAAATACATTTTAAAAATATAAATCCAAGAAAATCATTACCGCTAATCATGCGCAATCCTTACATTTGGAGTTGGTAATCCATAGCTTCCTTACCCATGCCCATGAGTGTCCAGAAGCACCGACTCCTGATTTTAATAGGAGTGCACAGGCCTAGGGGTTGAATAAAGTATGGAGTGATTCTAATGGAGCATTTTAGCTCTAAAGTTCCCAGGGGAGTTGCCTCTGGCTGCAGTTGGGTCTTTGTCGTGGTCAATATCTTCCTCTACACAACACACTTCTATTTCTCTCAGAATTATTGATCCCAGGGGACACCCCCCCCCAAAAAAAAACTTTTTACATTAGCCTACTTTTCATTATTATGTCAAAATACTTGAGGCAAAGTAACTTAGAAAGGAAAGTTGTTGAGTCAGCAGTTTGGGAGCCTGACTGTCCCACCAGCCTCAGGGTGGTTATTCTGACGGCTCTCCCCTAGGTGCAACACACTATGGCAGAGGGCATCACTGTAGAAGCAGCTGTGTAAGGAAGCATGCTCATGACGAAGCAGGGCAGCAGAGCAAGAGGAAGGGTCAGATTCACGCTTTTATTAAAACTCATTTCCATGAGAAGTTGATCCATGAGACTTGCCCTCATTTCTGAGTGCGGAACCTCCAGTGACCTTCATTGTTTGCCATATCACCTCCTCACACTCGGCATATCGAGTCAGGCTTGCATTACACCAACCTAGGGGGATATATTTATACTTCAGCACTTTCAATATGTTAGTCTCTGTTCAAATCTGCTTCCTGGAAACTCAGCCTGGGACAGTTCTTTGAGCCTTGGTAGGCGTTGGGCGCATTGCTTGCACCAGGGCCCCTTACACTTGATCTGTGAAACTTCAAGCACATTTATAACCTGACATTAGGAACCTTTCTCTTTCTAAGATGTGGTACCTTCTGGTTTACTGACCAAACCCCCTTTTCTCCAGAGAAAACAAACATACAGACTTTGTTAAAAGGCTGAATACATAAACAAATGCCTAGGCACTCAAAAGTTTTAAATACTCCTCTGATCGCCACTGCACATGTTCCTTCTCCATGCGTGCTTTACAGATCACACCAGGATAATGTGCCCTGTGAGCCATGGCCTTTCAGTAGGTCTGGGTTCCCAGCCCACTTGATTCTCATGTCTGCTCTTCAACTTTGTTTTGACCTTTTTAAAAGACTAAGTAACTGGTGAGAAACTAGGGTTGCCACAGATAACTCTGAAATCTTAGTGGACCAGCAAAACAAGGGTGGGCTTTGGTGATGTCAGAGCCCTTTCAATTCCTGTGATCCTGAGCCTCACACAGAATGGTTCCTGAGACTAAGGCCAGAGAATTAGTGGAAGGGTCAACATCTTTGCCTTAGATTTGGTCTCTTTTCTACTCTGAGTCCCCATATTCTAGTCATAATTGCTTTGTGAATATTTGCATCAATTCATCGATATGTTTCAAATACATGCAAATAGAGATGAGATATAAAAAGGTGGGCTGGAGATATGGCTCAGAGGTTAAGAGCGCTGGCTGTTCTTCCAGAGGTCCTAAGTTCAATTCCCAGCAACCACATGGTGGCTCACAGCTGCCTATAATGAAATCTGACTCCTCTTCTGGCCTGCAGGCATACATGCATGCGACACTATGCATAACAAATAAATTTTTTAAAAAAGATAGAAAAATGTAAAATGAAAAAGAGAAGAATTGAAAGGGGGAAATCCTAGCATTCAAATGGCCAAAGAAAGATCATGAATTCAATAGCAATCCTTAGTATATAGGAACTTCTCATACTAGCCTTAATTATATAAAAAACACATTTCAATGAATGAGTGAGTGAGTGAATGAAGGAAGGAAGGAAGGAATGAAAGGCAAACATTTCCACCAACTGACAGTGGATTATCAGTGAAGTGGGACTGAGGTCATAGGCCACTGAGCTCTGAGACTAGAGCTGGATAAGATAAATGTGTATGATGCAAGATGGACCAGGGCCATTGTTTTAAAGCTATAGATTGAAATATTGCTCCCCTTCTCAGGAAAGGATGCTGACATTTTCTATCTCTCAAATAGCTCTTTTAAAAAAGTTTTATTTTATTTTGCATGTAGAGTATATTACCTGTAAAAATAAATCCATACTTGGTCAGTGTGGAGGTCAGAAGTGGGTTCTGGATCCTGTGAAACTGAAGTTATACACAGTTGTAAGCAGGGTACAGAAAACTGAACTCAGGTCCTCTGCAAGAGCAAAAAGTTACCTTAACTGCTAAGCCATCTCTCCAGCCCCTTTTAATTCTTTTGAAGGATGATGTCTTTCTTAGAAGCTCTAGGCCTGGGAACAATGTCATAACATACTGTTGATGTAATATTGAGATTGGCTATGTTACTCGGAGAACAAAACATAAAGAAAATTACATGTGAAGATTAGTGTTGGACTTGAGATCAAAGGTTTAGACAGAAATAGAAATAAAATAAAAAATAGACAAAAGAAAATAAAATTTAAAAACTCAGATAAAATGCTGATAATGAACAATAATTGTGAATAATCAGGAGAACTCCAAATAAAATAAGTTTAATAAAACAACCCTAGGGGCTTTTATAATAATACTTAAGATGTTAAAGTTGCAAAATAAAAAGTTAATATTCATAATGTGCCTACTGGAAAATAACAGTAAGTGAGTAGAAAAACAGTAAGAGGTACATGTAAAGAAAATATTAAGTTATGTTGTTGGAAATGAACAAAATTTGAAGTTTAGAAACCTGACTGATGGAATAAATTTTAAACTTGTCATAACGGAGCAGTGGATGAATGGAATTAAATATAACGTTTGAAGAATTAATTCACCAGAAAGTAACACCGAGAATAAGCAAAACATTTTGAGAACCTGAAGGCACATTTGGAAGGCACACCTGAATAAGGTTTCTAGAAGAAGAGCTTGGATAACAGGAAACAGTGTGTGAGGACATTCTGAGTGAGGATGCGCCTGAAGTGAAGAGGCGTTGTTGACAGTGCACCCAGAGAGTAAGAGGATAAATAAAGGAAACCCACATCGAGACAAGGTGGTGAACTGAAAGATGCTGAAGACACAGGAAAAACGCTCCTAAAAGCTGCCACAATGAAAAGACATTTTATCTATGGGCAAAACCAGCAGGAGGTGACATCAGATCTTCCCTCCACAACGGTATATAAGGAGTAGATTCATTCCTTCAAAGCACCAGGGAAAGTAGCTGCCAACCTCACAGTATAATCATTCAAGAATGGGAGAGAAATAGTAAAATTTCTAGAGATCCGGAGTCTAAACTACGTTGCCATCCTTGGAAAGTAATCATTGGAAAATAATCTCCTGGAAGAATAAAACTAAGCCAGGAGAGAAAGAAGAGCTACAGAAAATGACAGGAACATACAGAAAAGGCTATATTTAACAATTTGCTTAAAAATAATTACGTTTAATTTTGTGTGTTAAAAATTTCAATGTTAAAAAGGGATTAATAACCAATGAGGGCATGGGGTAACCAACATTTATTATAAAAGTGTGAAATTCTGTTCACGTGCTAGAGGAACGTGTCAGTAATGAATAAACAGAGACTTCATGAGAAAACTTTTTGGAATGGTTATGGCAGGTCATAAGCTAGCAGAAGTGCAGAAAAAAGTAGAAAAATGTCATCCACCTATCAGAAGATAGTATAAGAGCTCAGAAACAAAGATAAAACATAAACAAGACAAAGCAGGAACTCGGAAGTGTCAGAACTGTACTGGTACTCTGAGAAGTTGGAAAATATTGAGTTCACATGCTATAGATCTGTTGTTTAACTGGATTAAACCAAAGGAAACCAAATTGACCACAAACACTCTGGTCAGGGAAGCACATCAGTGCCTTCTTCAGCCATCACCCAAGAAGCTTCCATCTGCGGCAGATGGGAACAAATACAGAGACCTTGGTACATTCCACCCTAAGTGGGATGTATCCATCAAAGCCCTTCCCTCAGAGCTCAGGGAACCCCCTGGAAGAGGAGACCGAAAGAACCCGAGAGGACAGAGAACTCCAAGAAAACAAGGCTTTCTAAATCAACATGATGGAAATTCCTTTGAAGTCCCAGAGACCGAAGCAGCAGGCACAGGCCCTGCACAGGTCTGCACCAGGTCCTCTGCACACATTGCGGCTTCCGGTGTAGTGTTTTTATAGGAGTGTGCAAACAAGTGGGTCTCTGATTCTTGTGTTCTCTCTTTGGGCCCTTCTCCTGTTGGTTTGTCCTGTCCAACTTCATCGTGATAGTTTTTGTTTTTATCTCCTTGTATTTTATTTTGTAATATTTTTAAGAGTGAATAAACGAAAGCCTAGTCAGTAGGGTAAAGTTTAACAACTGAGCTGTCATTTATACCCGTTAAGAGAGAGAAAATCAATTTTCTCCAGTGAGTGGTACCCTGTATATCAACCACACTAGAGCAGGCCTCCTGCTCAGGAGTTCTTTTCGTGTGTATGTATGCTTTCATTTCATTACAGCTTGGTGTATTTTTTTTTTCTATTTAGGTGTTTGTTTTATTTTGTTTTCTTGGTTTGGGGGTGTTTTGTTGTTATAATGGGATTTTGTTTTTTTTTTGAGAAAGAACTTAAAGTTGGCTGGGTAGGAAGGATTTGGAAGTGATTGGGCAGGGAAAGAATATGATCAAAATACACTTACATTTAAAAACTGTTTTAAACAACAACAAAGAAGCCCATAAGGACACTCATATGGTGTACTCAAGAGCTGGGGTTGCAGGTCAAGGGTTAATTGTTTGTTTAACCTGGGTAAACAGGTTCCCAGCACCAAAATCAAAACAGAACAGGAAACAAACAAGCATACACCAGGACAGAAACTAAGGGGCAGAAAAGGTCTGCCAGGCATACACCCCCTAGAAAAAAACCTGGGATTTCATTTTGACTAGAGTCGTGGACGAAGCAGATGATTCTCAAATCTAAGGTTTCATGATGGTTAACTAATCAGCCATCCAGGAGACCACAGACATCTCCAGCTCAGCTTAGAAAAACTGACATCATTTTCCCTGCTAGACTGACTTTCAATTGATTGCTGATCCCACTGTCCACATGGTTCCAATTCACTTTGGCCCTAAAACATGTCACCTTGGATTTACGCTGAATTAGGGCAACTATGACAATATCAGAGCATCCCCAGCACAATAAGGGAACTGAAGAAGGCTTTGCTTAAATACCAAATATAGCAGAGGCCTCCTGTGGGCATCAACAAAGAGGTAATGCACCTGAACTGAGTGGAGGTGGGGTGGATGGGAGGGATAGGGAGGGGCTGCTGCTGTCCTGGCTCCTCTGCCCAACTCTTCTGAAGGAGAAGAGTGTTGTCAGCAGGAAGCAGTGCGTTACGTGGTGGTGGGAAGTGGCTCAGAACACTACCTTGGTAGCAGGTGTGGGTGAACAGTCCAGAAGTGATCTGCAGATCCAGATCCACCATCAGGGGGTCAGATATGTGTTTCACTTCTGAGGAGACAAGTGGGGGAGGCAGGGACGGGTTACGTTTGGCTGCTCTTTATATTTAACTGTGTCAATTCCCAGGTGTTTCCCCTATCAAGCAGCCCACAGAGCCTTATACAATGACACAAATCAAACATTCCACTGGGTCGATACAGAGCAATTATTAAGTGACCTGCCTTAGGGGACTGGAGTCACTGTTGTCAGGTGGCAGTCTTCCTGTCAAGCAGGGACACATCGAGCCTCTAGGGATTGCTGTTTCATGACCCAGCTCAAACAGTGACAGTTGCCGTGAGGATATTTGATTTTTAAGTGACAATGAAGCAGTTACCTAAACAGAATATAAATAGGTAGGTAGGTAATAGATAGATGATAGACAGATAATAGATAGATGATAGCAGTAGATAGAGAGAGAGATGGATGGATGGATGGATGGGTGGATGGATGGATGGGTGGGTGGGTGGGTGGGTGGGTGGATAGACAGTTAAAGGGATAAGGGCCAAGACAACCCTCAAAGAGTCCGAAATGTGGATTGTATCCAGAACAGCAGAAAACATGAGGCCCAGTGAGGAGGCTCTCACTCAGATAGAAGGGTGAGGCTAAATTACTTCACTCTGTCATCCCTTGTTGCTGTCCAGGGACTGAGGAAGGGACAGATGCCCGCACAGTCTGAGGTGTGCCCTCCCCATTCTGGCCCCCTTAGAAAGGGAAGCATCTGAGCCCTGGATCCTAGAAAAGCTGGAGAAACTTTCACCTCCTCAGAGTCTGTGGTAGTGCGCTCGGGGGCCTTCCATCTGCCACATGCCTTCAGTGAAAGTTGTCCAAGTGTGTGGTTCCTCAGCCCTCATTATCTGTGCTCCAGCCTGGCTAGCTGATGTGTTTATTCCACGGCTGCCAGGCTGGTGGGGGGTGGTTCATTCCTGAAGACTCATACCCCCTTTCAAGTTGAGTTTTCTTTTTGCCCATCATTTGTTTGGGCAAACATTTCTGGATTAATTGAACATTCTTTGCTCTTCCAACCAAGACACATGCTGGCCTTCCCTGCACAATATGGCCATCTTGGCATTTGATCGTCTGTGCATACACTTTCATTTCTGAGGCCCCACTGCGGACAAAAGACCAGTCTCAAGTAACCACAGGCTGCAGCACTAGAGAAATTGGGTTTCATTTCTGATTAGCCTCTTCACTTTCAGGCCCGGGAAAGCTCATTTTCCATAAATCTAGGGTTGGGTATCTTCAGGCTCACCTTGAGCATGCCTCCGCATATCTTTTGCTCATCCCTTTAATTACAGCTGTGGGTTTGGAAACTTCTCTAGTGTGTCATGTTTCCAGTAAGAGGAAGAAAGAAAAGCGCTCTGGGCAGATTTTAGCAAGTAGCGAATAAAAAAAAAAAAAGAAGAAAAGAAAAGAAATTGTTTTTCTCTAGTATAATTTCACTATCGAGATTCAACTGACCGCTGAAAAGGCCAGCTAGGGTTCTCATGACTGCTTGATTTTTATAATTGCATACCACAGCTATATAATCAAACCAAACTCCACATCATCACCCCATTATTGTCAACCCTCTCCTCTAGGTACTGCTTAATCCTGTTGCTGAGCAGAATCAGAGTACTTAAAAGGGGGGGTTCCCTGTGTTGGAGGCAGAGAGATGGCCTCCAAAGATGTCCCGTGGAGACTGATCCCATTGGGCGGTATAAAAAGGGAGGCTACTTAATCCTACTGTGGTGTTCAGAGGAGAGGCCTTGGGAAGTGATTCAGAGAAGATAAAATCTCAGAGCAGGGTCCTCACTCTAGAAACTGCTCAATTGAGATAAGAAACAGGGAAAGTCACACACTAACCCTTTCTCACTAGGTGCTGCCCTGAGCATTTTTATTACTGTCCAGAAAAAAGCAAACCAACACAAAACAGAAACATTATCACCTGATGCAGGCTCTTGACTTGAATCCTCAGACCCCAAAACCCAAGAAAACTTTGCTCACCCCCCCCCCCCCCCCCGTAAAACGTACTCACTCTGTGCGCCTGCAATTTAGTAATACACTGGATTAAGACATGTAGGACTCATTACTATCTAAGGAATTAAGTCAAGGATTTGAGGGAAAGAGGTGATCCCCAGTCATACAGGGTAGCCCTAAACGTAATCCCTCAAATTCATGAAAGGGGCAAAGAGAGCCAGAGGGAGACTTGGCCATGGTAAAAAAAGTGGCAGATATTCTGATACTGTCCATGCAAGCTGGAATTGGGGTGAGGGGACAGCTCACTTTGTCTCTGGGAAACCCTGCTGACAGACTAAATTTAGTATGCTGACACCTGTGTGAGACTTGGGGCTAAGTATATGATGACGTGTTTGGGTTGTTTTTCAGACACTAAATTTGTGGTAGTTGTTAACAGTGGCCAGAAGAAAGCCCAGAATCTGAATTATGCAAGACAGGTATCATCAGTAGAATGCAAGGCTCTCTCTGCAGGTGAGACACACCTGCCAGAGCTAAGCACTGCTAGACATTCTCATAGTCGCAGGTCCTCATGCCTCCCCTCACCCAGTGGCTGACTCCACTGTGCCTCTGAAACTTTTTATACATGCGTTCCCTCTTGCTTGAAAATCAAGGGGATACTTCTCCCTTTTTATTTCTCCTCAAAACTGACACTGTTGGACAACAATACACGCTGAAACTGTCTCCTTTGGAGGTTTCCCTTCAGCCATTCTTCTGTTTGCCTCTGTCTTGAAATTCTGTAAATCTGCTGCTTTCTTTTGACCCATTCCCTGAGTATCAGTGCTGCGGGGGTTCCAATCCAAGAGATCTCTCTCTCTCTCTCTCTCTCTCTCTCTCTCTCTCTCTCTCTCTCTCTCTCTCTCTCTGTGTGTGTGTGTGTGTGTGTGTGTGTGTGTCTGTGTGTGTGTGTTTGCTTAGATCTTTCCCCCACCTCATTAACCCAAACCTCTGCTCAAATGCCTTTCCTGCCTTTCATATATTCATCAGTCTACTTTAAACTGAGTCTGTCTCGTGCTAATTCCCCTTTTCTATATGTAGCAACTTAAGCCAGAAACTTGGGACTCATCTTTCCCCTCTCACTCACCCCTGCTTTCTCCCCCAAATCTAATCAATCATTTCCCTCTATCTACTCAGCATCATCCTGGTTTAGGCTACCTTCATCTAGGCCTGAATTATGACATGAGCCAAAGGCATCACTCAAAAATAAAACATCATCACTCTACATAAAACACTTTAACATCCTCGGGATAAACTGTAGGCTTTTCACTAGCCTCGTTGAGAGGGTGTCCTTTTGTCCTTGGGTTTGTTTTTTTCCCCTTTTCTCCACCTCCTTGGCCTCTTTTTCTGACACCTCGCCTTCTTCAAGCTCTGTGCCTCAGCAACTGTGAACGACTTCCAGTCGTCTAAATTCCATGCTTGCTTTGCCCCAGTCTGTACACACATTGGTTTTTCTCTTCAACAAGCCCTGCTCCAATTCTAGGACCTGCTATGTCTTCCAGACATGTGAGTCTCAGCTTAGCTGTTGCCATGGCACCGCCCATCACCTTTCCCTTGGTACCTTGATCTCAATCTGGAAACCTTTTTCTCTCTTT
This sequence comes from Phyllotis vaccarum, assembly GCA_033318265.1. Taxonomy (NCBI): domain Eukaryota; kingdom Metazoa; phylum Chordata; class Mammalia; order Rodentia; family Cricetidae; genus Phyllotis; species Phyllotis vaccarum. Next base: position 36,762,155 of record JARWLC010000012.1, on the reverse strand, counting down.
TCCTTATCTGTGTGCATAGATGGTAAACCCAAGTGCCTGGCCTCTGTGGCTAAAGGCGGTTGGTTGCCTTTATTTACATCGCCTCAGTAAAGGCTGGTAGATGAGCTCCTCTTTAGATGGCTGCTCTGTGGATAGATCCTCCTCAGACGTCTTACTAATATACATGAAAGCACCTCATTACTTCTCTATCTTCCTGACTATATGGAAACTTTTTGAGGGTGAAGATAATACCTTCTTCATTATAGTCTCAGAACCAAGGATAAGGGCTGGAAAATAGGAAGCGGGAGAGGAATGTGAACGCAGTTTTCTTTCTCAGTGAGAAGAGAATAAATGTGGAGAAAGGCCAGAGTCTGCTGGTTGCAATATTTCCAACCAGACTATTAGAGTTTATGGAAATGATCACCAGCAAGATTTGTTAAAGCTTCTTCTGCCTGTGGAAAAAACATACAAATAATTGTACAGAGTAGAAATGGGACCAAATCTAAACCTCAACCAAGAATAACAGGAAAGAGGCTTCCACTTGGAGAAAGATGAGCAGACATTCTTGTCTCTACGTGCTTCTTAAGTAAGGCAAAGGCCCTGGATAGTATATGGCAAATCAGAGAGTCTGGAAAGAGAGAAAAGACAGACAAGGGGGAGTCCTCAGGACTCATCAAAAGACGAGGTTAGTCATGAATAGAGGGGGGCCCACCAGGCCCCATTCATTTCTGGAAGGCTAATGACTTAGTGGCCACTGGAGAAGGGGTGCCATTTTATCTAATGGTATAGCTATTTGGGAGCTAGATGGAAAGAAGAGGTTCAGAGGGAAAGAAAGAGGGTAGTGGGGTGGGTATAACCATGCTACATGATATATATGTGTATGAAACTGTCAAAAACAAAGAAAAAAGGTGTGATGGTAATTTCTTTGGGTTTTCCTCTTGCACCACACATGTTCCAGAGTTGGCCATGAAGAAATATTGATGGCAGCAGACACAGAGTTTCAATGAGAGCCTGTACTTTTAGGCAAAGGGCTCAGAAACAAACAGTCTAGAAGACCCAGAACTTTCCTGCTTATGCCGCACACTACAGAGAAAAACAAACTGTGATTCCACCCCCAACATTGGGAAAGCATAAGCTGGGTGGTACTAAGTACCTTCGTTGGCCAACATGTATCAAAGGAGATCACTTGAGGAGCAACTTACATGGCAACAACAAGGCACACATTTCTACATCCTTCCTGGTGAGTATCAAGTACCATTGGAGTCCTTGGGATCAAGATCTCTACCAACCCTGGTAATGAGAAAGAGCATTGTTCCCGTGAACTCTAGTGTAAACAGAGTCTACAGGAAACATAAACTTCCCCTGGAAATAATAATTTGGTACCTGGTGTTCTCCGTCCAGATTGGTGTCAGTGCATCCCAGCTAAGGTGATGCTTAAAAGAGGTACCAAGGCATGTAACACATTATCTAAAATGCTTAGGTGTCAACAAAAATCATTTGTTATAACACAAGCCAATGAGATCTAAATCCAAATGGAACATATATCCATCAAATAATTTGAACACCTCTTATTATCTCACAAAGATTCTAAAGGTAAGATCATAACACGCTTCAGCTAATGATTGCAGATACACTTGAGGCAAGTGGAAGAAATCAGCCGATTTGTAAAACCTCATTAGAGGAACAGAATAGAACCAGACGGAGATTTTAGAACTGAAAAACACAAAAACTAAAGTAAGAAGCTTGCTCGATGCCTCAGCAGCTAAAGAGAGAAGGCCCAAAAGTGGCAGCAGCCTGGGAGATGGGCGCTAGGAATTCCTCACCTGGACAGGCTTAAAATGGAGTGAGCCACAGGGACATAGACCTCAAATCCTAACATTTGCGTCATCTCAATTCTGGAAAGAGAGTAGTTGTGGAGACAGTTGAATAAAGTCTAAAAATAGCCCAAATTTGACAGGGACATAAAGGCACATACTCGAGAAACTGGATAAACCCTGCACAGGATAAATGCAAAGAAGTCTATACCAACACATGTCATAGCTAGACTCAAAACTCAAGGCAAGGAGAGAAATCCTGAAGTGGTAAGAGAGAGGTTATCTCATGCAGAGAGAAACAAATTCAAATGATGGTGATTTCATATCAAACCACAGGGTCCAGGAAAAAAACAGTCTCTCAAGGTGTTTACAGAAGGAAACTGTCAGGAAAAAAAATTCCTGTATTTAGTGAAATATTAACATTCAGGAATGAAGAGAATTCCTCTTCCCCCCACAAAAATATCAAAAAAACCTAACACCTAAACTAAAAAGGAGTCATCTCCAGCAAATGTGTGCTAAATGAATAGCTACAGGAAGTTCTATAAACAGAAAAGACAGAGGAAGGAACACTGAGACATCCCGATCAAGAACACAGCAAGCAAAATGACTGTAATTGTAGCAATAGAGCTTAATGAATTTTCCAGATATTTTTGGAGAGTAGAAGCAAACATTTTAACTGTGCTGTGGTTCTAAATAGACAGAGAATCTAAAGCAACTATATTAAATATGGGGAGGAGTTAGGAACATTAAAAAACAATTTATTTATATTCATTGGAACTGGTAAAAATGATACAAGCATTCTATGGTAATTAAACAATGTGTGTGCATGTGTAATGAATGTGTGTTTGGTGCCCATGAGTGGGGGGTGAGAGGACACTGTAGAGGATTGTGTTGTTTCATGGTAAATAATTGTCCCACCTACTGGTTTAATAAAAAGTGCTGATTGGCCAAAGGCAGACAGGAAGTGTGGGCGGGGCTACCATACTAGAAAAACTCTTGAGAACAGGAAGCACAGAGCAGAATGCCAGAGAGAAGCTGGAAGAAGCAAAGGACAACTATGCTGCTCTAAAGAAAGGTACCGAGCCGCATGGCTGAACAGGAAGAATCATGGGTTAGATGAAGGGTACAGAGTTAGCAAGTGATATGCTTGGGCCTGAGGCCGATCAGCCAAAAACTATTGAAAGCATCTGTGTGTCTCTGTAGGACTGCAGGACTGCGGGTCTGTGGGTCCTAAACCTTGAGGTTAGGCCCGAAAGTCAAGGCCAGAAACTTTATACTACAGGACACCACCTAGTGTTTGTCCTTAACTTACACCTTGCTTGAAAATAGGCTTCTTTGCAGCTCACCATTGTGTGCACAGGCTAGCCAGCCCTCAGCTTCTGGGAATTCTGTCTCCAACTCCTATCTTGACAGAGGCACACAGGGGTTGCAGATGTGCTCCACAGCACCCAGCTTCAGAGAAGTTCTGGGGACTCACACTCAGGTTCTCATGGACTTTACCCCCACAGTCCTCTCATCAGCTCCGTGGGAAAAAAACATAGGAAACCAAACATGTTATATGGGGAGGGGAGAGAGAGCCAAGCTATTCTAGATAGTTCTGGGGAGATGGCTCAGTGGTTAAAGTCTTTGCTACATTATCACAAAGGCTGGAGTTCAGATCCCCAGAACCTATATAAATGCCAGGTACATATGGTGGCCTGTCTATAAGTTCAGTCTTTGAAAGGGGAGCCTGGGTATCCCCAGAGTAAGCTACCTAGAGAGCCTATAGAGAGCTCTGTAGAAGAGCTCTGGTTTGGACTGAAAGTCCCCCGCCTCAGTGAAGAAGGTCAAGAGAAATCAAACATGATTCCCAAATCATCCTCCACAGGTACTCACCACAACACACACATGTGTACACACACACACAATGAAAAATTAAAATATTCTAGATATATAAAAGTAGAAATCTACAAAAGGCTGAAGTAACCTATGAGAATCCAGAAACAAAAACAAAAAAAGAAAGAAAGGAAGGAAGGAAGAAAGAAAGAAGAAAATGAAATATAAACTTAAATCCTAGTTAGTAAGGGTTGGCCTAGCCTGGAGATCTGGACCAGCAGGCCCAAATAATCACACAAACCCTTATGTTAATTACAAGCTGTTGACCTATGGCTCAGGCATATCACTTGCTAACTCTTACTCTTTAACTAGCCCATGATTAGCCACGTGGCTCAGCACCTTTTCTCAGAGCAGCATTCTCATCTTCTTGCCTCTGTGTCTGCCTGGCATCTCTGCTCTTCCTTTTGCACAAATTCTAGTTGGTATTTAGTGAAAACCCAGAGCCAGATATTAGAGAAAAGCTGGAATATCAGAGAGAGGAAAGAGAGCACTGTCGGTTGTCACCCAGCCAACTTCTAAGGCCGAATAGGGTAAATGCTGTCTTTAAGAGTCCTCTACCTGGCTGGTCACTCCTACAGAATGCCTGAATGTCTGCCTACACCTGCCTTAAATATCTTCCCTGCCCAGTTGTTTCACTTCCAGGTTCAACTCTGTATCATAGTCCTAGAATTAGGATTAAAGGTGTGTTACTACTGTTTGGTTCTTAGGCCTTGAACTCACAGAAACACAGAAAGATCTCTGTCTCCTGAGTGATGGGGTTAAAGGTGTGGGTCACCATTCTGTCACCTTTATGCTGGGATTAAAAGCATGAGTCAACACTTCATTATCCATGTGCTAGGATTCAAGGCATGAGTTACCACGCTCTGACCCTCATGGCTTGACTGTGGGTGATTCTGTTCTCTGGTATTCCAGCTGATTTTATTACATATAAAATATATCACCACACCCCTCCCTTTGGGGGCCATTTTCTTTCAAGCCACAGAGTCTTCATTTCCCTTCCTTCAATAGTTAATAAAATAACTAGACAAAGATAGAAATGGATTCAACAATGTCACCAGCTGCCAGGATCCAGTCACCAGCTAGAACACATGACAGTCTACAAACAGTGGGTTATCTTTCAAGTACCAGGGCAAAGTGTAGCATGACAAACTGTATCCTGGATCATGACCCACCCCTTCAAAAACTTAAATGAACAAACTCTCAGTATGTGTTTTTATGGCTCAATCAAATCAAAGACTTTAGTGTTGTGATTTTGATTCTCTGCACTGAAGATCAAATCCAGAGCTTCACATGTGCTGAGTAAATGCCATGTAACACACGAACGACTCCAGCCCCAAACAACAGACTTCTAAATAGCCCAATGGTCAAAGAGCTGTCAAAGCAAATAAGCATTACAATGGAATACATGAAAAAACAATATTTCCAATTCACGGTGCACAGCTAACAGTAGAGGGGACAGTTGGCATCCCTAAGTGCATTTATTACAAAGGAGGAAAAATCTCAAACCTCCACGCTAACCTCCTATACCATGTACCTGGGGAGAGGTCGATGGTCAGAAGTGCAGCTCAGTGGGAGAAGGTGAGCCTGACACGGACACAGTCCTGGGTACAGTCTTCACATCAGAGCAAAAGGTATAAAAAAAAAAAAAAGAACATAATAAACACAAATAATAAAAAGGACTAATCAGGGCATGAGTGGAGGAATTTGAAAATAACAGCAAAAGCAGCTTAAAAGGAACTCAATCCATCAGAGTTAGACTTTTGGAAGGATCAATAAATGTAATGATCCCTCGGCAACAGTGACAAACGGTGATGATACAAATTGTCAATATCATGAATGAAACAAGATACCGGTGAAATGTCAGAATACATAAAAAGAGACAATAAATAAATATCATAAAAGCCATATATATTATATATGACTTGACAATATCTACAAAATGAACCATTTCTTGAAGAATACAACTATCACAATAAGCAAAATTGTTTTTTAAGTGACATCTTTATAAGGTAATTGTACATCTTTTATAGGGTACAGTATGATATGATCTCATTTAAGTAGTTCTGTCACCCCATGTGCAGGCAGTTCCATTGGAAAATTTTCTAAATACATCATCTTTTTCAGAAGCCAGAAGAGAGAGAGGATCAATCTCTGTTCATTTTACACAGTCAGTATTATTCTAATACAATCAGACCAAGATCATCCAGACAAAGAAAACTATAGGCCATTATCTTTCTTAATACAAATTCATAAACTTTTTAAAGCACTTAATATTTTTAATCATATGACTGTATGTGCATCTGAGTGTGGTGTCCATGGAGGCAGGAAAGTGTTGGATCCTCTGGAGCTGGAGTTGTAGATGCTTGTGAGCCACCTGACATGGGTGTTGGGAACCAAACTCATGTCCTCTGAATGAGCAGTAGGTGCGTTTAACTACCACAGCATCTCTCCAGCCCCCAGATACACAATATTTAGCAAAAAAAATATTAACCAATACAAACTGGGAAAACATAACAGTGTATAATAAAATTTAGCACCATATAATCCAGTTTTCTGTGGAAACCTATAGAAGTTCTGAGCTGATCTGTAGCCACATATATATAGAACAGACCCATGGCAGCCTAGAGGAAGCTTCTGAGCTTGAACTAATATTTAAATCCCTGCCTGAGACTTAGATCAGTCCTGAGCTGTCTAACAGCAAAGTAAGAACTTAGAAAAGTGAATTGAGATTAAAATTACCTACAGAAAATATTGTGTCTGTGATCTAAATTTGACGAGATTGCCTGGAGTCTGTGGACTTTAACTAGACAGGTCTGTGCAGCACATGCCACACTGCTAGGAAACATCTCCATTTATTCAATATAGAAAGACCAGAGGAATGTGACTAGCCCCCAAAGAGTAAAACAAGAACAATTCATTTAAATCAGAGTTTCAGATGTTCAAAGATTTTAAAGAAGGGAAGATAAATATATTTGGATGTAAAGGTAGACGTCATCAGAGAGTCATCATGAGAGAGTAAAAATATGGAAACTAAATTTTAAAAATCTGATCTAAATAGTCTGTTGTACTGGTTCAGTAGCAAATTAGATGTGGCATAAAAGTCAAAAGGCACGAACTCTTACATTTATAAAAATTATATAACAATACATTAATAATACTAATATCTCCAATTCTTCTCTGAATAATAAAGAACAACCTTTATTTTGTTCACCTCAAGAGTACATTAAGTATTTTATTGTTTTGCAGGGTGCTCAGTTCATGGAGCTTTAATGAGCATATGCATTCACATGTACACACATGTGTACACTGTATTACAGACGCTAATGTGGAGGATAAAGGGATCTGCATGCTTGTAAGCCTTCTATGTCTTACTAAAAGTGATAAAATATTAATTCTAAATAGATTGAAACAGGTTAGGCACTCATACTATAATCCCCAGAGTAACCAGTGAGCATGTAATAATTCAGAGATATGGCTGTAACACTATTAGGTAAACTGGGATTTTAAAAGTGTTCAAATAATTCAAAAGAATACAGAAAATGAAGGACAGAGGGGAAAAACCCCAGCTGGGATAGACATAAGACAAATGATATCACACCAGACTTAAGTCCAATCATACCAATAATCAATGTAAATTATCTAAACACATCAGGGAACATAGCTCATATGTATAAGTTATGTGAACATTAAAAGAGGAGAAAAAGATGAATTGTATAAACAAAGATGGAGCACTATGTCAATATTAGACAAAGATGATTTCAGAACATGGAATGTTAGTAGAAGAAAGGAATATTGATCCGCAAAGGAGATAAAACAGATTTAAAGTATGCTGAGGCATGGTTGTATTTGGGAACATGACCAGTTGTATATGGCATAGTGATGTTTTGATTATGAGCCGCTCACATACTCACTTGTGGTTCCATAAGGTCCAATCACCTAGTGACACTACAGGCATCTGTAGGCATCTTGGTTTGCATAAGAGTTTTATGTAATGTCCACACAAGGATGGAATTGCCCAGGACACTGTTCTCAGAAAGTACCTTACAGTTGACAGGTTACTATAGTTGATAATAACGTGGGATTGTTTTGTTATTGTTGGTTTTGTGTTTTTAAAAAAATCTTCTTTTTTTTTTTTTCTATCTTCAAAACAATTTACTTTGAGCATCGTAGGCACAGCCAAAAAGGAACAAATGCAGTCTTTATTAGAAGTAAACATTTACGAGCTGGAGAGATGGCTTGGGGGTGAAGGGCCTGCTGCTGTAATGTACATTATGTGGGAAAATACCCATGTGCTGTCTGAGTTTATTGAAAAGCGGGCTCTGGAAGAAGCCATGTGATTGTATCTCAAAGTGTCTGCCAAGGCCCATTGTCTGGAGATGGGATATCCACCCCAACTCTGTGATACGGGGGCTGGGGTTGGGGTGGGACAGGGGACAGCTCCTGGGTAAAACTGTTGTGCCCTCTAGAACAGCTAGAAGATTGAACTGGTTCCTGCAGAAATTACTGGTGTTCATCCCGTAATAAGAGCATGCTCTCAGTGGGACAGAGAACCCAGAAGCCGGAAGTGCAGCCCTTGGAAGCTCAGCCATGGAGGGAAGGTTCACCTGGGGACTTCAGCTAATGGTCCCAACTTTCCTATTCAGTCTCAGCTGGGTGTCATTTGTGCCCAATTTGGTGATGTCATCTCTATCTGTTGCTATTTGCCTTTTACTTGGAAACCTTACCTGAGGGGACACTCTACCCTGCCAAGGACTCACACTCTGCCCTGCCAAGGACTTTCAGGAACTCCAGCCAATGACCTTAAAGGGGCTTTCCCATTCACTTTTTGCTGGATAATTTGAGCACCTGATTTGATGATGTTTTTCTGTCTGCCTGCCTGCCTGTTACTTGTTTGCTTTTGGCCTAGATACTCATTCAATCAACATTGTGGTTCTTGTAGAACGGTCTCTGGACTAAAGAACAGTGCCCATGTGTGAGGTGAGATCACCAGCACCCACATAAAAATCAGGCATGAAGATATAATTATAATCCCAGATGAAATTTTGTGTGTGCGTGTGTGTGTGTGTGTGTGTGTGTGTGTGTGTGTGTGTGTGTGTGTGTGTGTGTGTGTGTGTGTATGGATGGGGAATGTGGGGAGGGTTTGGCTGGCCAGGGGCCTAGCTGAAATGGTAAGCTTTGGGTAGTAGGTGACTCTGTGTCAGAAAATAGGATAGAGAGGGATAGGGGAACACACACGTGCACACACACGTGCGCACACACACACACACACACACACTCTAATTTTTTGTTATTTCTTTGCTTTTGTTTTTCAAGATAGGGTTTCCCTGTGTAGCCCAGGCTGTCCTAGAACTGGCTCTTTAAATCAGGCTGACCTTGAGCTCACAGAAATCTACTTGCCTCTGCCTCTTGAGTGCTGGAATTAAAAACATGTGCCATTTAAAACAGAAAAAGTGAATATATATCCTATCCTATGAAAGCTTCTCAAAGGAATTCCTGGGGTTTCCTAGTTAATGAAGTGTCCTTGCTAGCCTGTGTTTATCTGGCATCATCTAAGGCATTATGAGCCAATATGGCAGACTGTTTATCAGGGGCTGGTTCCTCATTCATGATCCCATGGAGTGTGAAAGTTTGAAGCTGTAAATCAGGCCTGCAGTATAGCTCTTGTATGCTAACAACAATGTTCATCCTGTCTTTGCTTGTGGGAATGCATTTGTGAGTGCTGTATCTTTAAATAAAGGAGCTGGTTTGGGCCATGGCAGGTACGTAGAATAGGTAGGAGGAGAAATCAGAGCTTAGGTAAGAGAAGCAGGGCGGAGTTAGAGGCAGACCGCGCGGAAGCCGCCCAAGAGACGACATGTAAGGAACACCGGTGAGCTACGGGCCGGGGCCACGTGGCCCGCGGATTAATAGAAATGGGTTGATGTAAAATGTAAGAGCTAGCTAGCAATGTGCCTGAGCCATAGGCCAAACAGCCTGAAATAAATAAAGCGTCTGAGTTGTTTCTAGAGACCCGGGCGGCGGGCGCAGATAAGCAGTCTCGGCAGCTGTGGGTCTCAGATCTCTGGCTGCCCCAGAACCCGCGAACTCTATACAACAGATGGCGCATCCAACGTGGGCCGATTATCCACTTAGAGCCTGAGAAAGATTAAAAAGAGTTCTAGATCGCAGAAATTGAGCCAGGGCAGCTTCCAAATTGTGTGTGTGGAGCGGGTCTTTGTACAAACAAAGCATGGTCCGGGTCACACTCAAAATGGCGCCAGCGGCGGGCTGGCGACAGGCAGTGTGAGCTACAATCAGGCGGGTTCCTGAAAACTAACAAAAGACTCAGTAATGTGATTGATTTTAGATTTCTGCTTATTTTGAACAAAAGAGAAACAAATTTTCTTCGTGGCAGCATTTTCTTAGGTGTGCTCTGTTTACGGTCCGTTTAAGAAAACTTAGTGATTCAGCCTAATTTGCAAAAACTGTGCTTCTTTTTGGAGAATGTATTTTAAAAGCTCTTAAGGTTAGAAGATGATTAAGGATTCACAATAAAACAGATTCAGATAAAAAGAAAACCTGTAAACGGGTTACAATGTTTGTAAAAGGTACATAGGCTTCAGAGAGAAAATAAAGAGGTTAGAAAAAGTTTTTAAAGCGAAAAATAAAGTAATAAAAATATAATAAGCCACGTAAAGATGGAAAATAGACACAAAATCTGGATTTTGGTTGTTATTGTGTTTTCTTTTAATTTTTTAACTGTTAATGAGCTAACTACAAAAAGACAATGGATTGCAAAGGCTACTAAGTTAAACAAGAATGTATATTTTAGAGGTATTTTGATTTTAAAATTTATGTCTAAGGATTTATTGCTTTGGAAGAGTTCTGTTTCTGTTTCCACAGATGAGAACCTGTGGATTGCTTCCAGGCAAATGTGGTTTCATCAACCAAGACCCCCTGAAAAAACCTCTGATGAAAAGAGATGGCCAGAACAGCTTCAGAGCTACAGACTGATTCAGCCTCAACAACCGTGAGACTTTCAACGCCCCTTAATCAGCAGGAAGTAGTAATAGAAAAACAACGCCCAAATTCCCCAAATATTATTTCTAGATGTTTGTTTTCATTATAAATGGTTAATGTCATAGTTAATCTCTTTCTAAGAAGAAAAAGGGGATATGGTATATAAATGATTTTTTAAAAATTAGATTATTAAATTTACTTAGATCAGGAAATCAGCTGTTAATCTCAAAATGCTTTACATTGGTATAGATTTTGGTTTATTGATACAAATTTAAGGTCAATTTTGTTATGCTGTATATGTTTTTCTATTCTTGTTTAAGGTATGATGTTCATGTAACTGTTTTAAAATTGTAGTGTATAATTAAGAAATAAAGGTTAATAGTCACTTTTGATAATCAAACTTATAGTTAGGTTAGTTAAGATTTTTAAGTATACAAAGATATATTTCAATTAAATAGATAATCTTCAAATACTTCTAAGACCTACAGAATATGGCATTTAAAATATTTTAAGAGCTTAGACTTTTCTGGACAGTGAGACAGGTCTATACCTGGCAGCACTAATTTACTTCAACAAGAAAATGGGCATTGAAGAAACTCCATATAGAGTCTCATCTATTTGTGGTAATGGTAAGCCACTGGAGAAAAAACTGTTTTTATATTGACTGCTTGACAGTATGCTGTTTAAACTGGACATGCAGGTTCCATAAGAAGATGACCTCTGGACTTTGGCAGAGCAAGCCAAGATCATCATTCGGGTTCCTGCTTTACAGAGAAAACTGTCAGACATTCTTCAAGACTCAAGGAAAAACAACGGATGAACTGTGCCAAAATGGGCAGAGCGGATTTCCTACTTCACTAAAATGAAAAGAGACTTTGGGCCTGTAGGCTGAAGATGAATGCCCCAACTTTATAAAGGAACTTTGGGTGACTGTCCAGGCAGATAGGTGTCATCTCTGTCCTTTCTAGATTTTAGAAGTCGTTTGCACTTCTGGTTTACTTGGATAAATATTATATCCTTCTGTGGTCTTTGATGTAGTTGAAGATTAGATAGTTATATGTACAGTTTTTCTTAGTCATTTAAAAAATATATTAGATATAAAACTTTAGATTCATAAAGATAAGATAGATGATAGAGTATTTTCTTTAATTTTGCTAAATACAAATAGACTAGATATTATAACTATAATTCTTGCTTGATAGCTATTTTGTTATATGTAATTTTGCTATGTTAAAATTAAAACCTTCCTTTTTGATTAGAGAAAAAGGGGGAAATGTGGGAATGCATTTGTGAGTGCTGTATCTTTAAATAAAGGAGCTGGTTTGGGCCATGGCAGGTACGTAGAATAGGTAGGAGGAGAAATCAGAGCTTAGGTAAGAGAAGCGGGGCGGAGTTAGAGGCAGACCGCGCGGAAGCCGCCCAAGAGACGACATGTAAGGAACACCGGTGAGCTACGGGCCGGGGCCACGTGGCCCGCGGATTAATAGAAATGGGTTGATGTAAAATGTAAGAGCTAGCTAGCAATGTGCCTGAGCCATAGGCCAAACAGCCTGAAATAAATAAAGCGTCTGAGTTGTTTCTAGAGACCCGGGCGGCGGGCACAGATAAGCAGTCTCGGCAGCTGTGGGTCCCAGATCTCTGGCTGCCCCAGAACCCGCGAACTCTCTACAACATTTGCTTATAGGTTGTTTTCTGCTTAATGAGACCCTCTGGAATCCAAATCATACCCTTAGAGATTCTCCAGGTTCCCAGCTTCCATGCTTGCCCATCCTTATTGCCTATAGGAGACCCATGGCAGGTAGCTTAGAGACTGACACGCCTACTATATTTCCTCCATAATTCTCAAGTATGAACTAAATCCTAAGGCAATGAGATCCAGACATGGGTAATGCACATGAAAAAGTCCTCTAGAAGACACTTCTGAAGTGCTTCTTCATGTTTGGAAGAATCCTTTTCAGACTTCCCATTTCCTCCTGGGAGCTGAGTGGCCTGTCACTAGCTATTGAATCATCCACCATCTGTTCCTTCAAGTCACAGAGTAGAATCTCTTGAGAAAGGTCAGAAATCAAAAGTATAAACTGTCAATAAATAAAGGCAAGAGATGAAATGATCGGGACAAACATTAAATCAAGTATTTATGAGCAAAAGGTAGATCACATTATAATCAGCATTTCAGGAGGCCTATGTAAAGAACCCTGGATAGCAGTAGCAAGGTCATTATCCCATAGTGAAGCTGGTAAAAGAAATTGACTTAAAATAAGTGAGGGCACACACACACACATACACACACACATACTGCTCACCCCCACAAACCTTTACACCCACCCCACACACCTACATATACACACTAATACACATATTTTTATACCCACACATGTACACACACACTCATAACCTCCCAATGGCTCACACCCACAAACCTTTATACCCACCCCACATACCTACATACATACACACATACATACACCCTTATAACCCCCACATCTACACACACACACACACACAGAGAGAGAGAGAGAGAGAGAGAGAGAGAGAGAGAGAGAGAGAGAGAGAAACACTTACACCTCCCACATCTACACATACACGTACATACACATGCAAAACTGTAGCCCACAGACTCACTTCACTCATGACAAGCACCGGAACAACTCTAAATAAAACATGGGCAAACAGAAAGCAGATGAAAATATTAATATTGAATGATCAAAAAAATTTACTCCATGGATGTGAGGATGTTCCAATATTTGTTTTTACTAATGTATTTCACGTTAGTAGATCAGATAGGAATGCCAAATGACCATTTCCATGAATCTTTTTGAGCAAATTCAACACCTCTTCTTGGTTTAAAAAAAACCTCACAAAATAAGGATCAGTATATTATTTTAACCTATTATGCAAGATCCAGTTTCATGCCTAATGGAGTGAGAGGAAGCAAGTATCCAAAGATGGGAAGCTGGGTGAGGACACTCTTTGTCTTGAGTAATTTCTCACAGTTGTTGGTTTTCTAAACACAGAGAAGAGAAAGACGTTAACAGTTTAAAATTTGGAATAAAGACCCACAATTATAATTATAAGCAGATATCATGGCTGCCTCAAAAATATAGCAGAGACTAAATTCATCTATAGACAATATAGTAAGTTACTTGAAGAAAAATCATGTATGGAAATCAATAATACTCATATATGCAAATCATGCCAATAGGGAGAAAACAAATGCAAAAACACTAAAATACTAATGAATAAGCCCAGCAAGAGTTGCAAGGTCTGTAGGTAGAACAGTGTGAATACTGCTCTTGACAGAAGAGGTGGGCACGGCACAGATGAACCATGGTGATGTGGGAATGTATTTCTGTATGCTGTGAATATCAATCTTTAAATAAAGGAGCTGTTTTGGCCCATGACAGGCACCATAGAAAAAGTAGGAGGGGAAATCAGAGCATAGGTAGGAGAAGCAGGGCGGAGTCAGAGGCAGACTGAGCCAAAAGCCCAAAGGAGAAACATGTAAGGAACACAGGTGAGCCACGGGCCACGTGGCAGACAGGTTAATAGAAATGGGTTGAGTTAAGATGTAAGAGCTAGCTAACAATGTGCCTGAGCCATAGGCCAAACAACATGAAGTTAATATAAGCATCTGAATCATTTCTGGGGGCCTAAGCAGCGACGGGCGGCTAAGGGGTCTGGCACGGCAGGTCTGTGGGTCTGGACCTCTGGCTGCCTGGGACCAAGAAACCTCATTGTAACACCATGGCTCAGTTAATATAGCATCTCCACAAAGACCTTAGTTCTCTCAAAGATAAACAAAAATCATAATACCCTTTCAGTACCGTGCAAACAGGATTGCTTTGGAACTAGGCAATCTAATTATAGCATTTATCTTGAAAACAAACAAGTCCTGCGGATCTAGGAAAATTCTAAAAATTAAAAATAATTATCACATGACTGCCTCTATCAGATAGGAAAATGTAATACTCAAAACAATGTGACACTGGACCTAAATAGACTAATGGAAAAACAGTCTGTAGCCCTCTGAGCATGAAGGAATTTGCTGTGTGATAAATATGGCTTTCACGTCGGTGGGTGGGCTGATTACATGATGACAGCCCTGTTCCCGCCTTCCATGCTCTCCTCTGTAGCAAAGGTCCTGGCTGGGAGCCAAGACACTGCATTCCCAGATTCTGTCCTCAGTTGCCTGCAGTTAGGTTCTGCAGCTGAGGTGAATTTGGTTCTGAGTGTAGGGAAAGAAGGTGCTGGACTTTTTAATTTTTATTGAGAATTTCCATGCACATACATAATGGTTTTTGATATAACCCACCCCTATGCCTTCAATTCCTATTTCCCACCACTTTTACCTCCCAAATCTACGTGCGTGCTCTATTGGTGTCACCTCCTTTTTTCTCCCCTCCTCTCCACTCTTAGTGCTGCCTAGATAAGTGTCTCCAAACTGGAGTACCCGTATAAATCAGGGAACCAGTGAGGGGTGGTGATTGGGGTGGGGACTGCAAGGGAAGGGGATAGATCACACACAGTATGGAGAAAGGGGGTCAATGGGATAGGGAAGGTTAAATGAAGCAGAGATGGGATGCCAGGTATAGAACACTATGGGGAGAGATACTACCAGTAAAGATCTTTGAAAACTATATGGAAACCTAATATATGGAGAAGCTTTATAAAACACACACATATGTGTACATGCACAACACGAAGAGTTTAATGAAGTTACCCACCAGTGGGGGGAAATTCCTTTCTCGGGTACCAGAGTATCACACAAGAAGCCCAGTGCCAGGTATAAGTTACCTTTACCCAACTGTGGCTTCTCTGGGTAGTTGACATGTCACCAGAGGCAGGCAGCTGGTATGCCATGGGAATTCATAAGAATGTTTGTGGTTTTAGCAGCATCATTAAAGTGCCGGTCTCAGGGTTGTGAGGGTGTCTGCAACGAGGTTCCCCAAACATCTATGTGTGTGTGCACTTGCACGTGCGTGTGTGCGTGCATGTGTGAGTGTAAACCAAATCCCTGACCTTTTTTGCTTCTTTTATTCTTCCAATGTCTTTGTATCAAATTACTTTCTGTTTGAAATATCTAGAATGCTTTCAGATTTCCCTAGAGCACACTAACTGATTTATGATGAAAATAACTATTGAATAATTGATATCGGTGTTGTTATGGGTCATCAGCTTTTGGAGAAAGAGGACTTGAGTCCCCCCATCATACCTCATGTTAACATATGCCTCAGATGAAGTTATCGAAAAAGAAATGTCATCAAAATACATAAGAAAACATGGCGTATTATAAAGCGTAATCTCAAAATTGAGATATTACTAAGCTGTAGAGTGCTGCAGACAATAGAGGCATTTGAAAATTTAATTTCATAATAGAAGTGGAACGGGAAAAAAAAATCCCACCATGAAGTAAGTCAACAAACAGGAAAGTACTTGGAATGCTCAGGCTTAGACAAACATCAGGACCCCTGCAGGAAAACCAGCAAAGGTCACGGATGGAAAGGAAAGATAAGTGGGCTTTTGAAACAAGTACTAACCGTTCACTAGTAAAGCCTGAGATTTTCTTAGTTGGGAAGTTTCTGATTATGAATTCAAGTTCCTTAACCAGTTAGACTGTTCAAAACCTCCATTTCTTTGTGATTTGGTATCTATGCAGGCATTTATCCATTTATTTTATTATCCAATATTACACTATTCTTTTATAAATTTTATTTATATTATTCCCAGTCATAATGTCTCATCTTTTACTTTTTTTCCAAGCATATTTATTTTGTCTTTATTTGGTGTGTGTGTGTGTGTGTGTGACTGTAACTGTATGTCACATGTATTAATGCATCTGGTGACCAAATGTGTCAGATCTTCTTGGATCTGGAGTTACAGGTGGTTGTGAATCCCCTGATGTGGGTGCTAGAAGAATAGCAAGCGCTTTTAACTGCTGAGCCTCTCTCTGCCTCCTCATTTTGGATTTTACAATTTGACTTTTCTCTTTTTTTCTTAATTAATCTAGTTAAAAGTCTGTGATGATTGTCTTTTGGGAGGGGGGAGGGTTGAACAAATCTCCGACTTTGATTGTGGCAATAGGATCAGGTTATATGTAGTATCTGAACTCATGAAACTGCACACAGGAGTATGTGTAATGCTTTGCATATTAAATATATGCCCATAAAGCTGCTAATATACTCAGTCATTCATACTAAGGACACTTTACATTTAAATAGCAATAGATTCGTTTCTGCACATCAGGGTACAAAAGCAGTTGGTAACTTACTGTGGTTTGTTTAAAATCCATCCATAAATTCTTTGATTCTCGTCCCTCAAGGGTTTTGTTTTGTCCCCTTTGAGTATAGACTGACCTTAATGACTTGCTTTTCAACATCACAGACATCATAATTGTGACTTCTGAGACCAGGTCTTGAAAGACATTGCTGATGCTTGTTTGCCTTCTCTCTGGGGAAGAGCAGTGGTGATATGAAGGCACCACAGAATCCCCATGATGTCCACAAGGTAATAAATTGATGCTTTCTGCCATGAGTTCACTGGGTGAGGCATTTTGAAGATTGGTCCCTCCACTCTGCTTAACTCTTGAAATGATCGTCTTTGTGAGTGACAGTAAACAGTATCGCCCAGCCAACCTCTTTTAAACTCCTGACACACAGAGACTGAGATAGGACATGTTCTAAGCTATTAAACATTTGGTTTGTTACACAGCAATAGATAACTAATGAACTTTCTGTGTTGGGAGTGTGTAGGAATAGGCAGGCAACCTCATTGCTATAGAGACATATTAGGCAACATCAGTTACAGTAAGAGTTTAATTGTACATTTAGAACTGCTCTTGAAGATACACTTGCACAGGTGTGGAATGTTAATTAAGCAACACTATTATTATTGTAGCCATTTTTGAAATGGGGAAAAAAACCTTGAAGTGATCTAAATGTGACTGTTCCTGAGACTAGTTACATAAATAGGCTATATCCGCACAATGGCTCTTTGTGCCAGGAATAAAGAGAATAACATAAACCTATAAGCAAGAAGCAAAATGTATGTTGTGTGCTGCCATCATGTAACAGAAAAGAGAAGTATGTGAGTACATCATTTTTGATGGACACTCAAGAGGCTGGTAACCATAGAAGAGATGGGAATCAGGACTGGAGAGAACTTCTCACTATTTATTCTTTGGGAGGTACTTTTTGAAAAACAGTTCTTTACCATGTGCATGTACTGCCCTAAAAATTAAATAATTTGAAATATAAATAGATAAAAGAGTATTCATATCAAGAGACAGATTCTGTCAACATTGTTGGTACAGAACTAGAAAGCCTTCAGGAATAGACTGTGACTTAAGGAAGTTACAACCATATCAGTCTGTCTGTCTATCTATCTATCTATCTATCTATCTATCTATCTATCTATCTATCTATCTATTATCTATCTCCAGTGCTATCTCTATCTCTCTCTATATTATCTAGATAAAGAAGAGGAGGAAGAAGCAGTGCCCAGAGTTTAGATGGAGAGAAATAGATTTTTCAGTATTTATCCAGACCCAGGGAGAAAGGCAGTATTTAGATGTCATAAGAACTTTAGTACTAGAGAGAGATAACAATCCAGGAACATTTGATTCTGTGCTTAATAAAATAAACATAAATTACTTTATTCAGTTCCCTCGGTTTCTAGATATGATCTCCTTCCTATGAGACAGAGGTATCACAGTCATTACAAAACACAGATCTAATTAGGAAATTTAAAGGGATATTTTAGTTTCTACATCTGTCTTTTAGGATTGTGTGACTCAGACCAAAGCTGAGCAGCAAATTCTGATTTATTGTTATGACATTCCTTGGCTAAGAAACTCAGAGTCTCTTCCTTTGTTTGAGGCCCTAGTGGAGAAGCCAGTCTGTGCTCAGAAGGAACCTGGAAGCGGGGACTGAAACCCAAGCAAGGGAAGAATGTTGCTCAGTGCCTTGCTCTTTCATGGCTTGTTCAACTTGCCCACAGTGGGCAGGACCCATCCACATCAATTGTTAATTAAGGAAATGCCCTATAGACCTGCCTGGAGGGCAATCTGAAAAGGAATTTTTCTTAATTGAGAGTCTCCTCTCCCAGATATGTCTAGTTTTGTGTCAGTCTGACAAAAAAACAAAACAAAACAAAACAAAACAAAACAAAACAAAACAAAAAACCCAAAAAAAGCTGAACAACCAGAATACCCTGGAAGCTCAATTCTTCGGAAAGCATAGAGACTGAACCATGCAGAATTATCATCCTATTGGGTTCCCTGTCATCCCACTTGGAAAAATCTTCTTTTATAAGTAGAGAGGAATATGATCTAAGATCATTGCAAATTTCCAGAATTTCTGATATCATTACAGAATATTTTGTGCTATGAAGTACCTAGGCAGCAAAGTCAAACTGAGCTTTGGATGTTGGAGAGTCAGCTGACCTCACTAACTGGCCAAATGATTTAAATGACTCAGCTGTCACACTAGCTCTCTGTCATCATTGTAAGTAAGCTTTTTCCATAACCACAAATCACTGTGTTGTAGAAATGTTAGACTTATTCAGAAATAATTGGAGGTGTAACATGTTAACTTAGTGATTCTCAAAAGGTGTATTGGGTCTAGGCCTGGCACCTCATTTAAAAGAATGGGAAGAGAATGCTAGATGGTTTAAAGGTTGTATCTATGTTTTCTCCATGTACCATCCATGTGCTTGCTGTTGTCACTTTGAGACAAGGTCTCACATTTGTAGTTCACACTGACCTGGAACTCACTGTGTGTGGCTTGGACTGGCCTTGACCTGGTAGTTAGCTTCTTGCCTTAGGCTTTTGAGTGTTGGGAATTATGTGTTTGTCATTATACCCAGCTCCATTTAGTTATCCATTTATTTAACTTACATGTATTGACCGTATCCTGTTTTGCTAAGAGTTAGGGTATGTTTTAGGGTGATCTGTTTTGAGAAACAGTAAGGGAGGAAGAGACTCCAGACATACCACCAAAAAAGATCGAAAGGGAACTTGACAGCTGTTTTCAAGTGTGTAAAGAGCAGAAGGCTTATCTGTGTTTTTCCAGAGGGCACAATTAGTAAAAGTGAGTGGATGATAAGAGGAGGCAGACGTGGGCATAAATTACAGAGGAATCTTTTGACTTTATGAGCTAACCAACAATGGAATCTACAGCCTTGCAAAACAGCCATCTTCCTGCAGGTCAAGGGAACTGCCCAATGAAAAAGATAAGGAACAGGGATTCAGAAAGAAGGAATGCCCTGTACAAGGTCACATGGCCAGTTCTTAGAGAGACTGGCTTAGAACCAGAATTAGAGACAGGCTAGGCTAGTCAGTGCTTGGCACCTGGTGAGCCTAGCATTTGCTTTTGCAACCTCAAAGCTTCGTAATATGTTGCAATGTTGATAAAGTCCATACTACAAGGCTAACGTGGGAGAGTGAAGCCCTGAGCCAGCAAGTGAACACCCCACATTTCAAGCTGGCTTTCAAGTTCAATACTTGTGGAATGTGCAGGAACTTTGTGAGTTATTAACTTTTTCTTATTTTTGTATTTATTTCTTCTTACGGGTATCAGTTTTTGCCCGTGTGTACCTAAGTGCACTATGTGTGTGTAAGTAATATTTGAGGAGTTCAGAAAAGGTGTCAGATCCCGAGAACTGTAGCTGTATATGCTTGTGAGCTACTGCTTGGATGCTGTGAACTGAACTCAGGCCCTCTGTAAGAACAGCAAGTGCTCTCAACTGCCAAGCTATCTCTCCAGCCCCGTTTACTTTTTATTCATTTATGTATGTGTTTTTTTTTTATTTAAGTGTGAAGTAGTTAATGCTTATGGAACCAAAAGTAAAGTAAGCGTGTCATGTAGGTTCAGAGGTGATGGGGCCTGTGATAAGAGCCTACCTCATTAGTTCCCATGTTCAGGAGGAAAGAGTGTCTTCCCCTCATGCCTGTCTATTCTTGTTTCCTGGGGTCTTCTGCTCTAAGTAATTCGAATCATCCTGAATAGGAGGATAAGGATTGCTAACAGTTCCTACCACTCTGGAGATGAAGAGTGGGGATAAATGAGGAGTGATGCTTAGTTTCTTTGTAGGTCTATATGAGGTACCGGAGACTCTGGCTCCACCTGACATGTAGAGCTGGTATCAGGATCCGTTGTCAGGTATCCATCTCAAATGTTCTCGTCTTCTTTTTAGTGGCTAGGCCCTCGCTTGTCAGCTGTGGGTCAGAGGGATGGGTCCAGATTCAAGCAGGCTTTCAGTCTGTCCCTCCCTACCCCAAGCAGGATCCTGAAGACAGTGTGGGCGTGTGTTCTGAAACCAAAGAAAATCTTTTCTGGGGCTTCCTCTGAGGTGTCCTAATACAGCGGTTCCTCGAGTGACCACTAGCAGTACCCGTGAGAACTTGCTGAAAATACAGATTCCATCCTCAGCTCACAAATAGCAAGCTCTGGGAGCCCGGGGGTGGTCTCAGCAGTATGTGCTCTAACATCACATCCTATGATATCCTATGATACTTGCTAGACACTAGAGCTGTAGACAGACCTTCAGGAGCAGGAAGAGACCTTGTATTTTATTATGTCTATTTTTGACCATCAGACTCCTTTCTCAGAAAAATGCAAATGTTCACATTAAGAATCTACACAGTCTGCCTCGAACACAGCAATGAGCAGGAAAGCTGGGAGATGGCTCACTTGGTAAAGTGTTTGCCATGAAAACGTTAGGACCTGAATTCATATCCCCAATATAAAAAGCAGGCCGCAGAGCATCTGTAATTTTAGCACTGACAGGATAGAGATGGGATGATCCCTGAGGCTTTCAAGCCAACCATGCAGCTTACTGGTGAGTTCCGGATTTGGTGAGAATCCCTATACCTCCCACATTAGATGAAAGCTATTTGAAGAAAACACACAACACCAGCTTCTGGCCTCCACATGAGTGTGTATACAAATACATGTACACACGTGCACACTCACCCACACAAACCTGTGTGTGTGGGGGGGATTAGGTGGTTTCTGCATGGCCCTGCAGCACCCCCATGCTGCATGCACCACAAACAGTGATTCAGGCTTCAGAAACTGTGTGGAGACCTTCAGACCAGCTGCTCATTGCACATTTCTACCTGTGAAGCTGTCAACACAGCACTTTCGCCAGCTCAAATTTTACCTGAGAAAACTGTGGCCTGGCCACTTATATGGTTCTTATCTTTGATTAATAAGTGAAATATCAGTCCTCTAACTGTATGTGAATGTGCTCTCTCTCTCTCTCTCTCTCTCTCTCTCTCTCTCTCTCTCTCTCTCTCTCTCTCTCTCTCTCTCAGAGAGAGAACAAGCATCTTCGGCTCAGTCATTTCCCTCCCCCATCCTCATGCCTTCCTTCCTCTTGCTTCTTAGTAGCTGGCTGTTTGAGTGGCAATTGCTTCATATTGATATAAACACATGCCCTACTCCAACCGAATAAATGTCGGAAGAACAGCAGAAAGCCTAGTCTCTCCTCCTTGCATCCCATCCCTTCATATCACATTTTATCCCTGCCATAAACAACTGCCCCAATGAATGGCAAGCCGTATCTGCAGAATGCATACCTGGGAGCTAAGAGATTGTCCACATTCCAGCAAGAGCCCAGGGATGAGAGAGGTACAGTAATAAACCCAGAGTGAGCCTTTTACTGAGGCAGAGGATTATACTGTCTTGCTGGTTATATTATCATATTTACGGAGGCCTGGGTGGATAAACAGAATGAAGAGGGAGGGAGGAGCTGGAGAAGGTGCAAGCAAAAGGTAGGTCCTAGGCCCCTGTTAGCAGCCTTCTCCGACAGATGTGTTTGTGGGTTGGACAATGTCACCAATATTTCTGGATTTCATCAAGTTAGAAAGTGTCATCTTTCAGCTCTGCAGTGTTCCATTTCTAAGTGATACTCTGGTAAGCAGTTAATTGCTTAGTAAAAATTTTTTCTCTTCTCCTTGAATGCAGCTTATTTCAGAATTTAACCCTAAGACCTCTGCTTTAATCTTCATTCTCTGAAGAAAAAAAAAAAGGGAAGGGACAAAATAAACATTGTAATTTTTGTTCCTAAGTTCTTATCAAGAAGCCCAGGCACTGGAGAAGAGGCCCAGAAGTTAAAAATACCCGCTGCTTTTGCAGAGGACCTGAGCTCAGTTCCCAGACCCATTCTGTCCTCTGCAGGTACCTGTACTCACGTGTGCATACTCCAACACTGACACGCAGTAAGTACACACATTTAAAAATAAAACTACATCTTCGAAAAAGAAGACCAGAATCCTCTCTCACACTGGAAAATTAAATACTTGAGATGAGGTCCTGGGAAGGGGCCAGAGTGGTTTTGCTCTTAGCTAGAGTACCCAGATCCAAATGAGGACATGATCCTTCCTCCACTGATTAATTGATGCCTGTTGACAGCCTATATAAAGCTTTATGGATGAAACCGGGCCTTTTGCTATAAACCTCTTTGGTAGTTAAAGAAAGGGCAATCTTTTATGAATAGGCCAATCTGTGTTGGCCTTTTCCTGGTTGGAAGAATTCATTCTAGTAGTGTGAGTGTTTTTATACAAAACCTCTGTGTGCTTAATAAAGGTCAACCGAACAGTAGGCAGCCTATTTTATCCTATTATGTCCCTATCTCACTACAAAACAGCTTAGCCTCCAAACCTTCCTGACAATACCCAGCTTTGAGGGAGGCCCTGCCACAGAGCTCAGCATGGCAGGGCTATCCTGCTGTTCTATTTACAATTGTTACCTTGGGCCACATCTGGATCCCAGGATGCAGCAAGGTGGGTACAGCTGTCCTTGAACTATGATGGGGATCTCAATCAAATTTTCAGATAGTCTTGTGTTTCTGCACGAGTCCCTGACATGGAAACCCTGGGGATGTAGGCATTAGTAGGCCTTGTTCAAAGGAAAGACCCATAACACTATTTAGGTTATGGAATTGAAGGTAGCTCTAAAGAAATGGATCAGAACAAATCTCTTATAAGTTACCTAACCACCGTGGATATTCTAAGTGAGATGCACACATCTTGTGGTTATATATTGTGTATCTAATAAAGATTGCCTGAAGATCAGAGGGCAGAGCCAGCCACAGAGTTAGCCATAGAGGTCAGGAAGTAGTAGCATACACCTTTAATCCCAGCACTTGAGAGGAGAGGCAGAGATCATGTGGATCTCTGTGAGACAGGAAGTGAGGGTACACACCTTGAATCCCAGCATCTGGGTATCCCAAGTCTCTGCTCCCAGTACTTGGGAAACACACACACCCTTAATCCCAACACTGGGAAAGTTGAACCAGGAAGTGAGGGAAGGCCGGAATTCAGTCCTTCAGCCACCCCCTTCTCTTTCTGCTTAGGATTCAGAGGCATCACTCTGAGGATTCCCGAGGAGTGGCAGGTGAGAAGTGGCTGTGGCTTGTTCCTCTCTCTGATCTTTCAGCTTTTCCCCAATATCTGGCTCTGGGTTTTTATTATAAGATGGAGTAGAATTTGTTCAATAGCCTCTAAAACGTAAAAGATGACACCTACATATAAGAGAAATATTACAATATTTGTCTTTCTGGGTCTGGATTACATCACTTAGAATGATTGTTTCTAGCTCCATCCATTTATCATAATTTCATTTTTCTTAACAGCTAAATAATATTTCTTTGTATAAATGTACCACATTTTTATTATATATTCATCAGC
This sequence comes from Phyllotis vaccarum, assembly GCA_033318265.1. Classification (NCBI taxonomy): domain Eukaryota; kingdom Metazoa; phylum Chordata; class Mammalia; order Rodentia; family Cricetidae; genus Phyllotis; species Phyllotis vaccarum. The sequence continues at coordinate 36,737,798 of JARWLC010000012.1, read as the reverse complement.
TGATGGACATCTAGACTGTCGCCAATGACTGGCTATTTTGAATAGCGCAGCACTGAATATGAGTGGGCAAGTATCATGCCCAAGGGTGCAGAGCTGAGTCTTGCGATAGATCTATTTTCAGCTTTCTAAGGAACCTCCACACTGATTTCCAGACTGGCGTTACCAGTTTGCACTCCCACCTGCAATGAGTAAATGGTTTCCTTTCCTTAATTGCTGTCAGTATAAACTGTCATTTGTTTTATTAATCTTGGCCATTCTGACTGGGGTAAGATAGAATCTCAAAGTAGCTTTAATTGCATTTTCTTGATGACTAAAGATGTTGAACATTTTAAAAGTATTTCTCAGCCGTTTGTGTTTTATCTTTTGGGAACTCTCTGTGAGGTTCTACACCTGATTTCTAATTGCTTTATTTTTTATTGGTGTTTTCTTTTGAGTTCTTTGTATACTTTAGATAATAACCCATTGTCAGATTATAATTGGTAAATATTTTTCTTATTCTGTGTGCTGTCTCCTCACTGGAATGATGGTGTCTTTTGTCATACAAAGACTTCTTACTTCATGAGTAAAAAGACTGACTATTTATTGTCCGTCTCAATGGCTACGCTACTCAGGCCCTGTTCAGAAAGTTCTTTCTTACGCCAATGAGACTCCCCAGTTTCTCTGCTATCAGATTCTGGATATCTGGTCTTGTGTTGAGGTTCTTCATACATTTGGAGTTGTTTTGTGCAAGGTCATAGATATAGATCTATCTTTATTCTTATGCATGTAGTTATTCAGGTTGATCAACACAGTTTGCTGAAGGTGCTGTCTTTCCTCCAGGGCAGTTTGGGCTTCTTTGTCAAAAATCAGGTGTCCATATTATGTGTGGTTATGTTCATATTTTCAACTATTTTCTTGGATCAATGTGACTATTTTTATGCCAACACTGTGCTGTTGTTATTACTGTAGCTCTGTAATACAACCTGAAATTTGAATGGTGATACCTCCAGTAGTTCTTTTATTGTTTCGGATTGTTTTGGCTATCCTGATTTGTGTGTGTGTGTATGTGTGTGTGGGGGGGGAAGGTTAAGATTGTTTTTCAGTTTCTGTGAAGAATTGTGTTGGAGTTTTGATGAGGACTGAGTTGAGCCTGCAGATTGTTTTTAATAGGATGGCTGTTTGCACAGTATTGGTCCTGCCAGCCCACGAGCATGGGATATTTTCCAACCTCTTTTGTCTTCTTCAATATTTTTTATTCATTGTCTTAAATAAGTTTTTTTTTAATGCACGTCTTCACCTGCTTGGTTAGAGTTATTTCGACGCATTTTTGGAGGCTATTTTAAAAGGTAACTGTTTGCCTGATTTTTTTCTCAGTCTGTCATTTGTTTAAAGGAAGGCTCCTGATTTTTGTGTGTTAATTGTATCCTGAAAACGTTCACTAGCTGTAACACTCTCTAGTGTAGTTTTTAGTGTCTTTGTGTATGAGGTCATGTCATCTGTAATGACTTTTGACTTCCTTTCCTGTTTGTATCCCTTGATCTCCTTCAGCTGACTTACTGCTCTAGCTAAGACTTCAAGTTCTGTACTGAATAGATATGAAGAAAGTGGGCAACCTGCCTTGTTCCTGATTTTAGAGGAAGTGCTTTGAGCTTTTCTAGAGACACTTATGTATGTCCTCGAACATGAAGAAATTGAGCTAGTGCCCAGCTAGAAGTTTTATCCCTACTGACTAGTGTTTTGTAATGTTGGAAGGTACTACCAGAGGAGAAAATAACCACACTACTAGAGGAGAAAATTAATCATTAATTAATAGATCAACTTTAGCTATGAACTATAAGATCTATGGCAATAACTTGTCTGCAAGAAATATTTGTGCAATAGTGGCACAAACATTATAGGAGTAATCAATCACATCTTGACATTATATTTAAGGCCCACTTCATCAGAGTAAACCTATACCTGACACTGCTAATAAGGAGAACCCAAGACTAGATAGGTCATATCTACTACACAGTATTGTACTAATATTATTCTGTCAAGTATACACATAGTAATAAAATAACTCATATATACATATATATGTGTGTATATGTGTGTGCATGTGTGTGTATGTATGTGTGTATATATATATAATATATAGATATTGCTATACCCAAAGATCACTGAATTTCTCAGCCCTCATAAGAGAAGATTCTTCATAGAGTAGATGACAATTAACAAAGAGGCCCACAACCAGATGGTGTACAGAGTGAGAGACTTTGGAGCACTCCGTCTTAAATGGAGTGCCTCCACCAAACCCCTCTTTCAAAACTCAGAGATTTATACAAAAGAGGAGATGGAAAGTTTGTAAGAGGCAGATGTAGTGGATATCTCCAAGGAAATAGAGCTGATGTACAGATGAACACACAGAGACTGTGACAGCATGTCCAAGACCTATACAAATTCAAGCAAAATCTCAGAGAAAGAAGGGAAAGTGGGTACCAAGTCCCATTCCTAACCAAGAAGATATTTTCAATTGATATCTGCTGGGTGACGAAAAATTATTCTGGATATATATCAACCACACTCTAGGGCAGGTCTCATGGTCAAGAGTAGTTGGCAAACACAAAACTGACTCTATGATCTGTGTGTGTGTGTGTGTGTGTGTGTGTGTGTGTGTGTGTGTGCGTGTGTGTGTGTGTTTGTGTGTGACACACACACATGCATACTTTTTGCCATGATTTGGTGTTATTGTCATTCTTATTTGTTTTCATTTTCTTGGTTGAACAAGAAATAGAACATGAAGTTGGGTGGGGAGGAGGTGGGGAGAATATGGGAGGGGAAATAATATGATAAAATATATTGTAAAGTATAAAATGTAATCAAAATAAATTGATAAATAAATAAAATAATGAGAAAAAATGAATCTTAAGTCTAGAGCGTTACCTCAGTACTTAGGTGCTCTTTCAAAGGACCTACGTTTGGTTCCTAGCACCCACATAACAGTTACCTGTGTGACTCCAGTTCTGGGGAGTTCTGACACCCTGGACACCGGGCATAAAATAACTGTTTTTGTCTTTTTTTTTTTTTTTTTTTTAAGAATACATCTTAGACTTTAATATGCATAGTCAATCTAAACAGTCTCACTTTTTTTTAATAGTAGGTGCTTATGCTAGACTTCTCTAGTCGTCTAGATGCTTCTAGAGAGGAGGGAAATGGCCCCTGTTCTGTCCCCGGGATGCTCTAAGTGTCTCAGGTTAGACTATCTGCTCTGGCTGCTTAGCCTTTCCTAAAGAAAAGAAGACTAGGAAAGGAATGCCCAGGATTTCCAACGTGATGCTTACTCCCAGGATACTGAGCAGGTCTTTGGGTCCATGTCCCACCCTTCATTGTTGTGCCTGTGCTTCGGGACCAGGCATGCCTCACAAAGAACACCAGAGCATGCTGTTAAACACTGTTGATTTCACACCCTATACCCTCTTCCTCCCAGGCCTGCCCTCATTTTTAAAGCCACATCTTACAGCCAAGTGAGACATTTTGGGGACTCTCTCACTTTTACTAGTGTAATAGAATTAGTCCTGGACAATTATTGCCAAAGTCTGGACATGCTTTGTGTGGCATTCAGCGATTCATTAGGTTTAATGAGCGGCCCTTCTTCATTCTGGCGTCGAATCTTTCCTCATTACGTACGGTATACAATTAGTCAAGGGAGATGATCTGTTGAAATGCTTGTTCATGTTCACTGCTCATCCTGTTGCATGCCAGAGGCACTATGTTTCCAAGGAGAGTTCTGAATCTCCAGCTCAGGTTGTGGCATTGGGTAGCTGGGTGTCTGTTGAGAGAAGCCAGGAGAATTCCAGTTCCAGGCAGGTTTGCAATCCAGGAGAATTTGGAGTGCTGGATTACACTGGAACAGCAATAGAGAACTCTCCAGCTGGTAAGGGTTCTGGAGCTGAGGAATGAGGCAGGCTAGGGCAATGTGTGTTGACAGGCACTTTCAATCCCTTCTCCTAAGTGCCAGTTTTAAAGTCCTCTGCAATATGCAGGGAAATTGTTCTTTCTCAGGGCACAATTGCTTTGTTCAGACAAGGAACCATTCACCTGGAGTATTATCTGCCTGGGAACCAGGCAATCACCCCCTTGAGATGAAGATTTATCTTGTACCTGGAATGTCTTAACAATCTTTCGATCACTTCATTACAAGGTTATGCTTCTGCTACCCCATCTCTTGACAGACAGCGTGAGTTCTCTTGCCTCTGCCCAATTGAATTTCATTTGTCCCCCTGCCTGTGCCTTGCAAGAGCAGGAGTTCAAATTGCTGGTGACAAGGATGTAGACTCAGAAATCACTTAAGAGCGGCTGGAGCAGGGCTGCACACATCCATGAAAAGGCCTGGAAGGCTAGTGGGTTTGCTTCCTGCCAAACAAATTGTCCTTTCTTTCTGAGTAAGGAGATAGGAAGGAACAGCCCATAGTAAGCAACAGTACATAGCCACAACAATGTTCCAAATGTCCCTTGATTTGGAACACCTCTCTGGTGTGTACTGTCCCCCACAGGCTGGCAGCAGTCATAACTCTGGTCTGCTTCTCTCATTTGTCATTTTCACTCAGAAATTGCTTCTCTGGATCACCTTTATTTTCTTCTCCACTTTCTTCCTGCATTTGCTCAGCTCTCTTTGTGTCTGTGCTAGCTTCAGCCATGCTCCTTGCCATCTCTCTCAGGGCTCCGATTTTATCCACTACATCTGTCTAAATAACGATAGATGTGATCCACCATGCAATCTCAGCATGATCACCTCAATGCCTTTCTCATATCTGGGTCCCAGTGAAATGCCTTTACAAGTCAGAGTGACTGTTACATTTCTCTGGATTTCTGTGAGTTCAAAGCCTAATAGCCAGGCAGTGGTAGCTCACACTTTTAATTCTACCGTAGTACTCCAAACACAAAACAGAGTGAAACCATTTATGAAGGGAACACACATCTTCTTCAACCATTTGTGTGCTGGTTCTACCTAAATGGGCTGGGGCTTTCTTCTTTTCTGTTCCCTTCTTGGACTCTCTAGGAAGCCAGACTTGCTACTTCATTGGATTGAGGGTGGGAGCAAGCTGGCTTTTACCTATAGCTGGCTCTGCTTCCTAATGGCCACTCTACCTTGAGCTTTATAGCCCCCTCTGCAAAATGGGGATGCCAATGGTAGCATAGACCACATGGGTTTGTTATGGGGCCAGGATGGAATGATTTATGTAAAATATCTTGTATGATGGAACACTGGATGCATTATGAGAATGATTAATTTTCACATTGATCAAATACTATAAATGAGTAGACATTCCACTTTTGACATGAAAATGCCCTTGCCTATTGTTCTCTGCACACACAGCTCTTCCTCACTATGCACGGACCAATTTGTCAGCCAGTTTTCCCTTTTCCACCCCAGATTTTATTTTTGGCCCTCGATGCTTATATTTTCCAATGCCCTGGATCAGCTGGAACTGGCTTTATACAACTTAACCCCTGGGAGAAAATATTTTTTCTTCCCCAACACAAAGAGATTTTTTTTTCTACCGGTAAAAAACTGTAATAATCATTATTGTTATGATATGAACAAATGCTCCCCATGATGTTCAAGTGAGGACTTTGGTTATGAGGCTTTAGAATACTTGCCTTTAGCACAAATAACTATCAAGGGCTAATGTCAAACACACATTGTTCACATTTTTTTCACATTAACAGACCCTCTCTTCACTGACTCAATGTGTTTGCTACAGTGTATTTTTTTTAAGAAACCGTTTTTCAATAGTGCAAAGTTATATTTATTCCTAATTAAAAAAAAAAAAAAAAAAACCCTCTTTAAGAGCCCCAGTATATGACTCACGCCTGTAAGTCTGCCCTCAAAAAAAGGAGGCAGGAGGATCTTCAAGATAACTTTAAGGTTGTCTTTAGCTCCTTACTGAGGCCTGTTGCATGAATTCTATTTAGTATTACAATAAAAACCCAGAGCCAGATGTTGGGAAAAGGCTGGAATATCAGAGAGAGGGGGGGGGGGACAAACCACGGCAAATTCTCACCTAGCCAGGTCCTCGGGCTGAGCAGGGTATGTCCTGTCCTCACAGTACTCAGCCTGCCTGGTCTCTCATGTAGACTCTGAACTCCTTCTGCCTTCCGGTTCTGCCCCCACCTGGCTATTTTACTTCCTCATTCAACTCTGCCACAGCTAGAATTAAAAGTGTGAGGCTTTGAACTCACAGAGATCCAGACAGATCTTTGCCTCCTGGGTGATGGGATTAAAGGCATGGGTCACCATTCCCTGGCCTTCAGGACTGGCTGTGGGTGTCTCTGTCCTCTGATATTCCAGACTTTTTTTTTTTTTTTTTTTTATTAAATATACAACATATCACCACAGAGGCTGGCTTGGACTAGGTGATACCCCATCTCAGAAAATTAAGCAATAACAACAGGAAAACCCTGAAGACACTGCCCTGGGCACATTTATAGGTTCCTGCTAGTAATAGGCTCTGTCGGTACCATTTTATTTTCCTTGTAAGTGCTCTGGATTTTAGGGAACTGAGTTTCATTTTTATTTGTTTTGGAGGTGTGGTGGTTGTGACAGTGGCCATTGGTGTTGCTACTTGCAAGCCAGTTTGTCCTGTTCCTGCCAGCCCCCCCCCATTCCTTATTATCAATCTTTTCAGAAGTTTTCTTTTACAAAATGAATGAATGAATGGTATTCTATGTGCTTCTCACTCAGTCTGACTCAGCACCTATTTAACCTTAGGAAGTCCTTTCTAGTCATTTGAAATATTCAAGCAGAGAGTGTGGTCAAATGTCAGAAGCCCTGTCAAAGCTCCAAAGCAATTTGATTTGTGGTCAATATCCTGACCACATGCGGATCATTGCTCTATAATTAGTGAGCCTTGATTTGATTTGAATTTTTTAAACCGACTACTTTGCTTCAACGACTTAATTGTTCTTCAATTAAACATATATTTTTTATTAGTTGTATCTGTGAAGCAATCAACTACAAAAGAATTATTGAATAGGTATATCAGAAAGAGACTTTAAACCCCTCTCAAAATTACAACTGGAGCAAGTGTATTCTAAAGCTCAGAATGACATTCCTAGGTTGATCAAGTCCATTGATTTGCTTGCTTAATTTGACCAAAATCCCTATCAATTTGATCACATGTCCAGTTTGACTGACAGTTCATGCACGGCACTGAATTGACCCAACAGTTTATTCAAATGGCCATTATAAAAATCACCTTCTTATGTTCACTCACTCATTGGTCATGTGCACTGACCCTCTATGTTCTAGGAACAGCGGTGTATTAAGGACCACAATAGTTCCTGCCCTTGTTGGGTTACATATAATGCAGGAATAGACTAGTGAGTGAGAAAGCCAGGAATCCTCATAGGCTGTTCCTGGGACAGGATCCTAAAAAGAAGAAAACAGTTGAAAATTTGAGGCATTTATTGTATCAAGTCTCATGGGAGTGCATCAGTCTGTGAAGGCGACTTCTGACCCATGAAACACTAAGTATGGTCAACACTTCTTGTTGATCTGTCACCCACACACTTTCTTCTGGACCATAGCCAGGAAAATTTAACTTCCAATTGATCTCCTTATAGTTTATAAGGAATTGCCTCTAAGTTGGTATCTGCCATCTCTGGAGTTTTCATTTCTGTAGGTTTTTGTAAGTTGTGAAACATGTGCGTATTTTTCTGAAAGCCATGGAAAATATTTTATGATTCTCCTATTCCGCCACATGTATTTATTTTCCCCCTCTGTGATTTAAGGGCTTCTTTTATTTTCCCACAAAATAATGGCTTTGTGAACAACTCAAGCAAGTGCTCAGACAAACGTCTATTCAGAAGGTGGAGATGAAACATCTCACCACAAATAAAGTGTCTCTTCCTCCCAAGTCCTACTTCTCAGTTATCATTTTCATCAAACCTCCCAAACATCACTCCAAAATAACAACTGCCTTCGAAATTCTTGCAGTTGCAGCCACATATTATGTCTGCCGTGTTCCCAATCAAAGTTTGCCTTCTCCTGTTCCAAGTCAACTGCAGAAAGTACCTGGAACAGTTGGGGTTTGTCCATAGTTTATTGAGATGATCTGAGATGCTAATTGCATTTGGAAGTTTCTCCGAGGGTAATTCAAGATTTCACAGAAATGTCATAAGTGCCCATGTGAGTTCAGCTTGTCTAAGTGAGCAAGACTCAGTTCCATGTGTAGAAGAAGGCAGAGTATCCACGGCCTAGGTCATTGTTCAGAAATAATATTGCCTAGAATGTATTTGTGTTCTTCATGTGCTAGGCATTTCATTAAAACTTTTTAGTTTTAAAAAAGCAAACAAAACACCTTACTTGTCAAACAACAGGATTATTTTCATTCTATGAATAAGGAAACAGACATAAAAACGTATTAACTACACCAAGATCACAGAGTTAAAACCAGGCCGGATCAGTAAAAGAATGTAAGTGACCTGGATCTGTACTGTACGTTACTCAGGGTTTTGTTGCTATAACAAAATACCAGAAACAATTAACTTATAAAGAAAAAAAGAGCTTATTTTGGTGCTCAGTCATGGCTCATGACTGTTTGGGCTCTTTACATTGGGTCTGTGGTTGAGGCAGTATTTTACGGTAAGACCATATAGAAACAGAAATTCTCAGCTCATCATTGGCAAGAAATGGCTGACTTCATACAATCATATGTAAGAAAACTCCCCAAATTACCTAAAGACCTCCCTCTAGGCCTCACCTCTGAAAGTCTGCAGCACTTGTCAGTAGTGCATGCCTAAAGACCAGGCTCTCAACCATAGGCCTTGGGAATATTTGAGTTTTATTAAGTAATGCTATTTGGAGCCCACTTTCCCAGGCTGTTCCTCATCAGTACAAACCAGCGAGGGCCTCTGGAGTTACATGTGTGGCAAGTCTACAGCAAGGATTTGGTATCATAGGTGATTTATGTCCCGGCACCTCTTCTGATTGGTTGGTGACCCTTTCTGGTGAGAAGATGCTAAAAGTTTGCTTCTGTGGCGTGTTGCCTGTTTTCCTCATGTCTAAGCTGTATTTCTCTTGTCCTGTATCTCTTTTGCTTTAGGAACCAATAATGTGGGTACTTTGTCATTCAGCTGTAGCATAAAAATAAAAGGTGGATTCATTTTTGATTCTTTAAAAATTAGCCATTTCTACCTAGTCATTCAACAAATGAGGGAAGCCTAGCTTACAAAGCAAGTAGTCCCAAGACTTACCAAACTCAGTCTGTGGTCTGGAACCCAGGTTTTCTGGCCGCTAATCCTCTTCTGTACACATCTTCTTCCTTCTCTCAACTCCTTCCAAGAGCTGAAGTCCCAGAGAATCTCAGAAACTGATAGCCATGTTGCGGAGAGGGCAGCTGGAATGGAGCAGAAGAAAACAGCAAATACATATTTTAACCAAATAGTATCCCATTAAAATATCTTGGGAAATTGCCAAAATGATTAATTTTAGAAGACTGGTCATTTACCTGGTTCAATTCACCCCCCCCCATCTCTTGTTCCTTACATTGCCTCACTTCTTAATCAATATGTAATTTTAATATAATATTTATGCTCCTTACCTCGTCTCATTTGTCTTTAAAAGAATTAATTCATCTGTATTTTCGGGGGCTTTCAGCTGACATTGTTTTATGTACCATGGGCATGTCAGTGATTATTGTGTATTTTTCAGGCTCCTTTTTTTGTGCTATGATTTGATCCTTATATTAAACCATATTGCCTCAATAACCCAAAGCCAATATATGTCAAAATAGAGCACATGAATATGAACATACCCCAACATGATCACATACTAATTTCTTCCTCCAGCCTTGCTTTCCATGTCTTAGATGATGCCAACGACAGGGGTGAAGCTGGCATCCCAAACACGGATTTCCCTATCACATTCTAGTATCTGTCAAGTCTTATGGGTCTCACCACTGAAATGCCTCACCTGGCTTCTCCTTGTCTATACCTTAATGCAGATTTTCTGGTTGGCCTCTTATATTTAAAGCAATGCTGAAATGAAGTGTTGTACCCACAAAGAAAAGTGAGCAAGTCATGAGTACACAACCAAACACACCTCTGTGACTGACATGCAGATGAAAAGCTCACTGATATCTAACCTATGAGGATTTAGCCTCCTTGATAACTGGTGGCTAGCATCTCACTAATGATGCTTAGTGACTTGAAGACCCTAATCCCCATCAAAATTTAGCATCAGTTGTGCACATGAAGCCGTCACTAGTTACAAATGGCAAAGTGTGTGTGTGTGTGTGTGTGTGTGTGTGTGTGTGTGTGTGTGTGTGTGTGTGTAGATGACTTAAGAACACATCTTAGCACATGTGCTGTGAAAGAACATGTGCACTGGGGACTTGAGAGATGACAATTTGCCCAGGTGATAGAAGGTCCTGAGAAATGAGGCTGTAGTTGCTGAGGACTGGCTGCTGTGGTGACTAAGTAGGCTGATAACATCCTGTTTCCTGCAAAGGGATCATGTGGTTAGTTAAAAAACCTGAAGTGATAAGGGAAAGATCAAAACTCCTAAGGTAAACCCTAGGGACCTTCAGAGTCAGAGCAGTTAAGACAAAGCTTGAGCATCCATTTGTGAATGTACTTAACCCTTGCTATACCATATTCATCGTGTGCCTGCAGTGGGTTACAGCATGTTCTTCTGTGTACTGTCTGAGTTTGGAATGAGATCTAGAATAACACATTCTCACAGAAGGCCCATGGAAATGGCAGGTCACACACAGAGTCACCCTTCCCACCCTTTCTCCTCCACAGGATCTTATCTCTAGACTTTGAATTTTAATTGTTCCTCCAGTTGTGTTTCGCCTTGGCTTGAAATCCTACCTGTTTAAATAGCTATTTGCTTAGAAAAGCCCTGTCTGGCTTTCCTTATAGCCACCTAAAAACTTTCAAATGAACTTGAATGATTGGAAAATAGATTAACATTGCATGCAGGCCAGCTGTTTGAAAAAGGCTCTTTCCAAAGCTACCTCTCTTGTAGAGAAGAATTATTACATGGCGTGAAGTTAAGGCAGAATACATTTTTTAGGCTCAACTGAATAGGAAGAATAGATTTTCAAATGCAGCTGGGTTGCTTCCAGCTCTATCAGACTCCATTCAATTGCCCTTGAAGATATCAACAGGTGACCCAATTTGACCTGATTTCTTCAGAAACAGTAGGACTGCTGCCGAGTAATGCATCAGATTCCTGACTCTCACCTTCTCTGATCGAGTTGGACAGTGTGGGGTGGAAAAAAAAACAACAAAAAACCGAAGACCGTGAACTTGAAAATCATGCAGTGGTTGTCAGCGAAAAAGCCATCAGATGACCTTTGCCCTTTTTCTTTTGTTTCAGAAGTTCATTTTCCCCTTTTACTCTTCTCTCTTATATTACATCCCTACTGCAGTTTCCCATCCCTCCACGCTTCCCAGTTCTCTCCTCTACATCCCCTCTACCCTACATTCACCCCTTCTTCATCTGAGCTCCCCCCACAAAAAAGAGGGGAGCCAGCCTCCCAGGGATATCAACTGAACAGGCAGGCATAGCAAATTACAATAAACTAGGCAGAAACCCTCACATCAAGGTTGGCCACGGCAACCCAGGAAAAGAGTAGCATGAGAGTCAGAGATACCCCATCCCATTGTTAGGGTCTGCGGCTGTCTTCAGTCTCTGGGATCACCTATGAGCCCTGCTTGGTTGATTCTGCGGTCTGTGTTCTCCTTGGATTCTTGATTCCTCTGGCTCCTGTAGTGCCCCCCCCCCCCCACTTTCTTCAGGGTTTCCCTGGCTCCACCTAGTGATTTGAAAGAAGTTCTTATGTAACCCAGGTTGGCCTCCAGTTCAGTGGGTAGCCAAGGGTGACTCTGAACTACTGATTCAGCTTTTTCTGAAGCGAGGCAATAAGATGACCACCATATGCTGTTCATTATCTGGTCTGTGTTATTTCAGGGACTATGCTGGGTTTTAAGGGTACAGAGACTTGATAGAAAACCCGTACCCCTTATCTCCTCCCTTTGGACACTCTGGTTTCTACTGATTGGAGGATTAGAGTGCTCATTCTCTGTGCAGAATACATACAATCCGAGAGCCTTTGCCCAAGATTTCAAGGTGGCTTGGGATCCTGGTTTAAGCCAATCAGTCCTTGGAACATGCTCCACGGACACAACGACTGGTTGAAGAGACATCAGGTAGCCTAACCCGTTCCAATCAGAATGGATCTCAGATTCCTAAAACAGCCTTAGGAAGATGTTTGCAGTTTCTGCAACCCGGGAGGGTGTGTGGCTCTTTCATTCACCCTAAAGGCTTGGAGCCTATTTTCACTGAATCATTGCAAGAGAACCAAGATCAAGCAGGGGGCTAGTGAGGTCTAAGCCTTCAGGATAGCAGGAGGCCCAGCCAGGAGAGGATGAAAACCAAGTGCAATTATTGAAAAAACAGCCAATTTTTCAAACCCAGATTCTAATTGTTGCTGAAGCTAGCCCCATACGCCTATCCTTTCTTGTTTTGCTTTTTAGTTTTTAGGTCAGAGTAAATTGTTCAGTGAACCTAAGCAGAAACAAAGAGGCTGACCTGGACCTTTTTCCCATCACAAACACTTTAGTATCAAGGAAACTCAGACTAATAGAGACCAGAAAGGAATCGAGCAATATTTGTGGACCAGAGATCTGTGCTCTGGTCTCCAGGAGAATTCTGACCCCTCTGGGCAAAAGTGAAAGAAAAAAGTGGATTCCCAATGCTGCTCCTGAGTTTCAGTGAATTCATTTCCTGCCAAATCAGGTCCACACAACCCTGAGGTAAGGCTGAAGGATATAAGATGCACAGAAGTTTCCAGAAACTGGGATCACAATGGGAAGCCACAGAACGAACTGAGAAAGTTCTACTTTGCTCCAAATGCTTGATATTTTTTTTTCTTTTCACAGAGGTTAGGCCAGAGTTTAGGGAAGAATGCTGTAAGCAGGAAGAGCCTGCTAACTGGAAGCAACTTGTTAAGAGCCTGAGGTACTGACGCTGTGATGCCATTTGAGGGCCTCAAACAGGCTCCTTAATGATATCATGGCAGGGATTTTGGCATGTTTGAGATAACAGAAAAAAATGAACTACCCAGTAGCACAGTATGTATGTTCTTGAGATAGGGTCTCGAGTAGCCCAGGATGGCCTTGAATCCTTGCATATTTGAGGATGACATTAAATTCCTGATCCTTCTACCTTTCTCTCCACCAAGGATGGCCCCCGTTACAGGCATGTACCACCATGCGTGATTTATATAGTGCTGAGGATCAAGCCTAAGGCCTCATGTATTTTAGGCAAGCTATCCATGAACTAAACTACAATCTCATCCCCGGCTGGCCTACAACTCATGATTCTTCTGCCTCAGACCCTTCAATGTTTGCCTACTGGTGTAGTTCACCACAGCCAGCCTTAAGGGAAGCTTGATAATCAGAAGTTTTGCCATGTAGCTTCAAATGCTGCTGGATCTTTTACGTGATGACAACCGCTGCTCCTTTGTCTGTGCATCATCATCCTCTTGACCCTTGTGAAAATGGCAGGAAATGCATCCTTGGCATTCGACTTCTGTTACCTCCTCCCATTCTTCGGAGGGTGGAAAGCTCAGAGTATTTGCTGACCTCTCTTATAGCTAAATTTCCTGTTGAGAGTAAATTTTCTCCAACTGAATGCACCAGAAGATGTTTGAAAAGTAAATGTGGGGAATTGTTTCTGCTGGGTTTTGTGGGCAAAACATACTTATGACTTTTGCAGTGATTAATCTCTGGCTTCGTGGGTATCAAGAGGTGGGCCATGGAGCATCTCCCCTTGCCAGGGCATATATAGGAGGTATGGATGTGACTTGCGAGCAGCCAGTTACAGCAGCAGTCCTGTCTGCTTTCTCTGGGTCACCGCCAGGTCGTCATTGAGAAGCTAGCACCTCCACTCGGAACCATGCAATCCCTGCTTTTCTTACTGAGGTGCAGTGTCCCCTGAGGATTCGGAGTTCTTTAACCCAGACCATGGCCTTACTGCAGCTCTCTTAACAGTTAGCCAATGCTCCCAGCATGCCTTGCAGTCTACTCTTGTTTTCTGACACCCAACCCTGACTGAGGCCATCACTCCGACCAGAAAGTATTTGTGAAGAACACTTGCAGCTTTGAGTACTAAATAAAAGAAAATAGAAATCCCTTTTCTTAGCTCATGGAGTTCATACTCCATGACAAAGGCTTTATAGATATAAACCAGTTGCTGGCCAGGAAAGGTGAACCACATATTGATCAAGGAAGCAGAGAATGGAAGAAATGGGAAGGAAATATAGAAGTAACTTGCTTTAACCATACTTAAAGGAAGCGAGGAGTTTTTGTGTGTGATTTTTGTTTTGTATTTTTTTTTATTTTTACCTTATAGTAACACAGAGAGATTAACTCAAAAACATAAATCAGAGACATAAATGTCAGATTAAAGCACTATAGGTTTTAGAGGAGATCATAAAGGAAATATTTACAACGTGGATTTGAGAATGATTTATTTTGTTAAAAAGGTTTGTTTTATGTTATAACTGTTTATGCATATGAGTGTAGGCACCTATGATGGTGTCAGATCCCCTGGAGCTGGAGTTACAGGCAGTAGTGAGCTACTTGACAAGGGAGAATTCTGGGAACTAAACTTAAGTCCTCTGCAAGAGCAATACATGCTCTTAACTACTAATCTTTCCGGCCCTCGTAATGATTCCTTTACACGATACTTGAAGTACTTGGCAACAAAAGAAAGCGTGTATTAGCTGGCCTGATCAAAATTAAAATCTTGTACATCAAAGCACAGTATCAAAATTGTGAAAAGATAACCCACAGAATGAGAGAGAATATCTTTAAATGATGTGGGGAAATATGAGATTATTGTGAAGAACTATAGTTAGGAAAAAACATATTTAAAAAATGAGCACATAACTTGTGTAATTCTTCTCCAAAGAAGACATATACATCTGGATGATGAACAAACACACAGTCTTCGACATCTGTACTTTGTTAGAGAAATACAAGTTCATCTATAATGAGATCCTAGTGTATATTTGTTAAGATGGCTAAAAAATGAAAATAATGATGATGATGATGATTGGTGAAGATGAGAAATTCAAACACATGGGTACTATTGGTAGGAGTGTATAATTTATTTTTATATAATAAAATTTAAAGGTGCAGCTCCTTTAAATGATATGGTAGTTACTAAAAAATAGAAATTGCTGTATAAACCAGCTCCATCCCTGGGTATATATCCATAGGAAACAACAGCAAGACTTAGCCATTTGTATAACATTCATAGAAGGACGAGTCACAATAGCCAAAAGGTGTAAGAACCCAAATGTTCACCAAAGGATGAGTAGATAAACAAAATATAGACAAATAATGGAGTCATTTCATGGCCGGTCTTGGGAATAAATTCTCACACATACCACAATCTGGATGAACCGTGAAAACATACTGAGCAAAACAAACCCCCCCTCCCCCCCAAATGGATAAGTATCATAATGAGCTGTCTGGAGAAGTCAAACTCAGAAGCAGAAAGGTTTTTTTAGAAGTGAAATTGTTTCATTTTACTGTAATGTTTATTTTTAATTTGGGGGGAAATGCCACAGTGTTTCTCACAGGGTTGCAATGCCTTTGAGCCCGGTTCTCAGGACAGTTAAATTAATAGAAGGAGAAAGTAGAATAATGATTGCTGGGGTGGGGAGGAAGCGGTGTAACATAAGATGTGCTGGAAAGCAGTCCCGTGCTGCTTAAACTCTGAGAAGCTGGCTCTGGAAGCCATTCATATCTAAGGGTGTTTGCCTCAAGAGTGTCTTCCAAGGTCACTTGTCTAGGCACAGGCCGGGTTGTCTGACCTTGTGACAAGATGAAAAGAAAACAGCCACAGGGTAAAAACACAGTGTCCCTGAGAACAGCCAGAGAGGGAAGCCGTTTCCAACAGACATTATTATTATTTATCCTATAGCATTAAGAAATCGGCTGCAATTGAGAACAGGAAACCAGGAGCCCGTTGATGGTCAGAGCACTCTGCTCTGCTTGGAAATCTCACAGTTAGAAACTCCAGTATCATGGTTTCCTCATGGAGTCCCCAGTCATTTCTGCTGATGTAAGAGTCCTGGTTGATACCTCTCCTTCTGCTTAGTCTCTCAGTCAGGTCACTCCAGGTGCCTCTGCTGGCCAGCACAAACTCCTGATTTCATCATGTTTTACTCCCTCCCTGCCATTTGCTCCTGGCTCTTTTGCTTACTATACAGATAATAAACTCATTCATTTGAAACCGAGAGTATGGATGTAGTAGGTTGTTTTCCAAATGCAGTGGAGGGAGGATGTTATAGTTAAGTGGCACAGGGTTTCAGTTGCAGAAGTTCTGGAGGTAGTTGGTGGCTGTGGTCATTTGACCATGGAAGTGTACTGAGTGCTGTATGACTGTATACCTAATGGTTAAAAAAAAAAAAAAAAAAAAAAGGTCATGATTGAAAAAAAATTCAGAAGGATCTAAAAGATAGGCAACATTGAGAGAGGCCTATGCCTCTGTAGGATATAAAGAGAGGAAGAGTTAAGAGACAGAAAACAAAAACATAGCTGTGATTGTCCCAAGGAACTTGAAGAATAGGTCTTTTTATTTACGACTCAGCCCAGCATGTACTTTCACAAGAATAATACACATATACTTATGTAGAATACTTGCTTTAAATGAGAAGTTATGATACATCTGTCCAATATGGATGTTGTATGTTCCAATAAAGGCAAAATTTCATAACCCTATGTGTCCATATTCAATCTTAGACTCAATTCCTCGGTGGGATATTGTTACGCATTTATAATATTAGATAACGATGCCATTTGAAAACCAGCATGCCCAGGTTATCTTGTAATGGGCATACCAGGTACTTTTATTGCTCTGTTCTTCTCTGTGACATCATAGTAAAAAATTTGATTCAATTATGGGAGAAAATCTGTTAGGAAGAAGTACCAATGATGTTTTTGAAAGGATCTGTGAGCCCAGGAATACTTTGATTGCAAAGTAATTAATTCCAGGGGGAACATCTCTAAGAGAAGATAGCTTATTTGGTCATGAGAGCTTTCATAGTCACGAAGAAGAAAGGGAAACACAATTCTTTTATTAAATTGGCATTGCATCAGGAAAAAGAGCTAAAATATGATTGATTGCAAATATAATGTGGGTGAAGGGAGCATCTGGTTCAGGCATAAATAACGCAGGCTTTTCAACATATGGCGCCAATTTGTGTTTATGCCTCTGTGGTCCACCTTTTCAAACTGAGAAGTCTTTTGCAAGATGGTCTGCTTCCCTGAGTATAAAGCACATAGCACTAGGGAGAGGGAGGGTCTTCCTGACCTGTCTTTGAGGAGATGCTGCGTATTAGCACAGGAACTTGTGTGTGTGTGTGTGTTTGTGTATGGAATTTACTTACAGTCATACTAGAATGAAACAGTGTTAAGTCCAGTGGACTGGATTGGAGATTGGACGCCAAGTGTCCAGGAAACCTTCAGAGGTTTAAGCTTCTGGATTTCTCATGTAAAACTGAACTGGCTTCTCAAAACACAAAAGATGCAATTTTGTTCTAGGTCTTTGACTCTGAACCAAAACAAATTTGACTGTTTAACTT
Organism: Phyllotis vaccarum; assembly: GCA_033318265.1. Taxonomy (NCBI): domain Eukaryota; kingdom Metazoa; phylum Chordata; class Mammalia; order Rodentia; family Cricetidae; genus Phyllotis; species Phyllotis vaccarum. The sequence continues at coordinate 36,720,165 of JARWLC010000012.1, read as the reverse complement.
GAAAAAAACTGTAGAAGAGCAGAACTCTTCCAAAGCAATAAATCCTTAGACACAAATTTCAAAGTCAAGATACCTTTAAAATATATATTCTTGTTTAACTTAGCAGCCTTTGCATTTGCAATCCATTGTCTATCTCCAGTTAGCTCATTAACAGTTAAAAAATTAAAAGAAAACACAATAACAACCAAAATCCAGATTTTGTGTCTATTTTTTATCTTTACGTGGTTTATTATATTTTTATTATTCTATTTTTAAAGACGTTTTCTATCCTCTTTTCTCTCTGAAGCCTATGTATCTTTTACATACATTGTAACCCGTTTACAGGTTTTTCTTTTCATCTGAATCTGTTTTATTGTGAATCCTTAATCATCTTCTAGCCACAAGAGCTTTTAAAATACACTCTCTTAAAGAGCTGCATAATTTTTGCCTAGGAAGCTGAATCAGTAAGTTCTCTTAAAGGGACCACATCTCTGTTCATGGCCAGCCCAAGAAAATGCTGCTACTAAGAAACCGTCTTTGTTTTTTTTTTGTTCAAAATAAACAGAAATCTAAAAATCAATCACATGCTACTGAGTCTTCTGTGAGACTTCAGGAACCCACCTGATTGCAGCTTACACTGCCTGCCGCCAGTCCGCTGGCGCCATTTTGAATGTGACCCGGCCACCACGCTTTCTTTGTACAATGACTTTTTTTTTTTTTTTTTTTTAACTTTATGCTTTTCGGCCTAAGGCTCAGGCACATTGCTAGCTAGCTCTTACATCTTAAATCAACCCATTTCTATTAATCTGTCTGTCACGTGGCCCTTGGCTCACCTGTGCTCCTTACATGTTGCTCCTGTGGGCTTCAGCTCAACCTGCCTCTGACTCTGCCCTTCCTTTCCTACCTATTCTGATTCCTCCTCCTACTTCTTCTATGGTGTCTGTCATGGCCCAAAACAGCTCCTTTATTTAAAGATTGAGATTCACAGCATACAGAAAGACATTCCCACATCACAAAACAGCCTTGCTATAGTTGCATGCAACAAATGAATCTTCCTTTCACGTTTTGAAAAACAGAGTTGTGGCAGTATCTCCCTTTCTTGTGGTACTTGGGTATTCTCAGTCACTGCTGACATCACACAAAGCTTGGCTGCTGGCCTCTGGGCTTCACCCTTCAGCTCACACAAGAAACCAGGGGAAAATACATGTGTAGGGAGTACTCTAGTTATCCATTCTATGACACCAGATGATGGAGAACAACATTTCCTTTGGTTTTAATGCCTGCCCCCTCTGCAGGACACAGAACTTTGATCCCCATATCCCCTAATTTTCTGAGGAAGGGGTTTTAATCAGTGGCGTGAGCTGCAATGCATCCCTCTTGGCCTGACGCTGACAGTCAGTCAGTAGCTCAGCCCACAGCTAACTGTGAATACTTTTCAGGTTATATACTTAATGAGTGTCCTTGCCAGAAACATTCCTCTGCCTGTGCAAGAGACTCCCATGGATCCCAGGTGTCCAGGCTTGAATGTAAATCTTTACTAACACTACAGCATTCTGGGGGGGGGGGGGGGAGTTCTTCTAATGTTTAAGAGGAACAGGTGTTTCTCTGTCTTTAAGCTCCATTGCTGACACATTTGGGTGCGTCTGATGATGGAATTCCAAGTCTGAACTCTGTGTTTGAGTCCTCACTCTATGCTCTGATCCAAAGAAACACAGACAACTGATTTGCTAGAATTTTCTCCTTTAGAAGTAACTTATGTCAGTGTGTTTCAGGACGACATGGTATAGCATATCTAATTCTTCTAGGGTGTTTTTTTTTTTTTGCCATACTCATAAAAGCCTCATTTTAGTGTCTAATGGATTTCAAAATACTTAATTCCATCCATCTTTTAAAATTATGAAGTTCATCCCACATACTGAAGTTACCTTCTATATTTTTAGTCATGAACCTAGCCTTTAATGGCTGAGCCATCTCTCTGGCCCTGAAGGTACCTTCTAACGGGCCATAATGTCTATGAAAGTTCAACAATTGAATAAGAAATGAAAATATAATTTTGGATCCATAAGAATTTCCTGATTCAGAAATATACCTAGCCAATGAAATACCAATAGACAATGCTTCTATATTTTTGTATATAATGGCTGCTTCTTTCCCAAGAAGCTTCTCAAAGAGCCCAACCAGGTAGGCTGAGATGAAGATAATTAAGAGGACTAGTATTCCTTGGATCTGGAGTGACTTACCAAGGATCCATGTCATCAAAACATCACCATTGCAACCATAGCAGCTGTGATTGCCTGCACAAGACACATGCATGATTAGAGCTGCCCATATTTTTGAGCCTTTTACTGCAGTCTTAGAAGTTGTAAGTTGTGGCACTGAACAGTGAATGGTAGTAAATGGTGAGGGATTCATGAAGCTCTGCACCTCTCTGAATATTTATAAGGATTTAATGGTTGCTGGAAAACAGAGAAACAATTTCTTTAGTGATCTAACTACTGGTAAAGAGCCGCAGGACCCTGTAGTAACCTGAATGAAACATAGAGGGTCATGAGAAAGAAGAATGATAAGAAAGGAAGGAGGGAGGGAGGGAGGGAGGGAGGGAGGGAAGAAGGAAGGAAATGGACTGGGTGGGAAGAAAAAGAGAACAGAAACGTGAGAGGTGAATATTATAAAAATATGTATATATAAAACGCCATAATGAAATTCCCTTTTATAATACACATAATTTAATAAAAAAATTTAGAGCCGCAAGCAAAAACTCTCAACTTTATCATATCCACATTTTCTGTCATTAGACAAGTTGCTTTCTCCTTTTTTGATAATAATCTCTGAAATAGTGATGCTTTTAATTCTTTTAAATGCCAATTTATAATGTTTTTCTTGTTTTGTTTGTGATTTTGGTGCCATGTTTTTCTGTTTTGTTTTGTTTTAACATTGCCTTCTCATTTGATTTGATTAAGGGTGTAGGTCATCACTCCCAGACATTCCCTGTGCTGGGATTAAAGGTGTGAGTTACCACTGTCTGATCCTCCTAGACTGACAGTGGGTAGATCCCTCTGATATCTCCGAATGTTTTTATTATATTTGAAACATATCCCCACACTACTCCAAAGAAACGAAGACTCACATCGATGTATCTTTCTGAGTTTTACAATTTCAGCTTTTACACTTGTTATACACGGTGAGAGGTAAGGGTCAACTGAATTCTTTCCCACGTGGTTATCTGGTTGTCCCAGCATCAGCTGATGAAAAGATGCTCTTTTTCCAGTGAGTGGCCTTGGCATCCTTGTCAAAATCCGGTTCTCTACATTGATGAGAGCTTATTGTTAGATTCTCAAGTCTATCTCATGGGCTTTATACATCTATTTTAATGTCAACATTTTATTATTTTGATTATTATAAATTTGTAGTAAGTTTTAAAATGAAGCAACTCGCTCCCAATTCCTTTCCTTCACATGTCTGTTTTAAAATTCAGAATGTATAGGACCCCTTAAGTCCAGTTAATAATTAAATGGTTATTGTTTTTAGCATCTAGAAGCAAAGCAAGCAAGCAAACAACCCTGCAGCCTTCCATAGTCTTCTGTTCGTGTTGGACATAAGTTCAACAGCTAGGAAGTCAGTCTGTGGCTCCACAGAGACTGGAGGGCAGCTAGAGGTTTACAGGCCTCTCAGGTGTGTCCTGAGAATCCATGCTTTGGGGACAGCTATATGTCTCCTAGATTCCTAGAAGTTTATCAGAGCTTTGCAAAGTTCCTACTCTCTACAGCATCCCATTCCCAGACTTTCCTTACAAGTATTTTGGCTTATCAATCATTATTAATTTTTAGCTCCATCAGCAAGGACTGAAACACTTGTGCACGATTTTTTTTTTCCAGTTTGTATTAAACTTTAGAGTGATGAGGGAAAGATCAGCTTTCTGAGAAGGCCTTCCAGGAAGCCACTAAGACCAGCTTTCACTGATGTCTGCCCCCACTCCTCTTCTGGGAGGTATGGGAAATGTGGGCTCTTAATTTGGAGGGAACTTTTGAGCTGTGGACTGGAGGTCAGCCCAGGGTAAGTTGAGAGGTCGTTAGGGTAACTGCCCTTTAAGAGATCAACTTTATTTTAGGAATAAACATCCCTGGGTTGGTAATGTCTTAGTTACCTTTCAATTAAAAAAAAAAAAAAAAAAAAAAAAAAAAAAAAAAAAAAAAAAAAAAAAAAAAAAAAAACCTCTAATTTTCGTTATTTTGGCAGTTATTTTCATTATTGTTATAGAGGAGTCTTTTGGAGACCCATCACCCGCATTTTCTCTCAGCAATGAACTTTTGAAAGATACATGTTAATGAAACTTTTGCAACTGCAATTTCTAATGTTTTAAGAAAATTAATGGCAAATATGTAACTTCGGGAGAGAGAGAAGGAGAGGGAGGAAGGGAGGGGAGGAGGGAGGGAGGGGGAGAGGGAGAGAGAGAGAAGAGAGAGAGAATCACAAATCTATTTCTTCCAGTGAAAGCAGCAATGGCATCCTGACTCATGGCAGATACACATTTCCTGAAGAACTCTCAACACTTATTTTTAAAGCATATACTTTAAAAAGTAACCATTCTAAGGAGATTGTAACGGAGATACCTTGGTATGTACTGTGGCAGAAAATATGTTATCATGCCCAGAAGTTTGACTTCTTAAAATAAAAAGGCATTTTTTTCTCAGTTAATATCTAATTCTTTTTCTAAGTTATCTTGCGGACACACAGAAGATTTACTGCCAATATGTTGACTCCCTCAGCGAAGGAAAATTCTTGCAAGTACTTGACGTCTGTACCAAACCTTGGCATTGGGTATTTCAGGCAGCAAAGCAGCCAAATGAATACAAATAATGATTCCATTTCTTAAAAAAGAAATTCAAGTTATAGAAAGCTTTTAGGATATCCTAAAAAGTTGAGTTGCCCTCAGTACCTTTGACACAGATAAGGTTTTATTTTGATTTTTTTTTAACTTTTTCTTTTATTTAAAAGTTTTTTTTTAACATATCCAACACTGTTCCCCCTTTCTCCCCTCTTCCCAGTCCTCCCCCAGATTCCTCCCCTTCCCCCCATCCATTCCTCAGAGAGGGTAAGGACTTCCTGGGTGACCCAATTTAGTCTGGCATATCCAGTTGAGGCAGGACCAAAGCCCTCCCCCGTGTATCAAGGCTGAATAAGGTGTTCCTCTGTAGGCTCTTTGAAACCTGTTCATGCACCAGGAGTAAATCCCTGTTCCATTGCCAGAGGTCCCACAAACTACCCAAGCCATTCAACTGTCACCCACATTTTGAGGATCTAGTTCAGTCCCATTGCAGGTTTCCCACTTGTTAGTCCAGAGTTAGTGAGCTCCCAATAGCTCCAGTCAGCTGTCTTTGTGAGTTTTCTCATCACGATCTTGACCCCTTCATTCATATAATCCCTCCTCCCTCTCTTTGGCTGGACTGGAAGCTGGACCCAGTGCTTAGCTGTGGATCTCTACATCTGCTTCCAACAGTTGCTGGATGAAGGTTCTCTAATGACAATTAGGGTGGTCATTCATTTGATTATAGGGCAAGGCCAGTTTAGACACCCTCTCCACTATTGCTTCGAGTCTTAGCTGGGGTCATCTTTGTGGGTTCTTGGGTGTTTCCCTAGGACCAGGTTTCTCTCTAACCCCACAATGGCTCCTCTATCAGGATATCTACTTCATTGATCTCCCTCTCTGTCCCTCCCAGTTCAGCCATCTCATTCCCTCATGTCCTCTCATCCTAATTTGTCAGACACTACAATCTACAATTATTTGACTTTCTAAAAAAGTTAAGTGTATGGGTGTTTTGCTGGCATGTATATCTGTGCATAATATGCATGTGGTGCCTGTGGAGGCCAGAATTGGACTCCCTGGAACTGGGGCTATAGATGGTGATGAGCCACCATATGGGTGCTGGGAATCTAACTTTGGTCTTGTAGAAGAGTAGCCAGTGTTCTCAACACTGAAGCAATTTCTCCGGCCCAAGAATGTGGTTTTAAATCCAGTACATTAGTTTAATATTCCAGAGGAAATTTTCTGGTGATAATAGAAGCACACATTCTGGTGGGGCCCAGCGCTGCAGCTCTAACTCTCCTAGGCTGGGACCCATGGAGCAAAGTATGTTTGCAGTTAGTAGCATAAGCATACATAACCAACCACAACATGTATTTATATTGACTAACCGAAGCAGATTTGTCATCATTTACAAATATTCTGTGTCTAATTACACATCCTTATGATTCCAGCCACTTGGGAGACTGAGGCAGAATGATTGTGAGCCTAAGGTCAGTCCCAGAAAATTAGTGAACCTCTCTCAAAATCAAAAAGGGAGTTGAGAGTGTAGCTCAGTAGTGGAGTGTTTGTCCAGCATGTGTCAGGCCCAGGCTTCAATTCCAGCGCTAAGTAAATGTTTTCACAGATACTTTTATGTATGTATATAATGAGAAAGGTACATGAATATTTTGGACAAAGCCAAGGTCAGACACACAAAGGTACTTGAACATAGCTGGGTGAGTTATTTCTCTTACCCACTGAAATTCATATACATAAGATTAGCTAGAATTTACAGAAAACTGGGGCCTTTTAGGGACCTGCTTCATAAATCTACTCAAGTGATATAATGCTAAATTATCTTACTTTTGTGAAAAAGTCCTTTAAATTTTGATTGCATTTTTTAAAAAGTGAGCATTTAGAAATTAATAATTTGACATTTTGGCTTAGGAAATTGCCCAAAAAATTACTTCAAATAAAGGCAAAAGGTCAGCATTTGTGAAAGTATAGGGTTCAAATACATTGCACTTCACAAAGTTAGAATGGAGGACATCTTCCATGCAGTAGTATTTGCCCTGAGTGTCCCATGAACCTCAGCCCTGAACAGAATCTGTCGCTTAGCATAAAGGATTACTAAGAAAAACCAATCAAAAGCACCAGCAGTTTCAAATTTAGTAACTGTCGATTCAATTTTGAAAGATTACTAAATGTTATGTAAAAGAACAAAGCATAATTATACCAAGTACGCTGTGAACACTTACCAGATAAACAACACCCACACTGTTGAAAACAAACTAGACTAAAATATGCACCACAATACATAGATATGACTGGGGGGGGGGGTCCCTGATTCAGTTCTTTAATTTCAGATAACAAGTATACAGAATTTTTGAGAAACATATGTACCTATTTGTGAATATACTAATTTATATTTTCTAGAAAGATTTATATTTGAAAATAGATTAAATGGATAGATCTACTACTACCATGATGGTAAATTAGTTTTAAGGTGGGATCTCACTGTATGAGGCTCAGGCTTGCCCTTAGCTCTTGATTTTTTGCTTTCTGAGTGCTATGATCACCATCATATACCGCCACATCTGACCTACTTAGCAGTTTGGGGTGTGTAAAGATTGAATAACAGCAGTTGCTTACACTCTCAGAGGTATCTCAGTTGATAATCTATGTGACTCTAGTTATATTTATTTATCTTGTACTCAGGCGTCCTGATCTTCTGGCATATCAGCACGGTATCTCCCCTGCACATCTGACCTTAATTGCTGTAAGGAAATGAAATACTTTAAACCTGGGACTCCGAAGAGTAGAGGCATGAAGACCACAAAAATTTCAGGATTACAATAAATTTCCTTGAGATTTAGGGCAGACAGACATGGGTAACAGCCTGAGCAGAGTCAAAGGCCCCAACTCTGGTCCCCACTGAAGGTCTAACCTATCACCCTGCAGACTCCCCTCACAGCTTCAGGACTGCAAGCAGTCAGGGGTGAGGGCTGTTGTTGAAACAGGGTAGTGACTGAGCATGCCTCTTCCAGCCTGGAATTCTGGAAGAAGATAAAACTTCTCGGAAAACTGTGCCAGACAGGCCTCCAGTTCTCCCCAGGAAGGCAAGGAGCTGGTGCTACTGAAATGAATACTTTAGGGTCCCAGAGCCCAAACCTCTCCCAGTACCTGAGAAGGACCCTCCAGTGCCTTCCGCAGCCACTTAGAGAAAACACAGAACCCAGAGCCTCAGGTCCCTACCCACCACCTTTGTAGATTTAAGGGCTGTGTTTGTCTACTGAGGCAGACGATTGTAAAATTCTTCCGTGGGAGGAGAGTGAAGACTTCCAGAAAAGACCTATACATCCTGCCAGTGAAGCTCCTCTCTCCGCAAGACCCGGTTTTCCGTCAGCATTTGAGCATCTTTTTCTTACTTATGAACAACCGTGTGTGTGAGAAACAAAGGCCAATATCCACAATGAACGGGAGGAACCCCGGGGAAACACGCAAGGAGAGGCGAAACTCCAAGTTTCCTCTTCATTAAAATCCTCAGAGAGATAATGCAACCCGAAACAAAAGGAGCCGTAAATATGTTGGGAGTTGAAAAATCACAGCAGAAATGAAATCTTCCCAAGAACATTCTGGAGATAAAACTGAGGAAATTTCCTAGAATAGCCGTGGGGGAAAAAAGAGCTGGAAAATGCGAGGAAGAAAATGAGAAAATTATTAGAGTTGAGTTTGAGGATCGAAGCATTTTACAAAGATAAAACGGGAAGGGACTTATTAAAGAAAGTCTGTAAGAATTCCCAGGACCGAAGGCCTCACATCTCCAGACACTGGCACAAAGGAGAATTTCAAAAAAGACCCGTGCTAATGTGTATTACAGAGAGGGAAAGGAGGTCACACACAAAAGATCAGGCATCTGAGAGACTTGCATTGGCGCCACACGGAAGGCAGGAAGCCAGGGGGTGTGGCTACAAAATCTGAGAAACAGTTCATTCTAAACCCAGATCCTTAATGCAGCCAAATTATCAATCAAATGTGTGGCTAAAACAATCAGTCTTATATACTTGTACATATTACATCGAATGTACCCTTTCTTTCTCCAGGAGCCCCCGAAAGATGTTCTCTCGTAAGAACCAGTAGGTAAGTTTACTAGGGTTTCTAACTGGATGACTGGAAACCTTTGAAAACTCATCCCTGCATGGGTGACTGTAAGCTGCATCCTTGAGGCTCACTGTCCAATTTACAGGCAGTTCCAAGGAAGAGTGTTCTCCCTGGCACGGTGCACTGGAGGGGACCTTCTAACCCTCAGGAGAGGGCCTTGGGAGTTTTCTTAACTTCTGTGAGTTCCATTAGCTTCGGAGATTTTAGGAGCCTCACCTTGCTCCAGAAGAGAATGTTTCAATTAAAACGAGGTAGTTACACAATAGGAGATCTGGGGCTAGAACTGAAGAATGGTGATGAGTCAGCTCCAGGAGGGTACAGTGCTACAGCCAAGGACCCGGGGTGCTAGGAGGGAAGTCGCCAGGGAGGGAACAGAAAGATAGGGGTGTGATAAGAGGGGGTGGGGTGTGGAGAGCAGTGTTCCAGAGAAGTTTAAACAGTAGGGAGAATCAAAGATATGTTTGAATCTTAAGCAAATGGCAAAGCAACACAAAAGACATATAATTAGTTTGGTGATACATTTATCCAGGCATGGCTCTATAAACTTTAATATTAATCGAACCAAAGACCCCATTTTAATCATGTTGGAAAATGATAGTCAAGTCTAGGGAGCAGTAATATTGATGAATTTGTTTAACATACACTAAGATTTCCTGGACTCCTGTTTTGTGTGTCTGTCCTAGGCTAGGCTGCAAATAGCAGGATGGATGTATGAAGAGGCAAGGACCATATGGTCTCATGGTGGAAACTGAAAAGTAATCCATGTTAATCAGACACTTCCAGCAAATTCCGTAAAACCTTGGTTACAGGTGTACCCTATTTCTTTCTGAAAGCTTTGATCCTTTAAGTGGATGGCAATTTGCACTTTGGAGAAGGGTTCTTAAGTTAATCATGTTTTTACAGCAGGGCTCTTGCATATAAGCATCTTTGCAGTCATTATGTATTTACACATACACTCTGTATAGTGCTTTCTCACCAGCCCAGCCTGGTGAGTGCTTCAGATCCCCACCCATCTAACCCTCCTCATACTGTCTTCCAGTTAGTTGCTGGGCCTGTACCCCAGCCCAGTCTAGTGGGTTCCCCAGATCCACACCTGCCTTCATGCTCCCTATACTCACAGGCCTAGTTTAGGTGCACAGATTGCACACCAGCTTTGGAAAGCTCTAGACCTCACCCACTTGAGCCGTTCCCACACTCTTAGACCTGGCTGGGGCTTTGCAGTCTTGCAGTATCCCAGCCAGGTGAGTGTCCCAGATCCCTGCCTCATCCTCATACTCCAGGGCTTAGCTCAGGTTATGTAACCTACATACCAGACCAGCATGATAAATGACTCAGATCTCCACCTGGCTTCACCATCTGTGTACTTTGAAGCCTACCTTGGGTAGTGTAGCTTTGGTACTGACCCAGGCAGAACCAGTCAGGAATCACATTCACATGCTTTCTTGGTCACTTACAGAATTGAAATCACCTCTGACCTTTTAATCAAAATCACTGAGTAGCTGAAAGACTGGCCCGCCAACAGTCAATATTTGAAGTGAAATCAACTGAGCTTGGGCAACAATAAAGACAACCAAAGCTCCATGCAACAGAGGCAGGTTAGAATCTCATATCAGCCAAACCCTATGAAAGGCCAGGCTAATATGTCACCCTTACCCCACACCACTAACCCTATAGACATTTTCTCCATGGAGAATTACCTAGACCAAGTGCAAGGCACAGAATTTAAAAGAACAGTAATAAGCATGATGAAAGAATCAGAGGAGGCTAAAGAGGACACAAACCTCAGTGAACTCAGAGAGGAATAAATTCCCAAGTGAAGACCAAGGGAACGCCACTGTCTGGATAAAGGGATGAAGACAACTCAGCCTTTGAAAACCAAACACAGTAAAGAGATAGACATACTGAAGAACACCCCAGAGGAAATGACCATGGAATTGAAAACCTCAACGAGTCAGTTAGACAACCCAAGGGGAAGCCTTACAGGTAAATGGGGCAAGTAGGAGATGAAATATCAGAGTCCGAAGACAAAATGGAGGAATCGGACCACTCATGCAGTGAATATGACAAATTTTTTAAAAAAAACTTATAAAAGAGTACTGCACACCATGACAAGACCAAATGTATGAATTATATTATTATATAAATGATAAAAATCCTAGGTTGATGACATAGATTAGCTCTCCAACAATAGAATGTGAGAAAACTCACCAAAGTAAGAAAAGGATGTACAGATGAAGGAAGGACACAGAGCATCAAATAGACAAGACTATTCCTGGCATATATGCTTAACACAAAATGTACAGAACACACACACACACAGAGGAGAGAGAGAGAGCTTTGAAAGCTGCCCTAGAAAACCTATAAGTCACGTGTAAAGGAAGACCTATCAGAATGACAGCTGACTTCTCCATGGAAACTTCAAAAGCCTCCAGAGCCTGGAGCACTGGAAGTTCTGAAGGACAGTCGAGGTTGGTTAACCTAGACTCTTTCACCCAGCAAAAAGTCTGCCATGCTGACTGCTGGAAGAGGGAAAATTAGACACTCCCAGGGGTAAGCTCCCTATTGGTTATCCAATACGAAATGGTGAGCCTCTGAAACACTCCCTCAACAAAAACAGGCTGAGTAGGTTGGATTTTTATATTTGTGATGCATATACATACCGAGATGTATATAAAGATAATAAAAAGAGGCTGTCCATTTGAGGGGGATGCAAGAAACTGGGAGTAGAAGAGGGAAAAAAGGAAAGAAATATAATTTTATTTTTATTAAAATGTATTAAAATAAAAATAAAGAGCTATCTACTATTAAGGGTAAAAACAAATAAACAAGAGTAAACTTCCCAGTGTGTAAATAGACTAAGAGAATTCCTGTCTACCTAACCAGCTCTCCAGAGAATTACAGAAGCAATGCGTCACCCTGAAGAGAGAGGCACAGACGAAGGAAAACAGAAGGAAAACAAATAAAAGTGAAATTATTAAAACACAGACTAGGACCAACATCACAAACAATGACAAAACACAAAAGACAGCAACCAATGTCTGCTTTTTAAACCATAACTTCAACCAATACTAATGGCTGCAACTTCCCATTCAAAAGATCCAAGTTGAGTAGATTAAGAAACAAAATCCTGGGACAAGAGAGATGGCTCAGCAATCATGAACACCAGCTGCTCTTCCAGAGGACCAGGATTCAGTTCCCAGCACTCACGTGGCTGCTCATAACTGTCTGTAACTCCAGTTCTAGGTGATCCGGTACTCTCCTACATGCAAGCAAACCACCAATGCACATCTAAATAAATAAATGAATAAAAAAGATTCTAAAAAGAAACAAAATCCATCTTTTTGTTGTCTGCAAGAAATTCATCTTACCTTTAAGGATCACCTTAGGATAAATGGGTGGAAAAATATTCTAAGGAAATGGGACCAGGAAATAAGCAGATATTACTATCTTAATATCTGATGAAATATACTTCCAGATGAATTTCACTGGAAGAGATAAAGAAGGATATTTCATTCTGATTAAGGGAACGGGTCACCAACCAGACATTACTATCATAACATATGCACCAAACTGGTATTCCCAATTAGATGTTCACTAATAAAGTTCAAGACAAAGATGAACCACAACTCAGTAATAGCAGGTAATTTCAATAGCCCACTTCTTCCAGTAGACAGGTCATCTGAACAAAAAAATTAACAGGAAAATGTTGAACTTAAAGGAAATCATACATCAATGGACCTAACAGATATCTATAGAATACTCCACTCAAACATTTTTTCAGTAGTCCATGAGATCTTCTCCCAAATGGGCAACATCCTAGGACACAAAACAAATCTCAGCAAATACAAAACAGCTGACGTGAAACTGTGTATCCTTCTCAGAAGCACCATGCAATAAGCTTAGAATCAACATCAAGAGTCTGAACCCATGGGGATTAAACAACACATTACTGAATGATGTTTAAGTCAAAGAAGAAATCGACAAAGACAGACATTCCTGGAAGTACTTGAAAACAAAACATAATACAATGAAATCCCTGGAACATATTAAAAGTAACCCTGAAAGACAATTTATTAAGTGTCTGCATTTAAAAAATCCAGAGAACAAATAAATGATTTATTGGTGCAGCTCAAGAGTGTGAAAAAGAAGCCACATCTTAGCCTCTGCTCTGTCATTTGTCCTTTCTAATTTGTCCACTGAAAATATATGAACAAAGACCTTGTATAACTTCTTATTCCTTCTATAAAATGCATGGTGTCTTACCTCAGCCTGATAGTGAGGCACATGCCACTAGCCTTCTAATCTGCTAAGTACAGTGAGAACATTGACTCTTCCAAACACACACACACACACACACACACACACACACACACACACACACACAGAGAGAGAGAGAGAGAGAGAGAGAGGGTGGGGGGAGGTGGGGAGAAATCTTTGGGTGGATTAATAGATGATCCAAGTCAACTATGGCTTGCTTTCTCTCAAAAGAATTTTCAAATTTCTTTGATATACATTTGAACATATTTTTTTCATCTTTGGAAAATTACCAAAGTGTCTCCTAAACTATCAAAGACTTAAATCCAGGATCTAAAAGAGAAAGAGGAAGAGAAAGAAGAAGAAGAAGAAGAAGAAGAAGAAGAAGAAGAAGAAGAAGAAGAAGAAGAAGAAGAAGAAGAAGAAGAAGAAGAAGAAGAAACCAAAACCAAACTCTTTATGTAAAAACATAAATTTTAAAAAGTAAATTATATAAATTTAACTTTTATATGAAAACTCACCACAGTGTTATCAGGGCCCACTGCCATCCAGAAATGGGTACTGTGTCACAGAATCTGGATGGAAGAATTAGTGGCGATTCTATAGGTTGATGAAGAAACTTGATCTGATGTTTATTTACAATGAACCCAAGTAGCGATAGGAATGTGCAAAGTGGTATACTTAAATTCTGAAACCCTTCTTTCAAAAGTCACAGCTTGTTTGGTAAGTATTTATTTAAAGAATTCAGGAGGGAGACACAACAGCATCCTTCCACAGGGTAGCAAGAACAAAAGAGGAGTCCTGTGCAGAGAGCAAAACGCAGCTACTTCGAAGAGAATGTATCTGGGCTAGGTGGCCTTATGCTTCTTCTTCCTTGGCTTCTTCAACCTTGGTACTAAAAAAATTACAAGGGTGCAGGTACATTTACACTTTTGTGCATTTATCAGCCAGTGACATTTATTGGGTCTGTCTGTGCAGAAATGTGAGCTGCCATCATGGAAGGGATTCAAAGGAACTGAAGAGCAGACCTTTGTCCTGAGAAAATGCACATGAAAGAAATGAGCAGATGCCCAGAATAACACATCAAGAGTGTATGAATGGAGTAAAATCTCTAGGCACACAATTAATGAAAGGCTCCTTGAGTAGAGGAATTGAGAGAATTGGGTCAAGGTAATCAGCCGAGCTTTTATAAGATGATTTTGAAACTAGGTTTGAAGAGTGAGTGGAGTTTGCTGAAATGAAGAAAGAAACTACATCCCTAGTTTCTTGGGGCATATATTTTAGGTAGCTATAATTTGTGGCTTGTTGATACAATGCGTTTTGTCAAATTAGTTAACAGTGTGACATAAGGTAATGTCACACTAGAAATGTACCTAAGTGCCATCTGTGAAAGGTTAGCATTCCCTGTTCTCTTTGAATGCCAAGTTCTAGGCTGACCCCAGGTCTGACTGCAGATTCTTCTTAAGAAAAGAAGACACGTTCCACCGAGGAAAACACTCTTTCCATTTTGAAATAAAGAGACTTCAAAGGAGAAGAGTTAACTCTGAAGGTACTGAGAAGGAAATTAACCCTAATTAGAAACTGGACCACTAAGGACGAGTGTGCCCTAAGAACTCCCACCCTCCGCTATTCAGGGGTTGTGGAATAGAAGGGCTCTAAGGGTTCCCCAGAAGATAGGGTGGTAGTCACTGCCCAGTGATGGAGATCCCACAAATCCAAGCCCTTCCTTCTTTCCTTCCTTCCTTCCTTCCTTCCTTCCTTCCTTCCTTCCTTCCTTCCTTCCTTTTTTGATTATTTATTTAAAAGGTTTTTTTTACATACCAACCACAGTTCCCCTTCCCTCCCCTGCTCCCACTCCCCCAAACTCACCCCCTTCTGTTTCCCCACCCCATTCACTCCTTAAAGAAGATAAGGCCTCCTATGGGAAGTCAACGAAGTCTGCAAATCAAGTTGAAGCAGGGCCAAGCCCCTCCCCCCTGTATCAAGGCTGAGCAAGGTTTCCCTCTATAGGGAATGGTTTCTAAAAAGCCAGTTCATGTGTTAACCAGATTTAAACAATACCTATCCACAAATTCAACCCTACAGAAAGCACTCCAACCTGAGGAAGTTAGATACACTCACAGAACCACAAACAATAGATAACCCCACAGAAGGGAAACACACATACACACATGCACACACACACACACACACACACACACACACACACACACACACACACACACTACCACAAAAAAACAAATAATAATGACAGGAATTGACAGTCATTACTTCTTAATGTTGGAAGAGATGAAGGAACACATGCTGGGCACTGGGGGACATAACATAAGCTTTTAGGGAATGTGTGTCAATACCACCAAGCTGACAAGCGACAGTTGGCATTTGAATTGGGTCTCGAAGATCCCTTTGCTGTTTTCTAGGTGAGGAAGGTTTCTGGGACCTTGAGATATACTGGCAGAGAAATCCAGAAGCAGAAAAGAGTGATGTGTTCAAAGAGACCAAGCTGCATCTTGGAGGAAACTGCATATGTCCTGGGCAAGTGAGAGAGAAAAGGTATTTGGGTAAATGTTCCTATGAAAAGCCAATCAGCTATCTCAAGGCAGTTTCAGTGGCAGGTCAGGCTGAACCGTTCCATCACATAGTCAATCCAGCCAAACCCATGTGGTAGCAAATGGTATCATTGCATCTCCTGAGTTCTTCAGACCAGCTGTAGGGAGAAGAAACGGATCAGGGACATCCATGGCTCAAAGGGGGTCTAAAACATAACCTTTTAAACATTAGCAGCTAAATTAAAATTATTACTTGGGTGAAATCAATTATAAACACAAGTAAGAGATTTCTACAGAGATCAGGAGAGCTGTGACTGGGTCTGTGATGGAATTTGGGGGTCACTGACAAATGGAGTCTGCATGATGGTTAATCAGGCATTTGCTGAAGATATTCCTTAAGTTCAGTTTGTTTTGTGATGTTTTCTGTGTAATTTTTAAAAGTAAAATTGTAAGCCAGGTTCCCCTAAGATTGAATCAGGTTTTATGTAGGCATGTGCCATAGATATGGACAGAAAGCTTGATGGAGGGAAACCAACCCAGCCACAGGAGCACTGAGGGAAACTTTGGTGGCAGAGGTCAGCTGTGGCTCACAGGAGGGCCTGAAGGCCCAAAACCTGACCTAACTACTCAATAACGACCCATCCCAATCACCTCAGGCTCACCTTGCTAGAAAGCCTCAGATATTTGTATTCCATTTTGTTGACGTGACTTTTAATATTAGGTGACCTGAAAACATATTCATTGACTCTTAAATTTGATCAATATAGGTCTAGGGCAGTGGAAAATACGCGCGTGCACACACACACACACACACACACACACACACACACACACATACAACATGCCATGTCTTTGTGTCTTACCAATAATCTATGCATCATGCAGTCCTGACATTGGCTTTCAGAGCACATCCCCAGTTCCCGAGGCTTGTTTGCTTTATAGTAAGGAGCTAAGCGTATCAGGCTGCGGGCACTGGTGTCAGGAATACCAGAGTTCAGTCAAGACAATGAGACGGATGCTAATAGAGCAGGAACTAATGAAGCTAAACAAACATATCCACAATCCCCCTGACACCTTTGAATATCCATCTCAGGCATCTCTGTCCTTACTGGCTAAGAGCTTTGTTCACATCTGCTTTTCCCCTGCATAGGGGAAGCAGGGTGTTTGAAATGGAGCTTTTGCATCGAGAAGCCTGTCAGCCTCTATTATATATATATACCAGTAAAAGTAACTAAGGTCCACTGTGTGTGAGTGAAGCTTTTGATATGGTCCCTGTAGTAATTCTGGCTTGTTCATTTTAGGGAGTAGGTTTGAACCTTGCTATCTTTGTATGTATATTAACTCCTTGCAGAGACAGAGAAGATGTAGTGTGAATAACAAATTAAGGATCAGATACTTTAGGTCAACTGGGCATTCACAAATGTTCAATGTCATGGCTAACATCAAGTGAAACCATAATACCTTTTGGCACATAGGAGAGACGGATGTAGGACCTTCAAATTTGAAAGAGAATGATCCAGCAATTTAGCCAGTGCATATTAAATATTCTTACAAAACAGCTTGCTTTGCATATCTTTTATGCTAACTCCTGCATCAGGCTTGTGAGGTACTTAAACTTGCATTCCTTCATAGCCTGTGGGTCACTCCAGATAATGAAGCATAAAGAATAGGCAGGTGTTACATGGTTTTCCTGGAAACGCTACCAAGTTAGATAGGAATACGAGCAAAGGAAATCCCTGCTTAACCCAATAATGTGGGAGTTTATTCAGCTACAGGTCTCTGGCAGTGAGATGTATGTGAAAGTGAAGTAGTGTGTATTTTAATCTGCCAGGTATCTTTTGCTTTTGGAGGTGTCTGTCAATCATTGCATTCTACCATGGAGACAGGGGTGGGACCAATCCGATCACTGAAACCCTTGGACCTAATGAGTAGTTTGGGGAGAATAGAGCCAGAAGAAACAGAGTACTTCCAGGGATTGATGTGGATGGTTATGGGAGAGTGGTTTTTCCTCTTCTTACTGGGGCAGGGAGTTCAAACAAGGAATGAGCCTGAATCTGTAGGGAACTGCCTAAGCATGAAGCGACACTGACAAGGTAATCTGAAACACTTTAGATTTAGAGAAGAAATTGTGTTGTTTCCTAGAGCCGTTTGGATTTGGGTCCGTCTCTGATATTATTATTAGATTTTGACTAATACAATACTAGTTGTCCAGATTGATCTTGTGTTGAGACTGGTAATATCCTGGAAAAGCGTTCAGCTGCTAATCAAATACTAATATGAGTTTATGAGACAAAAAACTGCCTGTTCCTACTAGGGATGGCCTAATGTGTCTTCCTTACGGCCTCTAATGAGAAATCAATGATAATCTTATGTGTGAATCAGAAGTAGCGACTTCTCTGAGATACCCCAATGTCCACAACACCTAATTCTAAGCGGGAGCTAGGGTGTTCTGTCAGGGAAACATTAAAACTTCTCAAAATGTTGAGTGTTGCTGGGAAATAGGTGGATCTCTCTGATTCTGAGAAAAGGTGAGAATATTTTGAAATCTACGCTTCCAGCACTTTACAATCCACAGTGACCTTCCTTCTGACAAGATAAAATGCAGCTTTAGAAGCTGGTTAGTAAAAATCAGTGCATACAGAAACCTAGGGAAACTGTCATTTCCAGTCCAGAAAATAATGTGTGTGTGTGTGTGTGTGTGTGTGTGTGTGTGTGTCTGTGCAGTGTGGCTAAGACAAGGGTGTTTCCCAATGTTCTGATGGGTGTTTGGGTTTCCTTAAAAGGCAAATAGCAACTTCTATGTAAATGCTGAAGTCTGCAGAAACACTGTGATCTGGAAGGAGGTGTAAAGGCAAGTGTGGATGACTTAATAGGCAATGTTAAGAAAGGGGGTGGCGGGCACTAATCCACATCTGTACATGAGAGAAACATTGACTGTCAAAGCTTGAAACCCCAAAATCCAACTGGCTTTATGCACTTTACTAGGGTCTCTAACCTGCACATGCAGCTACTCCGGAATTCCCCTTTACATACGCATTTAAGTTCCTCGGTGGTGAATGCAGTTATGGTGGTCACAGAGTACATTGTGGTTTCTTCCACCTTGGGTTGTAAGAGGCCGTGTCCAGAATGCTCAGTGAGAGTACTTGCTAGAATTTCTGCTCCAAAGATTATGCTTTATACCTTTCACATCCCCTACCTACCTCCAAGCCTCCCACCAAAATCTAATTGAAGACATTCGGTGTGCAGCTCACTTGCAAAGGTCTGTCACTCCGTGATTGCTTGCATGCTCGCTTCCTTATGCCCTTAACCACACAGCACTACCAACAGTTCATCGATACGTCTAACAACTACTGTGCACCTGTCTTCATTGTTGAGGCCATATGGTGAACAAGACCAACAACTAATCAGAGCTAGTTAGAGTTTATTGTCTCTGGGTAACTCAGAGTCCAATCCAAATGGGCATCCTGCTCCACAGCTTCTCTGTGTCCACCCACAGTCTTCCGGTCTCTTAGGGAAGAAGTTGTACCTGTTACCCAGCAAGCTGAGATAACACAGGGTCCCTCCTAAATCCTCACAGGTTATTTCTTAGCCCTTCGTGTCTTAAATTGTTTATCTTATTATCTAGACTATTTTGCATAGAGGTATTAATGAAACATAAGTGAAGCCTCCTGTAGCCCCGTGTGTGCATGGGATAAAGAACCAAGGTTGGACAGACAGGAATTCCAGGTGAGGCAGTCACGCCTGTGTTCATGAGCACATCAGTGCATTTTATTCTCTCTTGCAGGTCATTGAACAGGTTTTGCAGGCTGAAAAAAGAATTAAACATTTACAAATCATGGAAATCTTCCTGACTTATTAGCCCTTGCTGGCAGTTTTGCCTAGGTTTGCTCTGTATTTCATGACATTATGTTAGACGTATACAAGTCCAAATTTGTTTCTTTTTGAGATTTTAAATTTTTCCCTTTTGTCAGACATAATAGTTTATTCCACATCCATATAATACCCTCTAAAGCTTATACAAAAGCTTGATCACAAATCATTTTTAGGAGAAAAAGACACATACATTTAATTGACAAGGAGGTTAAGATGTGGACATGGACTTACTATGAATCTTCTTTATTAGAGGATTTTGGCAAATCATTTACATATTAATTTTATATGTATTTTTACATTTATTCATTTATTCGTGTGTACATGTGTGTGTGTGTGTGTGTGTGTGCATGTGCTTGGTGGTGTGTGTGTGTGTGTAATGTGCTTGGTGGTGTGTGTGTGTGTGTAATGTGCTTGGTGGTGTGTGTGTGTGTGCATGTGCTTGGTGGTGTGTGTCGGTCAGAGGACAGTTGACAGGACTCAGTTCTTTTCCTCCACCATCATGTCTTCTAATTTTCTCTATGGGCTCCACCATTTTCTGCCCTCTAATTTTGTTCTTTTTATGTTGTTAGGTTTTATGTGTGACTCTTTCAAATAGCTTGTATCTGGTATTTGATTTATGTATTAAAGAGTCCCCAAAGACTCCTATCCTAAAGCCTCAGATGCCAGCTCTCTCTCTCTCTCTCTCTCTCTCTCTCTCTCTCTCTCTCTCTCTCTCTCTGTGTGTGTGTGTGTGTGTGTGTGTGTGTGTGTGTGTGTCTCATTACTCATTGCTAAGAAGTAAACAGTTTTTTCCCATATTCTCATTTTATTGTTTGATACTTTCTCCCTTCATATCAGAATTTTGGTCATTTCCATGTGCATTTCCTCTCACTGATCTCCTTCCCCTTCTCTCCCCCTTTTCCATGACACCCTTTTTCTTTGATGTCTTCTTCTAAGTACAGCCCACTAAATTTTAGAGGTTCTTGCCTTGGTGCGGGCGGGAAGTTGTTCAGCGCGAGCAAGGATATCCTATCTGTGGCTGCACTAGAGAAGGGGCTTCCTTTCCTCCCAAGCCCGAGTTGAAGATAGTCTCTCGGGACAGTAGGGCTTCAGAGAGTCCTCCCTCATCCGGGATGGAATTCAGGTCTTTGGCAGTAACGAGTTCATGTGTGTAATGGCCATGTCATGTTTTGAAGACATCTCTTTGCTGTGCCTCTCCCGATCCTCGGCTCTTGTAGTCTTTCTGCCCTGTTTTGTGATGCTCTCCGCGCCTTGGTACAGAGTGTGATATCCATCCCAGTTGATGCTGAGCCTCGTGGTGAGGAATTTCCTGTTATGTGTTCCCACCAGGATATACTGTCTTGACATGGGCCTTAAAATAACGGAGCTGACCGATTCTGAACTGAAACTATGAACCAAATTAACCCTTCCCTTTTTAAAAGATGATTGTAGAGGTGGGGTTGTCATAGTGACAGAAAGGCGGCAAACATAATTGGGTTTAGGTTTTAAGCATCGAAAATCCGAAAGTTCATGTCTCTTAAAGATGGGCACATCAATCCATCTGCATTTGACCGTGTTTCTGATGTGTTTTAATTTTTCGGCTCTCTGTATTTCCCCTCAAAGTTCTTCTCTCTGTTTCATTTCCATCTATTAGACTTAAATTTTCTTAAATTAACTTTTGATTTTTATGTTGGCTTGAAAATGACGCATCTCATTGCTTTTTTTTTTCTTAAAGTTCAACATACACACATTAGTGTTCTGTAATGTTTTAGTTTTGTCCTATATCAGACCTTGAAATGAACTGATGTTATTATAAAGTACACTTAAATTGCTCATAGAAAATGGGCCTTTTTGCTCAGCCTTGTACCAAGTTTCCTCACTCTGGTTATTTTTTTCCCAAAGCTTGCCAGCCCTCTGGATGATGGCATGGGCTTCTAAATTCTTTCAGTATTTCTCTCAAAATACATATTTTTTTTATTTTTGCTTCTCTACTGAATTATTGATGGGATTTCAGGGCGGAAAACTGTAAGTTCCTTGTTATTTTCCCTCAGCTCTCTGATTATTTGATTCTATTGTTTCTGTTTTCTGTGTATTGTTGATAAGAAATATGTTGCTAGCTTATTGCTTTATAAATCCTGCATTTTCTTTGCTTATTTATAGAGATTTTTCTCTTGATTCATGCACTCTGAGATTCACCAGAGTATAACTCAGTGTGGATTTGTTTATATTTATCTTATTTGAGCTCAGTGTACCTCTTCAACCTGAAGACGAAGCATTTTAAAATCCTTTTCTCAAATATTAGCTTCATCCACTATCTCTGGATCACAATCAATAAATCATACACTATCGCCATATTTGACCACTACAAATAAAGTTTTATTGAGACAAATCACACCCATTGCGCATACAACGTGTGCAGCTGCTTCTGTGCAAATCTGGGTGGCTGTCAAAGAGACTAATTAGCTCAGTGAAAACCTGAAAAATGTACTATTTGTTTTATTTTGGAACATGTGAGTTAGTCTCTGCTTTAGGCTCTGATTCTACATCACACAAGAAGACTCTTCGTTCTATACCTTGTGTCTAAGAATCTCTTGTTGAAATTTCTCTGAGTTTACCTGTGGTGATACATTTTATATTCAATAAAAAATAGCCTGAAATGTCAGCAAGAGAAGGAACAAACCATAGACAATTCTCACCCATAGAACTCCTCAGGTTGAATAGGTCCTGTCTCCACGAGTCCTCTGACTAATTGTGTACACAGGCAAAGGGAGCTGAACTTCTTAACTTAATTTATTTAATTTTTAAATTAAAGATTAATGTCACTATTCCCTGACTTTGATGTCTATTTTTATTGAATGTACCATCACATTTACCTCTCTGTATTGCATTCTGAAAAGTTTTCTTACAAATCTGTTTTAATTAATAAATTTTCTTTATAATTATGTATAACCAAACATTTAATATACCTATTGAAGTTTTCAATCAGTTACAGTTTTGTTTTTAAAGAATTCAGGTTATTTTTTTTTAACTTTGAACTTCTATTTTATGTATATGGATATTTTACCTACATGCATATTGTAAATAGATGACAATGCCCTAGGAGGCCAGAGAGGGTTCCCAGGAACTGGAGCTATAGATGGTTGTATGAGCTGCCATATGGATGCTGGGAACTAAATCAAGGTCCTTTGCAAGGGCAGCCATTGCCTCTAACTGCTGAACATGTCTCCAGTTCTGAGCTTAAATCCTTAAGTGTTGTTTTTTCATTATGGCATTCGATCTGTTTTATACTTCTCTTGGGTATTTAGACAGTTTTTTTAAAGATATATTTTACGTGTATGTGTGTGTGTGTGTGTGTGTGTGTGTGTGTGTGTGTGTGTGTGTTATATGCATGTGAGTGCTAGTGTTGTAGATTCCAGAAGAGGGCATTAGATCCCCTGAAACAGGAGTTTAAGGCACTGAACAACGATTCAGTGTAGTTGCTTGGAACTTAACTGTGGTTCTGTGTAAGAGCAGTAAGCACTCCTAATAATTAAACCATCACCCCCTGGAATATTTTAAGTGGTTAATCACTTCATTTTTAAATGGTATTTAACCTGCTGTCTGTGTCTTGATATGGTGCATAGATTTCTCTTCATGTAGTAGTTTAGTGGGTCATGGTTCTAGAAATGTCTCATGCTTGCCTTTTCTAGACACTCCAGAGATGTATATCTCTGGAACTAATTTCTGCATTAGCTTCTCGCCTCGATCATATCTGCACGTTGAGTTATGAAAACTTGCAGTGCGTGTCAGTATGATGCAGGCCTCTCTCTCCTCCTATCTACTTTCCTTTCTCTCTGTCACCTTATCCTTCTACCCCTCCTTTGTCCTCCATTTTCCCTCTCTCCCTTACCCCCCATATTTTTTCCTATTCTATCTCCCCAACTTCAGCTCATCCCCCATTCTCATTACTGCCATGTCAGCCAGCAAGAAAAATCTTCTGGTTTTATGTCTTCATCATTTCCCCTTTTATCTAAAAAAACTAATAAACATAAACACAATATCATTTTCAGGTTCTAGAGCCATATCAATTTCAATGCACAGAGATAGGTTTGTGTAGCTACACCCAGAATTAAGATATGAAACAGTTCCCCTATATGAGCAAAATTCTTTATCGTTTTCTAAAACTAGATGTTTCTTTGTCTTTCCAAGCATTGTTATTAACGTTTAAATTGTTTGTGGGCTCACTCATGCATGCTTGACAGTCTCCCCAGAGTCTATTCTCTCCTTTGGCTCGCAGGTCATCAGGCTTGGCAGCCTTTTCCTGCTGAACATCTTACTGGCATCATATTACATTCTTGTGTTTCATTCTTGGCAACGTGTGTGTGTGTGTGTGTGTGTGTGTGTGTGTGTGTGTGTGTGTGTGTGTGTGTGTGTGTGTATTTAGCCATAGGGACCAAGAAGGTCAGTGTCTTGTCTCCAGGACTACAGTTCGTTTGTATCTACCATGTTTCCAGTACCAAAGTCTGTTTGAGCTAACCAGAGCAGCTATCACAACACAAACAGATAATCAAATCACCTGCTGAACTTGTCAGCATTTTCTAGAGAAATAGAATCAATAGGATATGACATACATAGGAAGAGATTTGATTTTAGGAGATTGCATTATACTATTAGGGGGGCAAGGCCAAAATCTGCAGGATGTGCTATCAGGCTAAGGACCCCAATAGCTGATTCAGTTCATGCCCATAGGCTGTCTTTGCAGAAATCCTTCTTGCCAGAGGGAAGTCTGTGGAAGAAACATCCAGCCTTCCAAGTATCTGGAAGAGAACTGCTCACATCACAGAAGACAACTTACTCTTTCCAGAGTTTGCTAATAACTGTTAATATCATGCAAATCACTCTCACAGGAACATCTAGAATGGTTGACAACATATTTAGAAACATCAAGTTAATGCCTAAAATGAATCATCTTAAATCTGACTCTCATCTTCTTTGTGCACACATGCATTGTGATAAGCCATGCTTAATCTCAAATAATAACTATAGGGTCATGTTTTCACATAACATAATACAACTCAACCTTGCATATATCTGAAATGTACTCTGCTCTTAATAAAAGATACAAAGTTCCTGGGTCATGCTCACTCTTCTTAAATACACTACAACTAAAATATTTTGGTATAACATTAATTACATGCTATTACCTACATATAAGTCATATAATATATGATAAGGGTCTAGAAGTAGTAAGAAAACAAAGATGTCTGATACATGAAAACTTATTTATACCAAAATAAAAAAGAAATCTAACAGTCAGAACCCTCAGTTCTAGGACTGGGTACATGGTGGGTTATATTTATAGCTAAGTTCATTTTTGAAAGAGGGTTTGGATACATAGGTCAAGTCACCCTAGAATTTTGTCTCAATCTTGGGAGCTGTCTTCCACCATACCTTCCATATATGTTCCTTCTTCACAACTCATTCCACATTCTCTTTGCCCCCAACAAACATCTCCTCTGGGTATGGTTCTTTGCTTGGTAGATTGACACATCTTCATTCCTGGATGGAGGTTCTGGCTCATTGGTAGGTCTGCCAAGACTACACCATTACACTTTTTCATTGATCTTAATTCCAGGACATGATCTACTTTTAAGGCATCATGTGTTTCGGACAGAACTATTCCTTCCCTCCATTGGGGAACAGCAGTCCTACTTCTCTCCAGTAGTAAGGACCATCTACTATAGCCAGAATATAATTTTTTTCCTGTCTGTTGATTTAGAGGCATGGGAAGCCAAAGAGGCTGCAAGACATTTTAAAATTTCGGTTCAATAGAATTACTCTTGTGTTTCCTGGCTGAACGGAGACCCACAGGCCAGAAGAACATAATGGCATAGGTTCAGGAAACAAAAAATTTGTTAGTAGCTCACTTGGGCCACTCTTACTGGAAAACCCATGGAAGAATTAACAATGTTTAAAAGCCAGAACAAATGCAATAAACCTATCTATAACATTGTTGAATCCACAAGAGTGTTGGAGCTTTCCTATTCCAGATGCCAAGTCAATTTGAACTGGAGAAATGGTTGGATAAAAGTCTACACTATATATCCTTTTTCCTTTGGACCTTACAGTAATATTCTAGAAAGAAACACCAGTGATCCATATTTTAAACTAAACTCACACACTACTTTTAGTCTTAAAAGAAACACAATTAGAGTAATTAATTAAAATGCCATTTAAGCAATTACATTAAACTCTTGGGTAGATAAAAGCTTGTCATTGAAGCTTTTATATGTATTGGACCAGAAGTGCTTCTTCTAGTCAAGCTTCTTAGACATCGGATACAGCTTTTACATCCCCAAATTCCGGTGTCCTTGCCCTTCCTTCCTTCCTTCCTTCCTTCCTTCCTTCCTTCCTTCCTTCCTTCCTTCCTTCCTTCCTTCTTTCCTTCCTTCCTTTTTCCTTCCCTCCCTCCTCTTCCTTCATCTCTTCCCTCCCTCCCTCCTTCCTTCCCATCTTGCTTGCATTTTTCCTCTTTTCTCTCTTTTTAGTGAGAAATTTCTCACCTGTACAAGCAGGCAGATGCATTGGGCAACTTAAATAAATGAGAAAGAATGTGCGCAGACATTCATGCACTTGCCTGCACTTTATAAATGTCCTACAGAGTACTCAAACCCTGTGCCTAAAGTGAACTTTCCATCATTACCCCTAACGTATTCTCTCCATTTTCTTTCCTTTCTTGGGATCTGATTGGATCCTATTCATCCAATCATTTAAGCCCATAGTGCTAGTAAGTATTTTTCTCTCTCTAAAGTCAAGAGTCACCAAATTCTGTGAACATCTCAAACTCACCAGGTTTTGTGCAATGACCATCGGGGCTCCCAGCCTCTAATGTTCTTAGGAGCTTGACAAAGTTGCTGTTCTTATTATGTGAATATATTGCACGAATTCTAGTTGGTATTTAATAAAAACCCAGATACAGATATGGGGGGGGGGGAGCTGGAATATCGGTGAGAGAAAACAGACCACAGTCAACTCTCACCCAGCCAACTTCTCAGGCTGATCAAGGTAAAAGCTATATTCAAAAGTCCTCCACCTGACTGGTCACTCCTACAGAATATCTGAATGTCTGCCTATGCCTGCCTTAAATATCTCCCCCACCCAGTTGTTTCACTTCTGAGCTCAACTCTGCATCATAATCCTAGGGTTAGGAGTAAAGGTGTGAGCTACTACTATTTGGTTGTTCGGCCTTGGACTCACAGACCCATCACTTTCTAACCCTCTTGGCTTGACTGTGGGTGATTCTGTCCTCTGATATTCCAGGTTGATTTTATTAAATATAAAATATATCACCACATATTCTCTTTTGTATCAAAAATAAAAAAGTTTATAACTAACATAAGAAAAGCTAAATACAAGAGGTACAATAATTATATACAATAAATACAAACAATATATACCAGCATTATTCATTACATGAGTAATGGCCAGTCTATAAACAACTGACAAATTCTAAGAAAATATTCCATTATTTATTTTATTTTGGTGAGTCGAAAGGATTTATTTAATTCACTTTCTATCTAACTTGTATTACTAACTGAAAAGTGTCTTTTGATGTTTCTCAAACTTATACACTTTAATCTCTAGGTGAGTTTATTTTCTAAAACTATCACTAGAAAACTATAACTGTCTCGTTTTCAACTCCCTCAGACACTCAAGAAGGAAATAATAATTAACTAAATAAACAGGATGTGTAAGCAAGCAATTTCCAAAAAGTGTAAAAAATGAAACAGCTGGCTGCCTGGACAGTCATCCTGTGCTGTGTTGAAGCATCTATCTTCAGTTGCAGGCCTAGCATATCTGACAGACTTCTTTGTGAAGCAGGATATTCTTAAAGACATTTCTACCTTGTCCTGACAAGGTTAGATAGTTCTTGTTTTGTGTGTCCTCCTTGTCCGTTCTGGACATCATACTGTCAGTAGTCGAGGCAAGGGCACTTTCTTGCCCAGTGACTGACTTTTGCCACAGAGAAGGTCTACTCAAAATCAGGTTTCTTCTATGCCCTTCATCTTCTCTAAAGTAGATTGATGGTGCCAGGAGCAGATGTCTCATTGCCATAAAAATAATAAGAACCTATATTACTAAAATATTTTAAGTGCCATATTCTGTACATCTCTGATGTGAAAGAGACCTGTCAATCTAAAACATCTGTTTGACCTTGAAAACATATCTAATATGGCTATAAGTTTTATTTTAATGTCTGACTTGCATTTCTTTATATCCTAATTGGTTGGTAATAATAACTTTCAAGGACTAGCAATTTGTATTACATTGTTAGGTGAACTATATAGGTACAAAATACCTTGAACAAGAAAAGAAATATATGTACAGTAACAAAATTAATCTCATCTTTGTGTCAATATACACAATTTGTATACAATATACAAAAATCCAATCCAATGTAAAATATTTAATAATTGCTTTTTTAAAGTAGATTCAATAATCTACTCTTATATCCTATTATATCTGTATCCCCTTTTTTCTTATTTCTCTTTTTTCCAAACAAGAACCTTGAATCTCATCTCTCTTGTTCAGTTTTTTTCTAACCATAACCAATAATGATTTGTAACCAATTACCCTAAACAATGACAATTGTTCATAGCCCACTGAAAGATCAGGAACCACCCACCCACCTCTCGGGAGTGTGTGCTGCTCTGAATCCTGTGTCTTATAGATATATCTGTTTCCCCCTTTAGTGCTATGTCTTCCGTCGTCTATAAGTCGAACAGTGAGAGAACCATCTCTGAATAGAGCTAAGTTGTTGACATAGTCTCTGTCCCTCTTTCCCTGAGGTCAGAAATGCTGCAGCATTGCAGGACTCCCTCATGACACTCCTAAAAAAGAGACACTGAGGACATCATTGTTTATCAGCTCATCCCAACTTCTCCAGACGCTGAACATGGCATCAATCTTATTTTAATTGTTGATGCAGGGTGAGGTTACTGATGTGCTAGACAGGATCTAGTATGTACCCTTTCCTGTTCTCATCTACAAGGAACCTGGGCAGGCTATTCCAAGAGCAGGTACAAATTCTGTGCTGGTCCTTTGGTTCAGCCTGAGAAAACCTGGCTGGCAGCTTCCCTTTCTGGTGTTTGGAGTGTCCTGAGCCTGCCTTATTGGAAATGTCACCAAATGGAGAGACCTCTCATGGAAAGAGTGAGTATGGGGCAGTGGAGAGAGAGAAAGAGAGAGAGAGAAGGCACTAGGTGGGGTCTTCTAGCTGACTCCATTAAGGCACTATTCACAACAAAGAGCTTGGACTCCAGGCCCAGCTGACAGTACCAGTACCAGACCTGCCCAAATGAACCCAGCCAGCCCATGGAACACGGGGATAATGCAGCTGCTTTTGTTTAAAGCCTCGGTTTAGAAGTGGTTTCTTCCACCAGAATAACTGAAGCAGGGGTCATTGATTGTGTATGTGTCTTATTTAATTATTCATTTAGCCGAACTCCACTTCCAGGCATTCAGTATGTTTTTCTATGGGTTGAAGTCAGTCATTCAGTGCAAAACCCCCTCTGTTTCACAATTACTACAGGGCTTGGCATTTTTTTTTTTTTTTTAGAAGAACTCATTTGGTGGTCCTTATCAATATCTCAAGCCCAGAAAAGCACACACATAACTAAAACCACAAGCTCCAGGCTATGCATTGAATTGGCCAGATTCATCCCGATCTCTTCTTCATTAAGAAGTGCAATTAGGTTGGCCTGTGAGACGATCGTTTAGGGTCTTGAAATACATTGATCTGAACTTCCCCTGACAGGTAATATAGGCAATATTAGAAAAGAGGTGTGATTTTAGTTAGGAAACTTTTATGAAATAAAAGAGGAAATAAAGGCTGTCAAATTGAGCATTGTTTACTGCACATGAAGCTGTTATTGCCGAACCCTCGGGGACATTATAGTCTCCTTCCCTGGAACAGAATTGACACTGATTGTGTGTTTAAGGATCTTCCCCCCAGGACCCTCATGTCAATGGAAGTGACAGGGGCTGTCGTGAGTCAAGAAGTCATTCTGCAGTGGGTATGCTGGTGCACACTGGTAACCCTGGTACTTGGAGATGGCAGCAGCAGGATCTAGACTTCTTCCTAACTCCACAGAGAGATTGAGCATCCTGGGCTGCACAAGTCCCCATCTCAATGAA
The DNA here is from genome assembly GCA_033318265.1 of Phyllotis vaccarum. Lineage (NCBI taxonomy): Eukaryota > Metazoa > Chordata > Mammalia > Rodentia > Cricetidae > Phyllotis > Phyllotis vaccarum. The sequence goes on along the minus strand of JARWLC010000012.1, from coordinate 36,690,411 downwards.
CGAACGGTGTCTTCATACCCATTGAATGTTCTTTTCCGCTTGTGCTGGTAGAAAGGAAAGACTAGAATTCCCTCGGGAATGAGAGAGCTTGAGGACAGGGGAAACCTGGCTAGCCAACTCATGTTAGAGAGAGTCTCCTGTTAACTGGGAACACTCATTATGGGGGCAAAATAAAATTCTATTTTATTGAAGACTTTAGAAAGCCCAGGCTCATTTGTTACAGCAGCTAGCATCCCCTACTGCACACAATTGTTCGTTTACGTGAAAATCTGTTTGATCTTTTCGTAGAGAAATCCTGACAGGTTTTGAATTTATGGAGGAGTTGATTAATTTTACCTAGCCTCTCTTCTCACATTTATAAATAGGGCCAGTGCTATGCCCTCTGCAGATTTTTTCTCGCACTAAATGAGATCTTATGGCACCTCATTAGTTGAACAGTACAAAGTCCCTATTCTGAGCACTTTGGACACCTCATCCGGCCGAATCAGCCTGCTAACCTATGAACTGAATTCTCCTAATGTCTGCATTTCTTTCAGACAGGTTAAGAAGTTACCAGATGTTACAACACGAGTCAGGGACCCCTGCTGCCTGGCTACAGAGGACGACAGATGGCCATCACTAAGCTACCCTGAGTATCACCATATAGGACACCCTAGAAGAGCACACAGTAAGTGCATCACACACATGAATTTTATTTTTCTTCCTGTCTGAGGAAAGGTGGAATATGAAGCAAATGCAGCAAATAAAGAAAGCAAAGGTGCTTGTGAAGCATTCATGCTATGGATGTAAAGAAGGAAGCTTGATCCAGAGCTCAGGATAGACCTTACTTCAGGAAGTATGTGGGACTGCTTGGTTCCTTAAATCTTTCTCATCTCATTCAATTTAGTACACATTTCTTGAGGCAAACTAGTCAGAGCATCTCTCTTGAGATGTAGCTGAAAAGCAAGGTGGCCTTTTCGGTTTCGGTCATTTAGCGCTTTGCATACCTGGAGTACTTTTAAAAAATTACAGAGCCATAATGAGAATGCTCGGCTTTCTCCCCAGTCCTATCACATATTATTAAATCGTCTCCAGAACCGACCTCGAAGCGCTCTTTCAAAGAAAGAACGGCAATTTTCCCATTCTAATTGCTACACCGAGAGCAATTTGTCTTGGGAGCTGAAGAACCACTTTCTTCGTTCACCTGAAGTTTCATCAAAGCCATATGCTTAATCAATGTTTGTTCCTGTTTATGGTCTAGTGCTTGCTCACAGCAGGTGCAAAATAGAGCAAGTCCCCATCTGCATGCAAGTTCCCCTTAAATTCACCAGCATGCTGTTTTCTGCTGCAATTTCACCAAACAGGTGATTTTTCATGGTGCCTTCATGAATTGCTCTCCCCACCCCCCACCCCCCATAGCTGGTCCCATTTCCCTACCTGCTGTGTCTGGAAGATGTGGTCTTATTTGTGGCACATGTGGCAGTGCTCAGACTCTCTACCTGCCTTGCTCATTGACTCGTCTTCGAGCTTGATGTCAACTGGAAACTGATATTCTCTGCCAAGTCATTTAGAAGCTGTTGCTAGCATGCCAGGGAAGCCAGGGCAAAGGTGAGCTGTGGGGTTGTGCCTTTTTTGGACAACAGCAGAGACCTTAAAATAGCTTTAGTGGCTCTAGGATCTAAGGAGTTTAACCTAGGGAAGGTCATTAACCTTAATGATAATCACCCACCTAATCAGCCATCAAGACCCTGGAGAATTGCATTAAGACCACCTCCTCAGCATCATTTGTTTAGTGAAGAAGGAAGGTAGTTCAGCTAACTGCTACTCATTAGATAAGGGTCGTTTATAAACTATAGGTACAGTGTGGTGCTCGGGGTCAGGCATTATCTCACTGGACTTCATTGCATTTGGCTCTGGATTCCTTAAGGTGAAGGAGACAGCCTGTCAGCCATGTCTGCAGAGGGGGTCAGAAGAATGAGTGCATAGAAAGATTCCTATTGATGCTGGGGGTTGTCCGTGTCTGTGTCTGTGTGTCAATTCTGGCCCTGCCATCACATACATCCAGTGTAAATCTTGCAAGCGCCACTGAAAAGCCCAGATTTTCCAGTGTTATATGAAGTCGAGGCATTGTTTTACTAGGTAGAACTTAACATTTTAGTAGTACCATGTCCTGACAGCAGGCTTCTTTGAATCTCAGGGAGCCACCACAGCATAGGCAGCAGAAGTAAGGCAAAGCATTAAAAGCTTGTTTTGTTTGCTCTTTCTTAAGATGTGGAAAACACACACTGCTTGGAACAGAGGCAGCCATTGACTGACTCCCTAAGGACATGGCGCACATTTTAAGATCTAACCGAGCCGTGACTATGCCAATGCTTCTTTGCCATGTGGCTTTCCCCTCTATCGCGCCTTCTAAAACACTACATGAATAGTTTTCTCAATCAGCTTCAGCAGTTATTCAAGAAAGAGAAAAGGGGGATGGGACGTAAATCCAGTCCTTCAGGGAGTTCAAAGGTCAGACAGTAAAAACAACAAGCAAGGAAGACTTAGACAAAAATTACAGGAGAAATCCTCAAAGCAAGGTGCATGAAAGCCAATAGAAATTCAAGATCAATTGTAGTGGCAGATCAAAGCCCAAACCCACCGTATGGAGAACACTAGCTATCAGGGTAGACCTTTGCGCATATGAGAGAGAAATACACATTGCTTCTTTATGGTATGTTGGCCAGATTTCAAGAGAAGACCAAACCAACCAAACTTAGGAGAGCAGAAGCATTTACCTCTAAGATGAAGGCAGTGTCTAAACTGTCTTTATAATGGTCATTTTAGAGAGTTTAGCTACCAGATATTTTAGAGCCTGTCTGCCCACCTCCTAGAAGAGCCCTTTCACCTAGACAGGATCCCCATTACTTTGGCAGTCTTTTTATGGGAAGAGTCCTCTGCCTGTGCTTCAATGGGCAACCCTTGCTGTTCACCTGGCAGGAGAGCGGGAGAGCTGTTCCTCAGTTTTAATTTAGCGGACTTAAGTAAGTGCAGGGCTGGCTGAGAATCAGGATCATGGTGTGATGGTAGAAAGTCATGGTAGAGAGACTTGGCAAGAGGCGCAGCACAGATTTGTCTAGACTCTATTTAGAGACCTGCATGAGATGGAGGGTGATAGATTTCCAGTGCTGTGTCTAGCTACCAGGAGTCTATATTTGCCTCTGAACCAGAACACTTAAAACAATACTCAAAAATACACCAAACCGTCCCTGTGCTGAGTCACACACACACACACACACACACACACACACACACACACACACACACACACACACACACACACACACACACCTTGAAAAGTGGAAACTTAGCAAAACATGGCTACAAAGTCAGACTTCTGAATACTTCTGATTTTGGTTAAGATATCTCTTATTAAGACAGAGCAAAATCTCGTAATTCCTGCTAATTTACAGTCAATAGGAAAAATCTTTCTCTCAAACCTTAACAAACAGATGGTGGGAACAGAGGTAATCATCATGAACAAGTGTGATTAAATGAATGCTTCAACATGCAATTTTCAAAGTGTCTATCAACACTGATGCATCGAAGGATAGGTATCTCGTTTGTCAACTATGTGATTATCCATGTCGATAACCACTTTCTGGAAATTCAACTGCATTTTCCAATAGAAGGTAGAAAAATGGGACAGTTTGGCTGTTGATTGAATATTTGTGTAAGCTGAATAATTATGGTTGTTAGGAAATAATTACAACAATGAAATACATGAGAAAGTCTGAGCTATGGAGGGACACATGTAGCCAGTAGGTATGGTAGGTATGTCTTTAGGACATGCTAGTTCCTCATACATTGTAACATAACACCTCACAACTGCCTACAGCATATGAAGGCTGTTTCTCTTTTGTTTTTCAGAGAAAGTCCTATAATGATACGGAACATTATCTCCATGAGATAGATGTAAGGCATCCAGCTCTCCTGAACCCCATCAAAGAAGTACCTGGACTGATAAAATTTAGGCAGAGGGGGTCTCAAACTAAAGTTGAGCCTCAGCTTAGTTACTTGGCTTGAATTATCATACAATAGTTCCTTTAATAGATTACTGCTCACTTGCAAGATGACACACAAATGAACAACTGAGCTCATTGATTTATTCTAAATATGTGCAAATTTCTCAGTAATGTTGTAGGCTTACTCTCGTCTTCTGAAAGTGTTTTGAAATTTTTCTTTATATATTTTAGATGTATGTTATTATATACATACATATTTAGTGACCTTGTGCCTCTAGATCAGTGGGTCACAACCCCTTTGGGTCAAATGACCTTTTTACAGAGGTCACCCAAGACCACTGGGAAGCACAGACATTTACGTTATGATTCATAACCATATCAAAATTAGAGTTATGAAGTAGCAACAAAAATAACTACGGTTATGATCACCACAACATGGAGAATTGTATTAGAGGGGTGAGCATTAGGAAGGTTGAGAACCACTGCCCTAGACTGAACTTTATCCCGACCCTTCCTGCTCTCCTTAGGACAAAACGGCTGTCTCAGAAGAGAGTTGGACACTTCCCCTTCCTTGGGTTTCTTGAACACTGGTGAACCATATCAGGACATGGCCTGGCTAGCTGGTCTGTCCTGTAAGTGCTCTGGAATATTCCAAGATGCCTCTCCATCATCTTCTTATCAGAGGGACAGGATAACTGATTTCCAGATATGCCTAGGTCTTGGTCCCAGGAAGTTATTTTCAGCCTCGGCTTGCCTATACTGTGCCTCCCTGTTCCGTGTCCCCCTCCCCCCTCCCCAGGTTGTCCTGTGGTGGGCTGGTTCTGGGGCAGGTTCTGTTCTTAGCCTGCTCTGGTAACCTAATGGTGGAACCAGAAATTAGAATTTTCTTTCTCTTTTGCTGAGTTGGACATTTTGTCATGTATAAAGTATCACTTTTTAATTTCTGATAATACCTTTTGTCTTGAATTTTGCTTTGTCCGTATTTAAGTAGTGATAATACTTTAATTTTGGTTAGCATGTACTTCCCCAACGTTTCACCCTGGATCTTTCTACTTCTTATACTTTGGGTGTTTTTTTCCTGTCACACAGATGTGCTTTGTTTTATGTTATAAACCTGACTTATGCTCTTTGACTTTTAATGAAAACATTTAGTTTTTACTTTATATAGTTGTTGATATTTGAGACTTGCCATCTTTGGATGAAAAAATCGTTTTTATTCTTCTGTTCCTTACTGAGGCCTTAGTTCTTAATTTGATGAATATTCTAATTATCAAATTCTAGATAATATACCACACCAAAACATGGTGACTTAAAAGCAGCATGCTAGTTCGGTGATGATTTAGTAGGTCAGAGACTCAAGAAGAACTTGCCTAGGCAGCTGATTTTCCTCCTGCAAGGCCGGCAACTAAATGGTTTCTTTACTCATGTATCTGGATCCTGATACTTCTTGCTCATCTGGTCTCTGCCCTTCCTCACTCTTTCTCTCCTTACTTTCTCCTCTCCCTCCCCCCTCCCCCAAACCCTCAAATAACGTCTCAGTCTATAGACTCTACTTGGCCTGTGCACCTTACTGCATAGCTGTTGGGGGTATATATATGGTATATGCAGCATATGTAAAGGTTACCCTCCAAGAGGCAGAAATGATAAATATGAAGCTAGATCATGGTTATCTTAGAATCGGCGTATTCCACCAGCCGAAGCGGTCACAGAGCCACCCAGGTTCAAAGGGGTGGGGAAACAGATCCTGTTCTTTGTGAGAAAAGAGTCAAGGCTGCAAAATATAAACACATTGTATATAGTGTGTGGGAAAATAGATACTGCTGTGGCCACTCCAAGAAATACAATCTGCTACACACACACACACACACACACACACACACACACACACACACACACACAGAGGAAACAGGGAGAGGGATTAGAGAGAGGAGGGGAGAGAGGAAGAAAGAAGGGGAGATTTCCTCATTGTGTTTTCTTTTTCTTGCCCATTTGTTTTATTTGCTTGCTAAGAAATTTTTAAAAATGTATATCGGATTATCAGGTTTCATAGAAAATACTACTTTTGCTTATTCTGGTTGATGAAAAGAACCGAAACCCTATCAAAGTCTTCATTCTCACAGGCATACTATTTTTCATGTATTTTAATTTTACATATAATCCAAAGCACATGAGAATAATCATTACACAGCTTTGTACGGCTATTGTTCATTACGATTTGTTGGTCCTTTCCTTCAGTGACTTCGATCACTCTTCGGGAATAATTTTCACTTAGTGGTCTTGAATGCTTCCTATGCGTTTCTGCTTGTACCAAAATCTGCTGTTCTGAAAGATGTGTATTCGCTTTGTTCTTGAAAGTGTTCTCCTGAACGCTGAATTCTATTTTGCAGATATTTCATTTGGAACAATTATTCTATTTTATTTAGGCTTTCTATGTTGTGGAGAATACGTTCATTTTTTATCTAATAGTCTCTTTTTTGAAAAAAAACAAAAAACAAACTAGCCTTTGTAGTGTTCATACTTGCACGGTTTTCTAGTTTGCTTGCTTATTCTCGGGTTTATTACATGCCTCGTGACTTTTTACTGAATATTTTGCTTGGCATGCCTTAGCATCTTGTGGAAGGTGGTTAACGTTTCCAGATCCTCAACAGGTTTGTTTCTAATTTCTTTCTCTTTAAATTTTCAGTCTGCATTTTTGGCTTTTTTTTTTTTTTTTTTTTTTTTTTTTAAAAAGAACTACTTGTTACTACCTATTTTAATATAGAAATGTAATATATAAGAAATCTAAGTTTATTTCAGGTAGTCAACAAGGTGATTTTGACTTTCTTAGTAATCCTAACAAAGGTCTCTTTTTATGCCAGTACCAAGCTGTTTTTATTACTGTATTTTTATAGTAGAGCTTGAAGTCAGGGATGGTGATGCCTCCCGAAGTTCTATTACTAAACAGGATTTTTTTTTTTTTTCAATCCTGGGTTTCTTCTTATTCCATATGAAGTTGAGTATTTTTCTTCAAGGTCTGTGAAGAATTGTTTTGGATTTTGATGGAGATTGCATTTGAATCTGTAGATTGCTTTTAGTAAGATTGCCATTTTTACTATGTTGATCCTACCTATCCAGGAGCATTGGAGATCTTTCCATTTTCTGATATTCTCTTCCATTTCTTTCTTCAGTGATTTAAAGTTCTTGTCGTACAGATCTGTCATTTCTTTGGTTAGAGTGACCCCCGTGATATGTATTGATATTTGCCGCTATTGTAAAGGAGGATAGTTCCCTGATTTTTTTTTCAGTCCTTTTATGATTTATTGGAGGGCTATTGATTTTTTTTTAAATTAATCATGTACCCTGCTACAAGCAAGAGTGGAGAGGGTGCCTAAACAGGAGTTCCTCTATAATCAAATGAGTGACCACCCTAGTTGTCCTTATAGGCCCTTCATCCAGCACACACAAGTAGTGTCTCATTCTGATCTCTCCTCAAATATTAGCAGCTGCAGAGGTCTTCCTGTCCAAAGTATCCCCAAGTTTTATTCTGTATCTCCTTAATTTTTCTTATAACATCTATCAGAACGTATCATTACATGATACAATTATTTGTTCATCTTTCTCCTAGTAAGCTGTAGGCTCCACAAGACAATGTTTTCCTGTTTTGTTCATTTTACTCCCTTAGCACATGTGGTGGTGTCTGACTCAGAGCAGAGAGCCGATAAACTCCACTAGATAAATGAACGAACCAGCTCCCAAGAATGAACATGGGTCAGAAAAGAATCCTGTGGGAAAATATCAAGGGATACATATAGGTACTTCCTAAACGGCTTTTGAATTTTTGTTTGTTTGTGGGGCAGGTGGGAAATAGATCTTTAAGAATAAACTTTATGGTGTGGATCTGAAATGTCCCTCGAAGACAAGTACCGAAGCTTGTGTCCCCTTGTAGCAGCTACCAGAAAAAGGGCATTTGAAGTGATTGGGTCATGAGTGTTCATGCATTAATAGTTCATCATGGAACGGACTACTGATGTCCGATCTTCCCTTGTGACCGACAGCAATGGAATCAACTAAACTTGCCGTGAGGCACCCCCTCCCCTACTCCCAAATCATAGTCAGAATACAGCTTCCCCTGTTAGTTGTTGGGTGTATGCCACAGCAGCAGAAAACTAACATACTCTATGCCTGCGATCTTCATTCCGAGCATAAAAGCGAGCATAAAAAATTAAGTATCCATATAAATTAAAATCACGGAGAGAAAAGGTATTTATCACAGGAACATTCTCATTAAGAGAGGAAATCATCAGGTTAGGTAGGAACATGGAAGATTCAGGGCACAGCAGAAAGCTGAATGTTTCTGCCAGGAGGACACCACATTGGCATACTTAATAGCTTTAGACAAGATCTGTACATTTCTCGTTCTTTTCTAACTTGTGAAAAGTAAAATTAGTTTCCAGCCATCTTACTTTCTCACTAGTTCAATAACATCCTTGAACTGTACATTAAGTGGAAATAGAAGTTAGTAATTTGCCGCAAATTACTTTGATTTAGAAATAAATTCTTGTGTGTAGGTTATTGTTACCTGCAGTGATATTCTATTTCTCCTGTGTGTGTGTGTGTGGGGGGGGGATTCGATCTCCAATTGGAAAGCATAGGCATTGTGTAAAAGAAGTGCATGCTATGAGGAGCCTCACTGACTACCATGGGAATGAGCAGACAGTGTTTGACTTCAATCACCACAGCAGGGTTCTCACTAGCACAGGCCTGTATTTACCTAGAAGAGAACCTTGTCCGGTAGCCAGGAATGGTGCAATGTATAATCTGTGGCCAACTTGGCGACCAGTTCCTCCTAGGGAGTCATTAACATCTGAAAGCTGAGCTAAGAGGTCAACCTTCCAGCTGCCTTCTTTGGGAACTTGCATGATTTTCTATTCTGATTCAAATAATGTGGGGGGCGTGGCTTAACTAGAAAAAAAAAAAGCAAAACTCTAAATTTGCTAAACCTTGAGCATGTGTCTTCAGAAATATTGGTATCTTGTTTACCAAATTGTCTGATGACTGTCTTACTTAGGACATGGGAGTTATGGATGATAAATTCTGCTACATTTTCTAAATTATCAGAAAGGAAGGCTTATTATTAGAGGGGGACAAAGAGAGGAGAGAGCCACAGCACTTTCCAAGACCTCAGATTCAAAGGGCAACCCCTTCAGGAAGAAGGGCCTTACATATGGATTGTGCTTGTAGGGGCACAGAAGAAGTTCCTACCTGAGATACATTTCAAAAAGCATCCATTAAGCAGAGCTCTTCCTGGCTCCTCGGTAGGCTTTCATGCAGTGGACAGACTGAAGTTTGAGAATGAGCCGATCTGTCAGTCAGTCACTGTGGGGACTGAAGCTTTCCCTTCATTCTTCTGCTCTTCACCTTAGAGCTCACACTGCTGCCTTTGATTCTCAATGTCCCAGGACTTGCACAGACGCAGCTTGCCAACTGGCACTGACTAACAGCACACTAAGTATTGACATCATCTGGCCAAACACAGAGCCAACAAAATGAATCTGCCTGATAATCTGCACATCCTGAACTTATTCTGGAACACCGTTCCTCAGCTCACAGAAAGACAGTTGTGCCTTTTCCACACTGCATTCTAGAATTCACACACCATCGGCCAGTGTTACAAATGGTAAGGAAGGCGTGAAAGCTTGACTTGTCAAATGTCCTTGGAGTTGTCTGAGGGAGGAATGCTGGACATCAGAGTATTATACTTTAAGAATTTCCATTTTAGACCATGTGACTTCACCTGCTTATCATCTGTATTTTGACAGAAGAGTCAGTGGAATGGGTCTCCCCTTAGGAGAGATTAGCTCATCAATCCTCCCATGTTCCTCTGGGAGATAGGGAATCAGTCTTGTTAGGGAAGAGAAAGCAAAAGCTAAGCTTTTAGCAACTCAGCTGAAAGGTGTGGGCCCCAGTTCATAAAAGGGCATGGCAGGGCTTCGGAGTCCATAGCCAGCACCTAGCAAGCTATTTGGAGGCAGAGTTTTATTGTATATGCATCCCTGTCCATCCCACACAGAGGATCCAACATACCTCCTGGTATGGGCTCTAGGCTCTTCTTACCCTCTATAGCAGCCATACTCAACCTGTGGGTTACATCCCCTTTGTGGGGGGTCAATGACCCTTTCACAGGAGTCGTATGTCAGACACACTGCATGTCAGATATTTATATTACAATTTATAATGGTAGCAAAGTTACAGTTATGAAGTAGAATGAAAATAATTTTATGGTTGGGGGGGGTCACCACAACATGAAGATCAGTATTAAAGGGTCTCAGCATCAGGAAGGTTGAGTTCCGCTGCTCTACAGTTTACCCAACTCCCCACTGTATTTTGAATTTGTCCTAAATGCACAAACGATTTCATTCAGTTCCATAAACATTTTTTGTTTAGTCTGTTTATCCAAATTACAAGTTTTTAGAAACAAATTCCCGGTTAGCGATCTGTGCGGTCCATTTGTCCAGCAGCTGTTTTCTCGTCCTTCTCTGTGACCAGGGAAAATCTCAGCGAATGGCTTTTGAATTACAATGATGACAAGATCTTTTTAAACGAAGAACTGAGCTTCTTGGTCAAAAATCAGGTGCTCATAGGTGTGAGGATTAATGTCAGGGTCAATTCAATTCCATTGGTCCACATGATGGTTTTTATGACAATACCAAGCTGGTTTTATTACTAGAGGTCTATAGTCCAGTTTGAGGTCAGTGATGGTGATGCTTCCAGAAGAAGTTGCTTTATTGTATAGGATTGTTTTAGTAACTGATGGAAACAGATGCAGAGATCTTTAGCCAAACACCCAGCTGAGCTCCAGGAGTCCAGTCGAAGAAAGGGAAGAGGGATTATTTGAGAGTGCGTGTGTGTGTGTGTGTGTGTGTGTGTGTGTGTGTGTGTGTGTGTGTGTGTGTGAAGATCACAATGAGGAAGTAAATCTACAGAGACAACAGAACCAAGCTAGTGAGAACTTAGACAGCTGTAGAGCCTGCATGGGACTGGAGTAGGCCCTCTGCTTATGGGAGACAGTTGTGTAGCTTAGACTGTTAAAGGAGACCCTGGCAGTGGGCTCAGGATCTACCCCTGGTGCATAAACTGGCTTTTTGGGAGCCCATTACCTTTGGAGGGACACCTTGTGCAGCCTTGATGCATGGGAACTGGGCTTGGACCTTCCTTAAAATGTACTAGACTTTACTGACTCCCATGGGAGCCCTTATCTTTTCGGAGGGGGTGATGGAGAATAGGGGAGGGATGAGAGAGGGATCTGTGTTGGTATGTAAAATGAATCAAAAAACATTCTTAAATTAAAAAAAAAATCAATATAGTCTCAATAAAACAAAGAACTGAAGGAAGGCAGAGGAAAGTGAACCTAGTAGGAAAAAAAAATGTGTTCCTTGAGATTGAAGAGTTTCATAAGAAATAACTTAAAAAAAATGTTCCATGTAGTCAAGAGAGGTACCACTAAAATATAAACAGGAAATGGAGAACTTGCATGGTTATTGATTCAAAGAAGCACTGTAGGTGAGAGAATTTGGTGCAGAGAGACTGGGGAGCTCACACAGTGGGGTGTTTCTGAGCTGGCTGCTAGCCTGTGCAGAATACTGTCACCTCTTAGTCTTTCCTTAAAAATAAATCTGACGGGACCTCACACCCATTCACCTTCCACGGTTTCTCAGAACTAAAAAAGCATCTCAGCCAGTTTCATAGAGCTGTTAGATCAGGGAGAAAGTGCTGGGGCGCTTTTGCATGGCCTTGGTGGTATCAGCTCAAGCCAGGTTATTCCTTGGTATAGATAAGTGAGCAAATCTCGTGGGAAGACAAAAGCCCTAATCATGCAGAGCACCTAAGTGGAAATCAATTTGTTCCAGCAGCCACTTCGAGCTGCCTCGACCTCAGAGTACACGGATAATCCTCAAGCAGGCATGCTCTTCGGGGGCCCAGCTTTGGGAAAGCTGGGTAGGATAGAACCAAGTCCTTGTCACTAGGCAGGCAGCTAAAGAGCTGCTTATCAACAAGGGAGGGGGGAAGGACTGTGCTCTCCAGGCTTTGAACTGGAGGGAGCTGCACCTGGAGCTCAAGGTCATCTCTGCCCTCCCGGGGTTGTGTCTGTGGTAAGGAAAACAAAAGCTGAAGTGAACTCAAGTGGTCAGATGCTGCCCCTCCCTTCTTACTTCCGATAGTTTGAATCAAGTTGACATGCTTTGTGGTCACTGCATTATAGAGATATTAGCTAGTCCCAGAAAGAAGTCTGTTTTGTTGTGGTCATTTTCAGTTATTGTCACCTAAACATTCTCCTCCTCCACGTCTATGGTTTTATCCATCCTTTCTTCTTCACCGCCCTCTCTCTCCTTCTGTTCTCTCTTTCCCCCTTCCTTCCCGCTCCAATTCTCTCTCCCTTCATCCTTCCCATTTCTTCCTCTCCATTTCTTTCTTCCCTCCTCCTCCTCTTCCTCCTCATCATCTCTTTCCTATCTTGTGTCCTAGACCTGCCAGTGACCCTCATATTGCTTGATTCTGTCACTGGCAGGGTTGAAGGCAGCTCATGGCACCTGCCTGAGTGTAGTTCTGAAGATGTTCTTTAATAGGAAATGACTCTTCAAGCCTATTTTATTACCTCCCTGTTGCTGCTACAGAAAATTGCCAGAATGTGTGAGGACCATTTATCCATGACATTTGTCACTGTGAGCCTACAAAGCTCCAGTCCTGAGCACCTCCACCTCCAAGGTTCCTCCCACAGGGCTAACAGCCTGACCCAGCCCCCACCCTACAGAGTAGGAAGTCCAAGCTCTGGACCTATATCCCGCCAGTCCCTGAACATGCCTCAGACTCTGTACTTGAAATCCTACCAACCCCCACCCTGTAAATCTCCACCCTGGAATATTCCACCCCCCAGGAACACTTTATAAACTGTTTCCTGCTCCATTCTCTGCTGCTTCTCACTCACTGTGCTTTTCTCTCCCAATAAATCTCTTGTGTGAGGTTTGTTGTGCAGCATGACTTTGTGGTCTTCCTTGGCTCTCAACTGCCAGGGTACCTTTCCATTGAGAGCTACAGCACTCACAGTCCCTCCATTGATATGCAGGATTGATCTGGCTGAGGCAGCTGGTCAGGCAGGTAGCTCCTCCTGACCACTTCATTTATGTCCCTCCTATGATGACCACACTTAGTCCAAGAGGCAACATCCCCTGATGGAAGAAGCAGTTCTTCAGTCAGGGCTTGTGAAAAGCTGCGCTCTCCTTCTAGAACCTTCAAGGAAGCTCTAGTGCCTCATTTACGGGACAACTTAGGGTAGTCAAGCTTCCTGAGACCGAGCATCACAAATAGCAATCTGTGTTTTCAAAAGAGAGTGAGAGCTACAGAGACGAGGAGAGAGAGAGAGAGAGAGAGAGAGAGAGAGAGAGAGAGAGAGAGAGAGAGAGAGAGAGAGAGAGAGAGAGAGAGAGAGAATATTGTCACAAACTTGATGACTCAAAGCAACACAAACACATTTGTTTTTCAGTGCTAAAGGTCGAACCTAAGACTTGGTACATGCTAGGCAACCACTCTCCCACTGAGTAATGTCCCAGCCCCCTTTTCACTCTTGACTTTGAGACAATCTCACTGTGTTGCCTATTGTAGATTATTTTAAAATGTGTTAATTGTTTATGCTGTGGGATATTTGTTTAATGATGCAAAGCTGTGTTGCATTCTTTCATGTTGTATTTGTTTAACTCTGTGAAGCTGTGTTTCTGTGCCTGTCTAAAACACCTGAAGGTCTAATAAAGAGCTGGCCAATAGTGAGGCAGGAGAAAGGGTAGGCGGGGCTGGCAGGTAGAGAGAATAAATAGAACTCTGTGAGGAGAGGAAAAGGAAGAGAACAGGAGGGGCGGACATCAGCGGCCAGCCACCCACCTACACAGCTAGCCACAGGTAAGAGAGAAAGTAAGATTACAGAAGTAAGAAGGAAAAGTCCAGAGGCAAAAGGTAGATGGAGATAATTTAAAGTTGAGAAAAGGTGGCAACAAACAAGCCAAGCTAAGGCTGGACATTTATAATTAAGAATAAGCCTCTGTGTGTGATTTATTTGGGAGCTGAATTTTGGGGCCCCCAAGAGAACCAAAGAACAAAAAACAACCAGCAACAGTTGCCTAGGCTGGTCTCAAATGTGTTTTGTAGTTTCAATTGGCTTTGAATTTACCATTATTCTACCTCAGCCTTCATAGAAGCTGGGATTATAGACTAGGCCACTAGGCCCATCTCAGAAACATATTATTGCTGGAAGTTAAAATCCTAAAATTGAAGGCAGCAGTTTCATCCACATAATATGTCACATCACCATTTCGAGCTTCTAGGGATGCCTGCAATCCTTGTGGCTCATGGTCCCTTTATCATATCAAAAGCTAGTACATGGAGGTATGGTCAGACCTTTCTCTTTCTCCTCTGTTTCCATTGCCACATCTCCCCTGACTCTGCCCTCCCTCCCGCCTTCTTATAAGGAGCATTGCTATTGTATTGAGCCCTCTGGATAATCTGGAATGAGCTCTACCTGAAACTCCCTCAATCACATTTGGGAAGCCCACACAGACGTCTTCTGACACTCACTTTTCTCTTTACCACATTTGTGAAGCCACTGATTCCAAAAACACATTGCTGGTTAAATTTCCATTCTGAGAATGGGCATCCATAGGCCTGAGGAGGAGCTCTGTTTCCTACAACAATGTTGACAAACATGAGCCGGGCCTTGCATTGAAACAGGATGACAGCAACTTCTAGTGACCTTTCCTGCAACAATGACTGGATGTGTGGAAGGCTGGGTCAGTAGCATGGTCCAGTTTACTTCTAGGTAAGCCACACTCCTGGCTAGGAGCCCAGCTCAGGCATGCCAGCCTGTGGCTCCTATGCTTAAGTATAAGCCAACCTCTGTTTGCTTAGCCATAAAATGGGAATACTGAGTCACAGGATTAAAGTCATGCATATGATATACCTACCTGGCTTATAGTTGACAGTTCGGCCAAGTTAATTCTTTTACTGCCTTACTTAGTGGTTAAAGGTCGAGAAAGAAATTACAGTATGGTCAAAGTAATTAGATTAAGAGTAATTAAGCAAAAAAAAAGTAATTAAGCAGGTGTCGGGCAGTGGGATCCTGATCTAAACTCAAAGGATATACCCAAAGAGTTCAATGTGAAAGGCAAAATTGACTTTTTCTCTTCTGGCCTTAGCTTAATTGCATTTTATGTCTTCAAATTGAATAAAGTGTGACTAAAAGACAAGACCCCGACTATCACATGCCTGTGGTTAGAGAATGGTAGGAAGCATGTGGCGTTTTCTGTCATTCAAAGTCATGAAACACATGAACTAAGGAATCGGTAAAGGTTTACAGATTGTCCAGAGAAGTCACCCAACAGAGGCCAGCAAAGGCCAGGGCCCTTTTCCTGCTTTTACTCAGATGCTTTCTACAATGCCTTCCAAAACAAACTGTTTCAGTGTTGGCCCACTTCTTGGTACAAATCTCCTCCTTGTTTGTAACCAGAAAGCAGTTCCCTAAAGGTTTTATCTTAAAGTTTCTTTTTTACTTAAAATTATTTTGAGATCTATTTGTTTAATAATGCTGAGGAGCATGGAGTATGTGCAAATGAGTGCAGGTGCCCGTGGAGGCCAGGAGAGGGCAGCAGATTTCCTGGAACTTAAACTGCAGGTGATTGTGAGGGGTCTGATGAGGGTGTGGGAACAGAACTCAGTTTCTCTGGAAGAGCATATGTGTTCTAACCACTAAGCGGTCTCTCTAGCCCAATTTCTATCTTCTCATTCTACTCCCGCTTTCTAAATTAACAGAACACTGACTTTATTTTCTTGAGATGCATCCATCCTGAGTCCTCTCTAAGTCACAATTTCATTATTTTTTTTCAATTGTTATTTATTTGCTACTTTCCTTCCAACATTTTCTAATCTCCTAGTTGTCTGTTTCTTTTTGTCTTCAAGTTTTTATTGTCTTTCCAGGGTGGTTCCCTCAGAGCCAATAATATTCTACAAGTGCCTGAACTGGCGCCCAAGATGCAGAAACTTCTGTCTTTGTTGAATCAGTGTTTTATTTACCTCTTGATGGAATCAGATGCATCTGTTGTTTTACAAAGGAGTCATTATTTGGCTTTTCATGAACCCACTGCCCATCATATTCTCAGGTTCTTTGTAAACTGTATTTGTTTTCCCTCATCCTTACCTATTTTCTTGATTTATTAGGGTGCACACATTATAAAAAGAAAAAATATTAATGTGGATCTTATTATCCAACCAATTAGCAATTTTACTTTTTAATTTATTTTTATTATTTTTAATTGTGTGTTTGTGTGCGTGTGAATTTGAGTGTGGTACCCATAAAGGACAGAGGAAAGTGTTGCGTACCCTTGGAACTAGAGTGACCTACTTGCTTTGGTTAATAAGAATTGAACTTAGGTCCTCTGCAAAAACAACATTTGCTTTTAACCTCTGAGTTATCTCTTCAGCCAAAATTTTAAAATAACTATATTATAGTTTCTGGGCCGCTTATTTATGTAAGGTCTCAATGAAAAATTTATTGCTGTTTGTCTTTAGCAATATTGCTAATATAACATTTGAAAATCTCATATGTGAATACAATGTATCTTGATCATATCCACCTCCATTACTCTCTTCCAATTCTCTTTGGGGCTCCCTGGCACATCTTTCTTCCAGCTTCATACTCTCTTGTTTTCCATTGATTTTTTAAAAGTTGTTTTGCTTTTTTATTTTTGTATGGATTTTAACATCTTTACTTTTTTATTTGGTTTTTGAGAATTCCATATATAAGTATTTATATCATGTTTCCACCCTCTTCTCCCTCCAACTCCTTCAATGCCCCCCTTCTCAAATTCGTGGCCTCTTATTCTTACAACACACATACACTATATTCATAAACACAACCTGATGAGTTCCTATGTAACTGGGGTTGACCTCTTGAGATTGGATAACCTATCAAAGAGCTAATTCCTGGGGAAGACTTATCTTCCCTCTCTCAGCACTCATTAATTAATTGCCTGTAGCTCTCCATCTATTTTTAAATATATATTTATATAAAAATCATAGTCTTAATCCACTGAGTCAATTAGTGTTGCCCATATGTTTATGCATGAGGTCATCCCTTGGAGCCTGGGCAACTACCAGTGAGTGGCTACTCTCAAGAAAAAAAAAAAAAAAAGATGCTTCTTCCCCCACATCAATTGGAAATAGCTCTACAATTAGAAATGGGGCCTCGGTAGCCACTACCCTATCCATCCTCCTGTCAGCAATTTGCAGCTCCCCATTTCCCTCTGTCCTGCTTGTTCATATGCTTGTACAAAATTCTTTATCTTTGTCCAGGTAATTTTTCATACTAATTTTAAAGGCCAATATGGTAATATTTTATCAATTGTGTTACACTATCTTTTATAATTACTCTTTAAAATAGTTGCCTTGAATTCCCTAGTAAGATTAACCATATTTGTTCAATAATTCCCAGTCTCAGACATGGAGGTTTTGCTTTGTGCACAGGTGTTTTTCATAGGATGATTTTGGCACAGTTCTTGACTAAATTACTTTTTGAACCCCAACGAAAATATTTCACATTTCTCTATTTAAAATGGTCTTCATTTTCAGCTTTCTCTCAGCCCAAATGTCTTTGGAATCCTTGACATCCCCTTTCAGGTTAGAATAAATAGAATGGAGGAATGAGACAAGATCTGGATAGTCCCTTAGTTCCTGCAAGGGGTTCACAACTCACAACCCTAACTTTCTCAGTCAACAGCATCCGGGGAGCCCCCCCCCCCCTTTGGAAACAGTGAGGAAAGCCTTCATCCCCCCCCCCCCCCAATGCTGGCTGACTGGTGCCTACATGTGACACTTTATAAGTTCCCTGGGGATAGACTGCATCATTTTAACTTACTATATCCAGCTTAGTCATCGGAGGCTCTTAGCGAATATTTATTAGTAGAAGAAATGAAAGAATATAATTAAAGATAAGGCTTAACAATTTAAATCAGCCTTGGGGAGATAGAACTTCATTCACACTAATGAGTAAATTGCTGGTATTAGTTATTTCCCCAGGAATGGGTTTTACTAGGAGGAACCGCCAGTGGGAACCACTTTGCTTCTGTTTGAGAGAAGAAAGTGATGTGTCTGAGACACCTAAAATAGGTACATTAGAATTTTGCCTAGGGCCAGTCTTGTACTTTTAAAACCCAGGCTATTAATGCTATAACTAACCACAGACTTAGAACCTGTGAGATGCACAGAATCTGCATTTTAAAATGTATGAAATGCTTTTGTAGCCTGCTATCGTTTTTGACTAGCCTATTTAATGTTGGCTGAGGCTGCTAATGCACAGAACTCAGCTCTGATGTTGCTATCAAGAGACTGATTTTTGAACTTCTATCCCCACAGATAGGAGATGGTGTAAAATCTGTATATAACCCCCACACATCCTCCTGAATATTTCAAATTGTTTCTGAATTACTTATAATGCCTAATACAGTGTAAATATTGTATAATTAGTTGTGATGTGTTGTTTGGGGGAATAACAAACATCTGTAAACATTTAGTGTGTGTGTGTGTGTGTGTGTGTGTGTGTGTGTATTTTCCCCCAAATGCCTAGGATGAGTTGAACCCACAAAGGTGGAACTCACAAATGTGAAAAGCTTAGGGAGTACTGAGTTCTATTACTCCTTGTCAGCAGGGAACCAGAGTACATGCATTTATCTGCTCCCAGGATTCTTCACTCTAGTCAGGGCCTGGCGTAGGTGGAAAGGAATGTGAAGGTAATCAGTTCTCTAAGTTTCCCTGTGATTCTTCTGGTCACTTACAGAGATGTCTGAGTTACAAGGACACCCCAGTCCCATGCAGCTTGGGTAGAGGCAATTGGTTACCCATTCCAGGAACAGGCAACAGTCTTGCTATAGACTTTATGGATTAGGCAATGCAGCCCCAGCTGCTGAGACCTCTCCCTGCATTTTACAGGACCCTCTGTGGGGGTAAAGCGAGATTTTTCCTCCCAGCTTCCTCTCCTGGAAATATCAACACTGTATGGTGTGACCCTGAAGAGTCTGTGCCAGAGAATTCTGTCCAGACTTCTTTTATGAGCTGTCAACACAGGCAAGAAATGTTGAGAGCTGAAATAAGTATTTCTAGAAAATCATCTTTAAGTACAAGCACCACAGTATATTAACTCATTAGTATTCCATTCCTATTTGCATGGCTATGTTTACCAAGCCATCACCGAGAGAAGTGCTCTTGCATAAGAGGAAACAGAACAAGGTGCCGAAATGGGCCAGCGCCATAAGTCTGGAAGTGGTGGTCCAGCAGGCACCCCTGTGGCACATCTATCCAGCCATGGCAGTGAGAGGACCTGGGTCTTTTGAAGAGAATGGAATATGCCAATTATCTATAATAATTTATTCATTTAAAAATATATATGTATATATAATCATATTTTTAATCCATTGAGTCCAACTAGAGTCAAACTCATGGTTCGACTCATTTTCTCTTAGGTTCCAGCACAGACACCCTCCGAACAGTCACACAATCATATATAGAACATCTGCCAGTCACTAACCACCAAGCTAAACTGGCAATGAGGTTATGTCTCCCCACCCCCCTCTTTTTGTTGATGCTCCCTCTCCCCATGTTTTTACAATCTATGGGTCAGAAATCTTTTGCTCAGCTGATTACAATCCTTCTCTACTTGAGTTGCAAGCATACACACACACACACACACACCCCTCCACCTCCAACCACGTCGACTTATATAACACCCACTTCAAGTCAGTTGGAGGGGCAGAGATCAAAAGCTAAATAGTAAAGGCACAGGACCTCCAGTTTCTAAAGCACTTGAAAGTACTCGGATTTCCCTCACATGTTTTAGAAAAGTCTTCATCTGTCCTTGACCAGACTTTTCTCAGGAACAAATATTTAAAATAAATGGAAGAAAACAATTTATCACTTGCATTTTCTTCTCTTCTTTTTCCTTAAAAATATTAGTAGCTAACATTTTCATAACATCTTTTCTCATACATTTTCCCATATAAGTTTAAGGAATGTGTAATACTGTGTGCTAAATTAATCTACTATTTTATTGATGATGATTAAAAATCAGGGCTTGGAAGATGAGATTAGATGTTTGGGGCAATAAAAGACACAAGCATACCAAAATTTTGAGTGGAAGCCCTTTATTTATTAGGGGAGGGGCTCAGAAATAAATCTCAAATATGGTTTTAAGTGAAGCAGAGGGTTCTAGTATGTTCTGGTAAGTTCTATCCTCGTCTAGCAAGTCTGGCCTGAGGCTAAGGAGACAAAAACCCAGTGTGCAGTGGAAGGGCTGCTTTGTCCATGCCAGGGGCCGAGTGTGGAAAGGGAATGAGTCTGTATGTGTGCTGCTCTTCTAGGTGATATACTCCCTGGCTGGAAGAGCAAACTCTAGGCTTTCTCATCTCATAAAAGGAACTTAACTTGCCTTTGTTTCCTAGAGACAGCAAACCTGTAGAATACGGCTATTATCACTGGTTCACAGATACCAGGTAACTTCCCAAAGTTACTGACTTTCTCTTCCTCTGCTCCAAAGAATCAAGGCTCTGTTGATTTTCTTTTCCCTGGTTGCCCACTCAGTTCCAGGCCTGATCACTTCTGGCCTCCACTTCTGCAGTGAGTTCTGTCTTCAGCCTCTATCTGCTTCAGTGTTCCTGGAGACACGTGTGGCTGCTAAGATTGAATGTAGATGCATTGTCAAAAAACAGTGTTAGCTTCTTTTTGACATTGATTGACAACCCCCCCCCCCCCCCCCGCCCCCAACACACATACACAGTCTGTTGAAGACTTGATTCCCAGGGTGGTGTCCTTGAAAGAAAATGAAAGTTGTGGTTTCTGGTTTCTTAGGTTGCTGGGGGTCCTGACCTTGAGAAGA
The DNA here is from genome assembly GCA_033318265.1 of Phyllotis vaccarum. Classification (NCBI taxonomy): domain Eukaryota; kingdom Metazoa; phylum Chordata; class Mammalia; order Rodentia; family Cricetidae; genus Phyllotis; species Phyllotis vaccarum. The sequence goes on along the minus strand of JARWLC010000012.1, from coordinate 36,669,489 downwards.
TTATGTGATCTGGCCTCCTCTTTATCTCTGTGCTTTCTAGCCACAAGACTAGTAGTTGGCTCTCTTACACACTACTCACCTTTGGCTCTGATCCCTCAAAAGAGGCTTGAAGCAACAACTGGTCTACCTGATCTTAAACTGGAAGCTTCTACAACCATGAGCCAACATAAACCTTTTCTCTTTATAATGATCTCAGGCATTTTGTTATGGTCCTGAGAAGCTGATTAAAATGGGTATTCTCTTCACCTACAGAGTGATAAATGTTCCCTTTTTATATCAAAGTCTTCCCTCACATTTTATCAGCCTCATATCTTTCCCCAGACTCTTTATACTTTCAACAGTTCTTATATTTCACCTGCACACTTGGCCTTATCTTTCCCTGCCTGAACCCTCTCCCTTCTCTACTTCATGTCTATTTTAGTCCATACAGACATCATCTTTGTGTCGGAAGCCACAACAGGGTCCCCAGTGGCCCTTGCCTACTCATTATGTGGAGTCAGGTGACTTCCTTTTCTGCTCCACTCTAACTTTTCATAAAGTTCCCCATTTTTCATGTTTTCCCACCTGTGTAGTCAGCAGACAGGCAAAACCATGCCTTTCACTATCTGAGGCAACAGGATAATAATTTTAAAATATTAATCTTTGTGCTTTTGTTTTCTTCTTGTCCCTGTAAATAACTTTCCTTCTGTCAAACAGAGGAGTCCACATTGCCTCAAGCAGAAAAATGGGACAAAGGACATGCCATACACTGTCAATAGTCCGGATTTATTTTAACTTATAATATAGTTCTTAAAAATACAAAGGTGGTTGATAAGTTGGCTTAGTGAGTTCAGGTACTTGCTGCCAAGCTTGATGACTTGAGTTCGATCCTCAGGATCTACAAGGTAGAAGGAAATAATCAGTTCTACCAAATTGTCTTATTTCTGAATGTGTGTTATGGCACACAAGACCTACAAAATAAATAAATTCAATTTTTAAAAAATATATTAAAACAAAATAAAAATCAAAGGAAGATCTAAGATTCTTGTGACATAGTATATATTATAACGATGGAAGTGGAATGAGAATGTGGCCTTGTTGACTTTGGCCTATTGTCTGAGGCCTAATCTCCAGAGGACAGAGTATCTGCTTCTAGATCCTCCCAAAATTGACCAAAACCTGAAAATATAGATACAACTTGTGAACACCATAGTCAGAATCCTTCAAAAAAAAAAAAAAAAATCCTGCTCAAAACCATCCACATAGACATCTCAGGTGACTGGACCATGATGCCCAATCAAAACCATCCTCATAGACAGTCTGTGATGACTGTGACCTGGGCACACAGGACAACAACCCTCAAAAAGGATGAGACTTCCCTACTGACCTGAATAGAGAAGGCCCAAGACCTGGGATGATCTTTTGCTTTCATTTTTACCATTTCATAACGTAGCCATTGACCTCATGTGGTTATTGAGAATTCAAAACGGGTGGGTGCTGAATGTCAACAGCCGGATGTGGCCGGTGGATCCTGTAGGGGACAGGCCAGGTCTTGTGTGACTGTGATGTGCAGTACAGTTGTGACACACAGTGAGCTCTCATAAACGTTTACTGGCTGGAGGTTCACAGCCAATGACTCCCTGCTGACTATTGATTTAAGATACGCCCAAAGCCTTTGCTCATATTCTCTTGTCTGTTGATATTTGGAAGATCCTGCAGTTTCCACCATGTTAAACAGCTGTATAAGAATTGATTTTTTTTTCTAGTGTGCATAATTTTCAAAGTATCCACACCACTAACTACCTATCTATTGGTTTGTGACAACGACTATACCACTTGAATATGAAACCAGTTGCTAGAGCTTTAAATTATTCCCTCATAACACTTGGGCCAGAACTTGAGGAACATTCATTTTTTCCTGATGTTTAGTTCAGTGTTGTTTTATATGCCTGGAACTGCCTTGCCCCAGATACTCCTAACCTGTAGATAAGGACCACAGGCCATATTGATAGACTGCGGAAGCTCTGTGAGTCTTTCTGATGTCCTAACCAGTATTTCTATCTCCACTTCCTCTAGGAGCTGTCCCACCCCTCTGAGAGCCCCAAACCTGGGATTCCATGAGTCTAGGAATGGCCAACTGAATCCCAGGGCTGAGAGGTCAGGTAGGGTTCAGTCCTGCAGCAGATGCTTATATGTCAGGTCTCATTACAGAGCATGTGTTTGGCTCATTCCATTTAATTTTGTTTTAATGAACTACTTTGCTTTTGGCCCACCTCTTCCTTTGGGTATCAAAACTGTTCATTAAGTCAAAAGATTAGATTGAATCAAATTATCAACAAATCCTTGTGGATTCTATTAGGAGTGACTTTCATTTCTTTTTAAGTCGGCAGATTTAGAATCCACACCATCAGAATTAATAGCTAGACGTCTCACTATGCTCCCGATTCCATTTCTCCTCCTTCACCTTGGCAGTTTGACACCCTCTGCATTCCAACTCATGGAGAAAGAGACCAGTAAGGACCCCCAGCTACAAAGCAGCCAGAGCTGAGGCTTAGATAGGGCACAGCTGGGGATAATTACAAATTCCTTTAATCCAGAGGCTGTCTAGCCCTTGGATGGATGAGAATCACCTGGGCTGGTTATAACACAGACTGCTGGCCCATCCCCAGACTTGTTGATTATCCTCGGATCTTGGGAAGGACCCAAGTTCTGCAGTTCCAGCAAGTTCCAAGGTGATGGTGAGTCTGGCTGGGAAACATGGAAAACCATTGTCTTAATCATTCCTTGATGAGCCTTCAGGGAAAGTAGCTTTGGATGCAAGTCAGCCCTTTAGCATCACTACATCTTAGCTTTTACATGCCCCAAATCACTAGTCAGCAAGGATCTTTCTTGCCCAAATCTAAGAAAGCAACAAGTTTGAAATAGGAAAATTCTCAAAATGTTCATCTTCAGTTCTGAAAATGGAATGAGTTTATTTTGGGTTTCTGTGAGGATTTGGGTAACCTGGTTTATACCCGGTAGAAATCAGTGAGTCACTGGGGAGTCAGGACATTGAGAAATTTAGGCAAACCTCACTACAGACTTGCTGTAAAGTTGGCCGATTGGGTGGAGTCTTGAGGACCGAAGGAGCCCACTGTCTCAAAGGCTGCTCTTCAAGTTCTATAATATAAATCATCCCAAAACATGTGTGGCAAAGTAGGCTCCTTAGCTTTTCATTATTTAGATAAAAAATTTCCCCAAAGCCACAAAACATTTACTCAGTTCAATTAGTCTATTAAAGAACCCCACTTATCAACCAGATGTTTCAAACACAGGTCTCTGAACTGTCATCTGGATGAAGTGTTTGCCATCACCAGATGTTTTGCTGTCAGGAGTACACAGCACTGTTTGCAGTGTTCTGGGAACCTGGATTTTTCTCTGTGCTTAATCACTCTTGTGGTCGATAAATCCTACTTTCCGTGTAACTAAATGTCACAGTCTCAATTTCAACTTCGTTCCTCTTATTTCTGTCTGGTGTGTAGGGAATGGGCAATTACTGTTCATTATCTGTTGGTAATTATTCTTAATTTATTTGAAGGCAGCTAGTCACTCTTTATCTTATTCTTTTCATGCAAAATTACCTTCAACCCTTTTTAAAACTTCCCCCACGGATCTGAATTCCAGTCCCTCTAATTTGCTTTTAACTGTGCTCTTGTTATATAGCCCAAGCTTGCCTCTAACCTGTAATCCTCCTGTTTCAGCCTCCTGAGTGTTGGGATTGTAGGCAATCCCAGAAACACTGGGTTCTTGGGACCTCCTTTGAAAGCTTAGGTCTGGATTATGGCTCTCGACCCAGTTGCTCTTATTATGTGGGTCCCGAGTAGTCAAAGTTCCTTCCACAGACTCCCCAAAACATAGCTCTGAATCTTGGGTCCTTCTGCTAAGTCTCCATGCTGCGAAGTCACCAGATATCATCTCCACTTCTCATTAAAGAATTTGATGATGTAACATGGGTTTATTACTCTTAATTGGGTTAAAAACATTTTTATTACATTTATTTATTGGAGATGGGCACAAGTATACCATGGCATGTGTGTGGATACCAGTTCTCCCCTTCTACCACATAGGACATCAGGTTTGGCAGCAAGTGCCCTAATCCTCTGAGCCTCCTTTCTGGCCTCTTCTTAATATAATCAATTTCAAGATGCTATCAGATGTAAGCTGACAGATTCAGTAATAGTTACGTAAAATAATGTTGGGTTCAGTGAGTGAATGGAAATTTATTCATCTTTACTTGTGGTTCTCTTTGGTTCTTTTAAAGATATGCTATATATAAAAAAAGATGGAGCAGTTCTGTCAAATCTGTAATGGAAGTAAAAGTAATTTTAATTGCGAGAAACAGCTGCTCTAGACTATTCCTAGGGGACACTCGGGATGCAGCTAACAATCAAGTAATGTCCTTTCCCCTAATCTTTACCCACTCCCTAGACCCTGATGTTGGGGCTGTCTAGCCTCTTTCTTCTGATAATAGACATTATTTTTATTAACTTATTAGAGAGGCTCTCATATAGCCCAGCTACCCTTGAACTTGGTATGCAGTCGAGGATGAGCTTTTATAGTCTAATTAACCTGCTTCACATCCTGGGATTAGAGGCATGTAGCGCCATCCTTGGGGTATGTAGGGTTGGGGACCAAACCTGGGTCTTAATGCTTATTATGTAGGTACTACGCCAGCTGAATCTTGTCACCAGTTCAGTTACAGTTTTTAAACCTTTATTTGTTCTTAAGTTTTTTATATATGTATATAATGTATCTTGATCATATGCAAGCCTTTCTTTCTTTCTCTAATTCCCTCTGGGTCATCCTATAACATGTTTCTTAGCCACCCCCATTTTCTTTCTTTCTCTCTCTCTTTCTCTCTCTCTTTCTTTCTCTCTCTCTCTCTTTATCTCTCTTTCTTTCTCTTCTCTTTCTTTCTCTCTTTCTTTATTTCTCTCTTTCCCTCTCTTTCTTTCTCTCTCTTTCTTTCTCTCCCTCTCTCTCTCTCTTTCTTTCTCTCTCTCTCTCTTTCTCTCTCTCTTTCTTTCTTTCTTTGTTAGTGTCTGGGTCTGGAGTCACTGGCTGAGTCCCTGGCAACCTAGCTAGCAGTGGCTAACCCCCCACAGAAGAACAAATGACTTCTTTCCCTAGCACTTGTCAACTGCTAACAGCTCCTTAGCTAGGGGTGAAGCTTTGGGATCTTTCTTCCAGTTGTGGTAGAAAAGGGTAAGGGACTCTCTTCATTGACTACTCTTAGATCAGCAATTGCTGTGTGACAAATTTTCCCTAAACATGGGGGTATTGGAGAATATTGTTTTAAGGTGTGTGGTTTTGTTTATGTTGCATTTGTCTAAGTCTTTGAAGCTGTGTTACTTTGCCTGCCTAAAATACCTGATGGTCTAATAAAGGAGGAAGATGTCAGGGGCCGACCATGCAGCTACGCAGGCAGCCACAGAGAAAGCAGGAAAGGAAGATTTACAGAAGAGAAAGTAAATATAAGCCCAGAGGCAAAAGTGAGAAGGGATAAATTTAAGTTACAAAAACCTGCAAGAAACAAGCCAAGCTAAGGCTGGGCATTTATACGTAAGAATAAACCTCTGTGAGTAATTTATTTGGGAGCTGGGTGATGGGCCTCCCAAAAGAACAAAGAGCAAAAACAACCAACGACATTTTGGTGCCCAACATGGGGCTAGAATAAAAGAAAGTCCAACAACACAGGGGCATATAAACATCTCCTACCTCACAGGTTTTGAGGGCTAAGAATGGGACTATATCTTGGCTGGGCCCCTTAACTTGGAGTCTTATACAAGGCTTTCATTGCTTCAGCTTATCTTCAGAAGGATCCACATCCAAGCCCACAACTGATGGCAGGATTTAGTTTTTCCAGGGTCATTGCTCTGAGGTCTCATCCCCTTTGGACTGGCTGGCTGGAAGTCTTGCTTAGTTCCTTACACATGACCTCTCCATGAGTATCTTGCCACATGTAAGCTTGTATAGTGAGCCAGCAAGAGGCAAGAAAGCATGTCAGTGAGCCATAGTCATCAGGAAACAGCCAGCTTCGATAAAGTGGCTGAAGTGCTGCCCATTGTTTGTTGATTCCTACTTGTTAGAGGCAAGTCAGTAAGTAGGTCCTGACTTCATTCAGAAACAGAATTACACAAGAGCCAGAGAGACTCTGGGTGGGAATCAGTGGGTCCTCTACCACCTCTTCATGCTGAAATGCCCTACATTAACACCAGGGCATTTAATTTTACTCAACTAATGAGGTACACACTACAGACAATAATGAAAGTAGACAATTGCTTACCATCATAATCATAATTCAGATATTTTAGTAGCTTATAAGGCTCCTTCCTGCTCTTTTGTAATCAGTTCCCTTCCCCGATTCCAGCCCATGAAAACTACTGACCAACTTCCCTTCCTTCTTGCTTAATTTTTGGTGTGTATTTGTGTATGTTTATATATGTACATGTGTGCAGGTGCATGTTTCTGTGTGTACATGTGGACACCAGAGGTTGACCTGGGTGTCTTTTTCTGTCACTCCCTGCATTATTTTGGAAGATAGTCTCTCTGGTGACATCCTTTGTGATATAGTTTTGTCTTTTCTAGAATTTCATGTAAATACAACCATATCATCTATAATCCATATAGTTTATAGTCTGTACCATCTCTATTCCATATTGTCTATCATATCATCTATCATCCATATCATTTATAGTTCATATCATCTATAGTCAATGTAGTTTATAGTATGCATCATCTCTATTCCATATTGTCTATAGTCCATATAGCCTATAATACATATTGTCTATAGTTTATATTGTTTGTATCCTATATACAAACAATATAAATCCTACAGACTTGTAGTCCATGCCATTTATAGTCCATGTCACCTATAGTTCATATCATCTATAGCACACACTGTTCATAGTTCATATAATCTATAGTTCAGAGCTATGTAGCCCATATAGTCTATACCACTTATCTTCTATAGTATGTATTACCTATAGCCTACATTATTGTCAGTGCTGTCTATAGTCTGTATCATATATAATACACTTTTTGCTTGTTCAAGTACACTTTTTGATGGATATTTGGCTAACATGAAAAGTGTCTTTGAACATATAAGTACAAGTCTTTATAGGACCATACATTTTCTCTTTCTTGAACAAATACATAAAGGGTCAGGTGGTAAGTGTATGTTTAAACAAAATTACTAAGCTGATTCTAACATGGTGACCAACAATATCTTGCATTTTGGCAGGGAGGCACTGGAGTTCATTTGGACCATATCTTGCCAGTAGTTGGACGCTTCTTAAAATTTAGCCATTTACATAAATGTGTAATGGCTCCTTACTTGAATTCCTCTGATAAGTAAGCATATTGGGCATTTTCGTCACTTGAACCTCTTGGTTGGTGGTGTTGATGTAGTATTTATACAGACATTAGCTGTTTCTTTAGATGTTTTCTAACTATTGCATCGTGAGAATTCTCTCCATCATCCACGTGCAGGGCTCAAATGTCTGGTTTACAGCTCATTTCCACGAATAAGCCTGCCTTTCACTTGTCTGATAGTCTTTCAAAGGTTGGTTTTAATTTTCATGAGGTTGTACTTACTTTTTTTTTTTTTTTAATACTTTGTGATTTCTGGGTTCTAAGAAATTGCAGTCTAACCCAAGCTCATAAATATTTATGATTACTTTGAGAAATGTTATTGCTTAATGCTTACATTAAGGTCTATAGTCTATTTTGAGTTAATTTTCATGGGTTCTAGGGGTCAGGGTAAAGGTCCATTTCTTTGTTTATGGGTGTTCATTTATTTCTCTTTCCCCACAGATTGCCTGGAAATTTTGCTGGACATCAGCTGACCACATAGGAGTGAGTGTGTTTATTGACTATTTTCTGCTCCATTGACTTAATTGCCTCTTATTGCTTAAATAACACACCTGCTTGATTACCAGGGCTTTACAGTACATCTGAAAATAAGCAATATGAACCTTCCAACTTGGGTCAGTTATTTAATATTTTACCAACTGTGGGGTGTCTGCATTTCTTCATAAATTTTAGAGAAGTGTGTAGGTTACAGAATTGCTGTTGAGACTTTGTTTGGAGTTGGGTTCAATCTATAGAACAATTTGAGAAGAACTGATGTTACAATTGAATATTCCAATGCGTAGCCATAGTATCTCTTCATTTTACATGTCCTTGGAGTTCTTATTTTTAAGTTATTGTTGTGTGTATGCAACTTTTATGTTGGAAGCACATTGAATCAGAGGACACTTCGTTGAGTTGGTTCAATTCTTCCACCTTTATGTAGGCTCCAGAGTTTGAACTCGGGTTACCATGCTTATGTAGCAAGTGCCTTTGCCCACTGCACAATCTTGCCTGTACTGTCTCCTTAACTTCCTATTTGTGGCATTTTACAGTTTTCAATGTTCAAAAATTATACATATTTTGTAAAATTGATTTCGCTGATATAAATGGTATTGGTTGGTTTTTAAGTTTAATTTCCGATTACTTCTTGATAGTATGTAGAATTACATTTGATTTGTTATATTTTTACATTCTGACCACAATTTACCCTCCTTTCTCTCCTCTCAGTCCCCGCCCTCCACCTCCATCCACTGATCCTCCTACATTTCTCTTCAGAAAAGGTCTGGCCTCCTATGGATACCAACCAACCATGGCCTATCAAGTTGCAATGACACTAGGCACCTTCTCTCCTCTTCAGTCTGGAAGAAGCAGTCCAGTAGGCTAAGATTAAAAACACAAGCAACAGCTCATGCCGGAGAGGATGTGGAGCAAAGGGAACACTCCTCCATTGCTGGTGGGAGTGCAAACTGGAACAGCCACTTCAGAAACCAACATGGCAGTTTCTCAGATAATTGGGAATAGGTACAACTCATTTTTACATATTGGTTTTTCTATTCTATGTTCTTGATACTTATGTTTGTTATATTTGACCTCTCTTGGATTCTTTTGAATTTTCCTCTTAGGCATTGCCTCCTCCTGTCTGAAGTAAGGCTTTTCTTTCTTTCTGTCACCCACTGTACTTTATATCTTCCTTGCAATTACTGTGCCCTTGATATCTTTTCTTGATTTTTGCCATGGTTCTAAGTTCAGTGCATGCTCTTTATTCAGGCTAAGGATGTCCCTTTGTGCTCCTAACTGGCTGAAAACTGCCTTTGGATAGAGTTGGAGGTTTGCCAATTCTCTGCTGACTTGAAATCATCATGTATTAGGTTTTTTGTTTTGTTCTTCAGATGCTAATACTATCCGTTACACTGTTTTTTAAATGTTAAACCAACCCTGCATTCCTACAATGATGTTCAGGTTAGTTTCAGTGTACTGAAATCTTAGGATTTGTAGATCTTGAGATGGTTGACTACAGTTTTCTTTCTGAAGTTTGTTCTGATAGTTTAGTAGGAAAATGTGGACACTTCAAGGAATCAGTATCTTTTAAAGGACATTTTTGAAGGAGAAAAAAAGCCATCTTTTTCCTATCTACTCACATATTTCCTGTTTCCTGCCACCACCATCCTTTATGGGCTTCAAATGTCTCTGGGCTTCCTTCCTCTTTGCTGATGTTGCCATGTTGCCTGGAGGTAGATGATGTTTGTCTAAAGTATTGCTGGTTTCACTTCCAAGGAGGGAGGGTTCCTTTGTTCCCTTCATAGCTCAGGCACAGTTGTCCATCACTCACTCAGTCAAATCCCTTTTCTAAGTTAGAGGTGTACCTTTCTTGAAACTATTCCTCTGCCTACTTTAAAGTGTTGTTATCATTAGCTTTCAGTAATTCAGTTTTAATGTGCTCGATGCTTCTTTATGTTTATTCTACTCAAATTCATTGAGATATTGAATCTCCAAATTTATGGGTTCCATCAAATACAACCATGTGTTTAAAAATTATCTTTGTTCCTTATTCTCTCTCTCTCTTGCTCACTCGCTCATTTGCTCTTCTGGTTAGGATCATTTTTCATTCTCTGGATGAGCTCTGGGAATTGTCCTACCCAAATGCCCTCTAGGGATTTTCTTGATATGGGGGGAGTTTCTTCTTTAACATGCACAGTTCAGTACCAGCCAGAGACTTGGGGGTATCCTCTGGATTGCCTGGACATTCTCTGTGAAGTTCGCGTATCAATGAAAAGTTCTTCCGACCTGGGCCCCCTGAATACCTCCTCCTACAGCCTCACTGCGTAAAGCCAATGGATGTTGATTTTCCTCTGTCTGCAGTGAAGTCCAAACTGTGAAAGCAAAAAGGTAGTGCTGCTGTTCAATCACGTTCTAGTCTTCTTTCGGTCAGGAATGGTGGTCCTGCCACATTGGTTATTCAGTATCTGGGGCAAGAAGTTTCTTGATTGTTCCCAAAGTAATAGGCCTGTTGTTTTTAATATAACTGAATACTGGAGGAGATTAACTTTATAAAGAAATTAAATTTCTTTAGCTCATAGTTCTAGAGACTCAAGGGCATGGTGATAGTGTTGGGTTAGCTCTGGTAAAGGCCCTTTTGCTGTGTCACATCATGGAGGAGCTTGAGTATTTGGAGAGAACCTGAAGCCAGGAAAGCATCCCATAATTCTCTCCTTGGGCACCCACAATGGTCCTAACCCTCCTGCTAGGTCCTATATTTGTAAGCTCACATTGCAACACCTGAGGACCAACCTCCCAGTACATGAGCTCTATGGAGCAAACAATACCTAAACCATGATACCTGCCTTCTGCTGTTCAAATGTCATGTGATGCCCTCCTCTGGAATCAATCTCGTGACTAACGAACAGGGTACAGTAAAGTATAGGCTAGCATTTCTCTGACTGGGGTGCTGAAGACTTGGACTCCCAACTGGATGGTGCCAGCTCCCATGTCATAGTTCTCTCTCTAAGAGGGAAACTGTTGGCGGCCTCTAGACAGCAGCCAACAAATAACTCAAGTCCTCAGTTTAGCTCCTGTAAGCACTCTAGTCAGCAATTGTGTGAATGAACTGAAAAGCACTCTTGTCCAAGTTTAACATCAGGCAGGCCGGCCCCTTCACTGCAGCTACAGGAGATCCTGAGTCAGAGGATGCACTGGAACCACAGAAAACTGCAGAGAAATGTGTTGTTCTTTTGTGTTGCTAAGCTGTACAGTTGTTAAAGGCCTTTGAAGGTGCAGGTTTTATGTGTTCTGCTTGGTTTTGTTTCTGTTGCTTAAGGCATCTTAGTCATAAAGAGGTCCTGGAAAAGCAGATTAAAATCTCCAAAGGCAGAACCAAATATCAGTATCTCATAAAACCTCCCAGGTGATTCCAGCCTGCTGCCACATACACGTGATTCTATCTTAGATCGGCTCTTCTTTACCTTCAATGGAAGTGTGACTGACATGGGAATCTTAGAACATGAAGACTGGCCCACTAGCTCTAGAGCTCTTGAGTTCTCAACCCTCTCTCAGCCCTTCTCTGCCGGCTGGCTCACCTAGCACACTTTGAACAGCAAGGACTCAGTGCTCAGTACCTTCTGTTTATTCTATCTCTTCGTCTCCTGTGGCCATCTGACGCCTAAGCATTTCACAAAATTGGGAATGGCTCTACTCTCTAGCCTAAAAAAATTATTATTCTTTGACAACTTCATGTCTATGCTTAATATACTTTGATCATATTTTGACCCCCTTGCTTTCTCTTCTTCCCACTTGCTCTGGATGCCTTCCCAATAAATTCCTGTACTGTTTTCATGTCCTTTTAAAGTATTTGTTTTTACTTATGCACATGTGTGCTAGTGTGAGTGTATGCCACATCTGCTCAGGTAGCCACAGAGGCCAGAAGAGGGTGTTGTGTCTCCTTGATCTGGAGTTTTAGGTGGACCATGTGAGTGTCTAATGTGTGTTCTGGGAAGGGAACTTGGGTCCCCTTAAAGAGCAGCAAGTGCTCTTAACTGCTGAGCTGTCTCTCTTAGGCCCATGTCTCTTCTATTTCTTCTTCCTTTTTTATTGGCGCACTGAGTTCAATTCATGTTGCCTTTTTATGAACACGGGTGTGGAATTATTTACTGGAAAATGGGAGAGTTACCAGTGCTTACATCACTCAAGAAAAATGGCTCTGCCTACCCTACCAGCTTTTAACTGCCAAAAGCTTCTCAGGAGCCTCTCCCCCATCATTCGCATGCAGGCCTTATGCAGGCAATCTCAGCTGCTGTGACTTCTTGGATACAACAGTCAAGCCATGTTTAGAAAACTGCATCTCTCAACACTCCTTCCTCTCCTCCAGGTCTTGCAATTTCTTCAGTCTCACCTTCTTGAAAGCCAGTACTCAGCTGTCACTTATTATTACTTTGATGAGTTATTCCACTCTATTTCATTAAAAAGCATCACTCTTCATTACTTGGAATTTTGTGTACTAATTTATTGATTCAACAACTTTTAAAAAGATTTATTGCTTGAGATGGGAGAAAGTCCTTGTCACCTGAAGGCATTTTCTGCCTCTTGGATGAACAGATGGGTAAGGAAGAATGCAATAACGCTGGCCGACTGATACAGAATGCAAAAGTAATTATGAGCTTATTTATATGGCACAATAGTTAGGGCATCTTTTAGAAGGGGTGATAGCTAAGTTCAGGATATGGATGATCTTCCCAGAGTATGAGTTAAAGAGCTGGATTTCAAGAGAGTAGATCTTGACTTCTGTGTCTGCTCTCTTGTGGGCACTTGACTCAGACCTCACCTTTAGACCCATACTACAATGTGGATCACACTATTATTTCTGTAATAAAAATTGGTCTCCTGTGGCCATCTGATGCCTTTGAACTCTAAGATCTGTCTACAGGTCAGGATGCTTCTGTAGCCCACTGTCTGGGCTTAAGCAAAAAAAAAAAAATGTATCTTACTTTTAAAACTTACTAGTTTTTATTGTGCAAGTTTTACCCGCCAAAAATGAACAGTTCTCATTTTTATCTCTACTCATTTCTCAGAAGTGCCGCAGAGAGTGGAGAAGTGGACAGGGACAGGCTTCACATTAATTTTTTTCCATAGCAGCACGCCAGACTCCCCACCCCTCCCCCAGAGATTGTACACTGTGAACCCCCATCAGCATCCATCCCTCATTTTTCAGATTAGCTGATGACAGTAACAGATGAATTGAGCAATGTCGAAACAAGGTTAAAAAAGCTCAGACCTTTTTCTTAGTTGGGATCATTGTGGCTAAAGAGTTCATATCTTTTATAGAATAATTATTGCATATGGGTATATGGACTGACTGTGAGCCAGGGTGGTGGCTGGAGAGACGTCTCAGAGGTTATGAGCAGATGCTGCTCTTGCATATGGCAGCCCAACACTGTTTATAACTTCAATTCCAGGAGATCCAATATTCCTACTGACCTCCCAACGTATTACACTCATCTGCTGCACATACATGCAGGCAAAAATAAATTTTAAAAAACACTTAAAAATAATAAATAATCCAGGGTCTTTCTCCTTAAAGTAGAAAAAACAATCAGTCCCCCACGGTCTCTCTACAATTCTCTGTAGAAGATACAAAAGAAGGAAAAGGCACCAGGATAGAAAGGATGAAAGAGACTCTTCCCATAGTCAGAACACAAGGCTTCTTTGCTGTTATTTTTTAAAAGTTATTTTGAAGTTATCTAAGCCTAACTTCAACTGTGGCCTTAGCAAAGGTATGTTAGAATCCCAGAGCTCAAAGGCAGCTCTGCAGAATCCTAATACCACTCCCAGATCCTAAGGGCACTGGGATCCTGCAGCCGAACAGGAGCTTGGCACTGTTGCTTGGGAGATTTTTCTTCTATTTACACTTTCATCACCAAACTCTAAGGAACAACCAAGGTAGTAAACACCCCATGAGTAATCATGACCCTGTTTTTGATAGGGTGGAGCAAGCAAACAGTGTCATGTATTAGTTAGTTTTTGCTGTGTAACAAACTACCATGAACCTCTACTTAAAACAATAAGCATTATTTTCACTGCTCTGCCAGGGTTTATGGACATTTAAAAAAATTTTAGGCCACATTGTTTGAAGTCGAGTGATTTGAATTACTCATCTCTTGTCTGGATGATTTAGAAATGGCTTGGATGAGGCCTTTCTCTTTAATCTCTATGGGATAAAAGGCTGTGAAGATGGGTGGCCATTGGTTTTCAAGTCTCTGCTAGTCTTGCTTGTTAATGACCCATGTACAGAAGCTCATTCATGGCCAAAGACAGATTCAAGAGATGAAGAGCTAGATGGCAAGCCACATGGAAAGGGCATGCGTCCAAGGACTCACGGAATGCCTTATGTAGCCTGTATCTTGTTTTCAAGTTAAACATTGGTTTTTCCAAGCCATCCAAGGATGTATGCAGTGATTGCTAATGGGAACTTTCAGAGTTATCTGATAACCATGTATAACCACATCCCACTAGCATGTATTTAATCTTAGCTCACTCTATTTACTCTTTCTCTTGTGTTTATCAAAACCACCTGTCAGTGTCTGTAGCTTCTGCATGTGTAGGTTCTTTGGACTGGAGCTGTCTATGAACTTCTGTGCACGTGCCCATCCCTAGCTGAAGGATACTTCGTATACTACCATAATCATCAGCTCTCCCTCTGGGACCCGAGTCACACAGCAGCTCTAACACAGAAGATGTCCTTCGACACCGGATTCCTTTGCCACTCCCACTGACATCTACAACTCTAAGATCAAGCAACTGATTTGATGTTTTTCTTTTTGTTCCCATTGGACAGCCCAGAGCCTGGTTCATGGTAGGTGCTCAGCAAATACCTGCTTCATTACATGGCCTCAGACCTGCCTGAAATTGTACATTTTTTATCATTTATCAAACATCATTTTGTTTTCATTTTCTTTCTTTACCTCCAAGTCTAATCTATCACCATTTCCCTATATCAGTTAAGTTTTAGTCATAGTCACTCACCTTGTATGAAGTGTGGGTAACATCTAGAAGTCCTCGCTTCCTTTTCTGCTTTCTGAGGGATCTGGGAGAATGAAATAACTGAAGACTAAAGCATTTGGCATAGTGCTTTGCTTGTGGGCCGGCTCCATTATGTTAGTTTTTACTCTGGTTCATAACACACTACCACAATACTAGCCTGCGTTTCCCAGGCAACCTTAAGGATCATCCTCAGGGTCTCTCCCTGGCCTGGAGCTCATCGGTTAGGTGCCATTATCAGGTTAGGAAGCCTCAGGGATCCTCCTGTATCACCTCAGCTCTGAGGCTATGATCAGCACCAGACCCAGCATTTTCACATGGGTTCCTGGGGAGTGACCTCATGCTTGTGAGGCTCTCTTCCCCACCAAGCCTACTGTTTTTGAGGCTTTGGTCATCCCTGTACTCACTTTATCAGAACTAGCTCATGTAACAGCTTTCACTCAGTTTATGTCTTTCATTCTGCTTCTGTTTTCCTTTCTCTTCACCTCCTTCCCTTCCTTCCTTCCTCCTCATCCACCTCTCCTTCTCTCCTTTCTTCCCCCCCCTCCAGTCTTTCCCACGTGCCCTTTCTAAATAAAGTATGACTTCCTTTCTTACATGCTCCCAAATCTCCCTTGGCTTCCCATTCCTTGATCAAACCTCTCAGGACTCTGAGCAATGCCAGGCAACGTGTCCTTTCCTGAATATGCCTGGCCATTTTTACCCCATCTATTTTGCACATACCAGATTTACAAGGATGCCATGAGACTTGTAGCCCAGGCTACAGGGGTCCCTCTAAGACTGAGCATGAGCTTCAGGGCTGCAGGGGAAGTGGAGGCTGGGTGAGAAGCTCAGGAGTACTGCTGTACCCTACTATATGATGCTCAACCTAGAGCTGCAGAGAGGCTGGTTGGGTGCCACAGCCATGTCCTGACCTCTGTGACAGGCTGCTCCTGGTTATGATCATAAGCAGCTGGACTCAACCTACAGGAAAAGGGAAGAAATAGTAATGGTTTTATACTCTTGGACTCCAGGGCCACCTCAAAGTCATGTCCCCCCTTGTAGACCCCAACTCTGGACAGGAGACATTGTCTGAGCAAGAAACTGCAGAGGACCTTAGAAAGGGGTAGCTGATGCTAAAGTCATGAAATAGGAAGAAACTTCCAGCACAGTAGTAGACCACACAGACTTCTCTCACACAGGCCAGAGGAGAGACTTCAGTGAGTGTTCAGCCTCAGTACAGAAAATCACTTTATAGAGTCAAAGAGTCAGAATCCAGAAGCAGGGTGGGGTGGGGTGCAGGAGGTGGTTTAGCTGCTAGTGTTCCCTGTGCAAGCCTTGAGTTTGGATCTCCTGCACTCTCATAAAGTCTGGGTACAGCAGCACACATATGTAATCCCAGCCCTGGGGAATAGACGTTTAAAACAGATGGCTCCCAGGGGCTGGCTTGCTGACCAGCTAGGCTAGCTAGTCAGTCAACTCCAGGTATAACAAGAGACCCTGTCTCAATAAACAGTGAAGAAAGAGCAACTGAAGAAGGCACCCTACACACAATGTTATTGCTACACTCATTTTATAAATAAGAAAGATGACACTTCCTGATGATACTTTGTTTGAAGTCATAGTTAGGTAGAGTCTAGGGTTTCCCACACCCTCTCCTAACAGGGTTTCACTGGATAGCCCCAGAAAGGCTGGAACTCAGTTGTTTACCTTGCTGGCTTTCTATCACTTCTTCACAGAATTTTAGAGTCTATTTACCTTAAGATGTAATTGACAAAAAAAAAATCGATTGAAATCATATTCCATGTGTAAACAATCAGTTTACATCAAAATAGCCAAGGGTTTCATTCTGTTACTTAATTTGGTAGATGTAATTGGCTGTTGTGCTGTTTTTCAGGCCTGTTTTGGGTATTACCTGGAGGATTTCCTCCAAGCACCAAGTGTGTTTTGGTCAGGAGGGAGGATGTCTTCACTGGAAGTGTCCTCTGGCTGCTCTGGGAATGAGGTAGACTTATACAAGATTTTTCCCAGCCATGTTGTGCTTCCCCATAGTTTTGTTCTGTCTGGCTTCACTTGTCTGGGCTCACTGTCCTTGCCCAAGTGAGGGATGAGTCACAGGTAGATCATCACTGTCTTTTCAACATGTGACAGGGGACCCACAGAAGCTTCCATGTTCCCCTAGTTTTAATTGGTCTGTCTTACATAATAGATCAGAGCAAGGGCTGTGAATCACTTGGAAATGACGAACAATTGCCTTAGGCAGGGAAAGGGCTATGCCAGGTGTGTGGTTTTTCCAGACCTGAAGGATTTGCTTCAACTACACTCCCAGAGGCATAATCACAGGGTGTTACACTTTCCAAAGTGTCATACCTACTCAGCACTTCGCTTGGTGATCATTTAAAAAAATAATAACCCCACAACTTCATTAAAATATGATTTACATATTCACATATAATTTACATTTTAACAGGTTAGTGCCACCATCATCACTGACTTACTTCAGAGCATTTTGCACCCCTGTGTGAAGCTCTCTCCTCAGCACCCATCTTTCCCTCCCCTTCTTCCACCAGTCCTAGCAACCATGACTCTAAGTTTTCTCTATGGATTGACTTATTCTGAACATTTTCCATTAATGGAATCGTAAAACATATGACTGGATTCTTTCATGTTTCCAAAATCATAGCATGTACCATGCACTGTACTGTGTTCCTTTTCATTACAAACTGATACTCCATTTTGTGGACATACCACATGGCTAATGATGTTGGGCATCTTTTTCATATGCTTATTGACCATTTGAATATGTTCTCTGGAGAGATGTCTAAATTCCTTGTCTATTTCAAATTGGGTTACTTTGTCTTTTACAGCTAATATATAAGATCACTTATACAATCTGGATAATATTTGCAATATTTTGTTTGATTGCGTGAATTTGCCTTTTCTGGTGAAGAAAACATAAGTTTCTAATATTGCTGAAGTTCTGTTTATCTATATTTTTTTTATTATTTGTGGTTTTTATTTGCACATTCATCACATTATTGCCTAATTCAGGATCAAAGATTTTTTTTTCTAAAAATTCTATAATTTTGCCTCTTCCATTTTGGCCTTTGGGATATTTTTGAGTATGATATAGAGACTCTGGGTATTCTTGCATGTGAATATCCAGTTATTTCAACACTGTTTATTGAGATTGACATTCTTTCCTCCATCAAATTATCAGGCATCAGTATTAAATACCATACACAATTTTCACACTATTCTATGGGCACATACATCTGCAAGTATAATAGCACGACATTGTTTTATTACTGTGACTTTGTAATATGTTTTAACAGAGGGAACCAGGAGATCCTAACAGGATTAGTGTCTGTTTGGGAATGGGTCCTAGCATTTTAATATGCATTTTATAATCAGGTTAATTTCTGTGAAACAAACAAACAAACTCACAAACCTAATTGTGACTTTGTGGGTCAGTGGTTACACGACTTAGTCTGGGTAGCAATGTCATCCTAATAATTCCACAAAGATGGGATAAACTGACATTTATTCAAGTCTTCTTCAGTTTCCTCTAGTGTGCTTTATAGTTTTCAGGTTAAGTCTTATATTTTTGTGTCTGTGTTCTTTTGATGCTCTCATAATTATTTTCTCAAATTTGTTGTGAGTTGTTGACCCTGGTACATGAAAATACAACTGATATTTGGTTATTGCCCTTGTGTCCTGATGCCCTGTGTCCTGATTCCCATTGTGTGTAGTGGGATTATGTTACATTGTAAATAATTGTCCTGCCTACTGGTTTAATAAAAATGCTGATTGACCAAAGACAGAAAGGAAGTGTGGGCAGGGCTACCAGACTAAGAAAACTCTGGGAACAGGAAGAACAGAGCAGAGATGCCAGAGAAGCCAGCAGATGCGGAGGACAACTATACTGCTCTGAGAAAAGGTACTGAGCCACATGGCTGAACAGGATAAGAATTGTGGGTTAGTTTAAGAGCAAGAGCTAGCTAGCAATATGGCAGAGCCATAGGCTCTGAAATTAATACAAGTGTCTGTGTGTTTCTGGGGAATACAGTTCTGCGGGTCCGGGCCATAGGGCCAGGCCAGAAAGTCTGGGCCAGAAACTTCATACTACACTTGTGTCCTGATGTCCTTGGTGTCCTGATGTCTCATGTAGCTTTTTTATTCACTCCAATCATGGTTTAGAGCACATTTTTTCATATTATTTTTAATTCATGGTTATGCCATCTACAAGCAACATAATTCTGTTTCTCCTTTGCTAGGCTTAATCCTTTCTATTTCCTTTTCTTACCCAGTTGTCCTGGCTTGATGAGAATTTTCAGTTTAGCTTATTAGAGTAAAATGAATTAGGAGTTTCTTTTCTCATGAGAGGAAAAAGTCAGGGCTACTTCACTCATGGTGGAAGGGAGAGAACTAGCTCCTGAAAGCTGTCCTTTGGCCACCACACATGCACCATGACACATTGGCCATGACACATGCCCTTGTATACAGAAGACCAAGAATGTCTAGGTCCTCAGGATCTTGCAAATAAATATGCTTGTTGATATTCTTATTTCTTCATCCCCAATAAAGGCATATGTCTACTGAAGGAAGAGTTGTGGTTTTTTGTTTTGTTTTGTTTTTAAATCTATTCTTAGGTGTTCCCTAGTGTCCTGTCAACCATGTATCATACAGTGCTGTCTCAAGCCCATCACCCTAAACAACACAGTGGATATAAAGGGCAGGGAAACATAGAAATTAAATAATTGAAACAAATGATCTCGGGTTGTTTTTTATTTATCTTCTCTATCTGCCAGTGTCCTGATTAGTTTTATGCCCACTTGACACATACTGGAATCATTTGGAAGGAGATAATCTCAGTTGAGAAAATAACGCTATAAGAGCTGTAGTACACTTCCTGATTAGTAGTTGATATGGGAGGGCTCAGCTTACTAGGGGTGGTGCCGCCATGGGGCAGGTGGTTCCGGGTGTTTTAAGACAGTAGGCTGAGCAAGCCATTGGCAACAATCCAGTAAGTAGAATTCCTTCATGCCTTCTGCATCATTTCTGACCTCCAGGTCCTTGCCTTGACTTTCTTCAGTGGTTGACTGTGCTTTGGAAATGTAACCCAAACCAACCCTGTCCTCCTCTGGTTGCTTTTGGCCATGATGCTTTATCCCATCAATAGGAACTCTAACTGAAACAGCTGGGATAGAACCATGACATTTTCCTATTCATCCTCTGTACTCAGACTTGGGATAATTGATAACTTTTCCTCTTGTGTCTTCATTGGTATCAATTTAGAAAATAAATGTCCCAAGTTTGAAGACCTAATGTGTTGTCAGGATTTTTCTGCATATGGGGTTGCTTTGTCTTTTTATTACCTGCCCAGTGTAGAGAATTTCAACTGTCAATATATATCTAATTTTAATTTTCTCTCAAAAAGAACTGAAAATATGTCTAATTATAAATGATGCTGTAGACTACATTCAGGAGACTATTCTATTTCTGATAGAAACCACAAGTCTGGAATGCTGTGTTATTTTGGGAACTACTCTACCATTGGCACACAGCTGTAAAACAATGGAAAGAGGCATGATGTGAGCACAGCCCCAGCTTCCGGTTCTTCTTCTATAGTTAGATGATCGTGTGGTCTTGAAAAGTGGTCCTTTGAGCTCTCTGGGCCTGAAACAATAGATCATCACAAGTTCTGATGTTCTGTAATCCAGTAAATGAAAACTGCATTGGAGAAGGCACGGTGGAGCGCACCTTTAATCCCAGATGCACTCAGGAGGCAGAGGCAGGCATATTCTTGTGAGATCAAGGATAGCCTGGTCTACATAACATATCCCAGGGTATCCAGAGATAGATAGTGGAGCCATGTCAAAAAGGGGTGGATGCAGTATACAAACTGGCTAACATGGAAGCTTTCAGGAAGCATGCTGCAAGGGTAACATCAGCTAGGGCAGTGGCAGCTCTTCAAGGAAGACATGCATTGCAGTGTTGAAGTCCTATTTGACAGTTAGTATAGTCTTTCCTTAAAGGAACCACAGCAGTAGGAGATTTATGTGCAGAAGGTACTATTATGGTATGTTTTCTGGACAAGGGTTGGTTTTCATAGATAATTCTCAAAATCTTCTTTTGTAAATTTATCTTATTTTTAAGAATGATTATATGGAGTCCATGTGTGAGCATGTGCATGTGAGTACCAGTGCCCTTAGAGGCCAGAAGTAGGTGTGAGATGTTTTGGAGCTAGAGTTACAGGTATTTTGAGCCATTCCAACATAGGTACTGGGAACCAAACCTGTGTTCTTGGAAGAGCAGTAGGTACTTTTAACTGTGGAGCCATCTCTATAATATCCCTCCCCAGGTAATTCCTAAGAGGTATAATACCTCTGGAGAAAAGAGAGCACAAAGATAGAATCTCCTGAAGACTGTGACTATATTGACCAACATTATCTGCTCATTGTGTTTTGCTTTCCTGGCAGTTTGAGAGATCAAAGCCAGGCCTTTTCTACTGAGCTACCCACATTCAGGCCATGAATTTGCTCTTCATTGCTTTGAGGACTATCCATGGGATGAACTGAGATAGGTCCAGTGTAGCAAAGGTCTCCTAGCTGTGGACACACATCCATTGTTAACATGTGGTAGCTCCCAGAACAATCATTTGAAGACTCTTTTTCTTTTCTTGAGTCTCCTATAGAGTCACTCCTGCAATCATGAAAACATACTTGTTTCCAGGGCCGTTTAATCTAAGTGGATTCTTTCTTTCTTGCTTGCTTGCTTTCTTTCTCTCTCTCTCTCTCTCTCTCTCTCTCTCTCTCTCTCTCTCTCTCTCTCTCTCTCTCTCTCTAAGTAGTGAAACCATTTTAACCCTTGTTCAGGAAAGTCTCTTGGTTCATTTTCTTGCCTTAATAAAAATATCTGCTCTCACTCACCCCAAGGCCACTTTCATAATGCTTTGGGCAAGGGTTTCTGTGTGGAGACTTATTCTCCGTGTCTTGGCATCAGATCCTTAGGCTTCTTCACAGATATGGAAACTGATGAGGGAGAAAATAATAAAAAAGTTAGGGCTAGAACCTAGGTCTATTGTCACCTTCAGGCTGCTATCATGATACGTGTATATGTGCACATGTAACATGCATGTATGTGTGTGCATGTACATGTATATGTTGTATGTGTATAAAATATGTATTTAATCTATAAGAAAGGCAATCTGTCTGGTTTGCATTTGAGATTGAAAATGCTTTTGATAGTGGCACTTTGAATGAATAAATGAATGAATGAATGAATGAATGAGGCACTTTGAATCTTGGCATTAGCAGGCCATGTTCTCTCCACTCTGACCTTTTCCCAAAGAAAATTAGTTCACATCTCATGGGGCGAGGGTTCAGCATGGTATCTCTTGCATACTGTTATCCCCAGGGTTAGTGTCATGGTATCATCACGACCTCATACACTACCAACATCTACAGAGAAGTACCTCACAAAGCTCCTAGGCTCTACCTCCTGAGTAGCTCCCAGTAGCCAGGACTTGTCCTGCCCCCCCCCTTCCACTTATCTCTTGTTCTAGGTCTGTCTCTAGCTGTATTCACTTCTCAGAACCATATTTTTGCTTTATAATTTCAGTAAGCACAAAATCTGCAAGAATTTTATGTTTTGTCTGTGGAAGTATGTCATTGTTTTCTTATCTACCAATGAATGCACTCATCTTCAGAAAACAGAGCTACGTGGTCACATCTGAAACACTTAAACTTGGAAAAGGAAATAATGGGAGGAATCAGTGACTGGGTCTCCCCTCTCAGCCCTGTTAACTCTAAAGTTGATAGAAGGTCTTGAGATTCTTATGCAGGCATTAGACACATGTTTAAAAACTTGCTAGCCAACTATTGACTTACATGTCATAATAGTTGGAAACCACGAAATACTGAGAATTGTGTAGAAAACAAAAAAAGTTAATATTCTGTATTTTCCTATTTTGGCAGCAGAATCAATTTTCTCAAAAGAACCACTCCACATGTAATCTATAAACATGTAAATATATGACATATAACGATAGACATATAACCTATAACATATAATGTTGGAACTACTGAGATTGAGACAGGAATGTAGGTCCAGTGCATCACGAGGTCCATTCCCTTAGGCCCCTCCTACTTCTTTCTTCTCACTCCACACACAGTGATTGCTGAGACATAAGATCCTGACAGCATGGCATAATATGATGTTTTAAGCAGTCTCTTGTCATTTAGATCATTCCTAAAATTTTCCTTTAAACAACTCTGCAATAAACACCTTGTAGCTGATTTTTGGCTCTTTGTAAATACATACTTATTTCCTTAGGACAAACCCATAGACATAGAATTTCTACATTAAAATATATTCCTATCTAAGGCTTTAAAAAATCAAGTTTGAGCATAAGAGGCTCCACAAACTGCCCACACCTTTGGACTGTCATCTCTACATTCAGACCCGTTCCGTGAAGGTTCATCTGCTGTCATTTCAGAGTCTGTCCCTGGGGCATGAACTGGCTTCTCAGAGCTCATGGAACTGGTCAGCCTCAATACTTGGGGGAGGGACTCTGTCCCACCTCAACTGGATATGCCAGACCGAATGGACTCACCTTGGGATTCCTTGCCCTCTCTAGGGAGTGAAGGGTCCGAGTGGCTGGTGGGCATGGATTGTGAGAAGGGGTGGGAGGGGGGGCAGTGGTGGGTTTGGGAAAAACATTTTGAAGAAAAATAATAAATGAAATAAGAAATAATAATCAAGTTTGTGAAAGCAAAAACATTTTCTTTTAGAAAGTCTATAGAAATGAGTTTAATTCTGGGCAGTTTTATTACAAATAAAATCTTAGCCAAAAGTCTCCATAAATGGCAAGACTAGAAAATTTAAAATAAACACCAGGAATCTTTATTAGGGGAAGAGAGATAAGACTGCCTTACCGCTTCTTCTTTTGTCTCCTCCTCCTCTAAGGCCCCCCACCCCTCCCTGTTCCCTTTCTTCCTCCATCTCTGCTCCCTTGGACATTTCCTTCCCTCCCCAATCACGTTTCTTTAATGCTTACACAGAACTTAAAGACAAAGGCCCCACCCTCAAAGAGCTTAAAATAAACAACGTGATAAAACGTGGAGAAAGTTGTGCTAATTTCTGGGTACCAGGCTCTAACAGAGCGAACAGTCCGGGAACAGGATGTCAATGGTGAAACTGGATCTGATGATGGTGGCCCCCTTCTCAGAGCACTGAAGTACAGATATAATGTCACCCAGAAGCAGTAACGGCCCCAGTACGGGAAAACGACTTTCTTCTAGGCAAGAAGATGAAATCTGTGCCTGGATAGAGACTAACGGTTCAGTTGGGCAAAGTCAGTGTTGTGGCTAAGGGACCAAGTTCCTTTTCCACAAGAAGGCAGGGCCACCCCTAGGAAGGTGGACTCACTGTAAGTCATGCTTAAGAGACAGGCAGAGTAATGATGCTGCTAATGATATACTGTATTTCTTCTTCCCAGAATTCTTACTTCCCAGTGCAGTGTGCAGTCTCTTACAAGTGCAGCTATGGTGCTTTTTAAGTCTGCAGAGTTATTCAGGAAAGTGTGATTTTTCATTTTTTTTCCTCTTCTTTTCCTAAGCATGCCTTTCTTAATGCGTTGGGCTTCATTCTTTCTCTGTAGTTCCCCTCTCTACCATACTGAGTCACGTGGCGCCCTCCTCTCTGGCTTAACAACCCTTTGCTCTTCCCTTCTTCATTATCTTCTTTGAGCAGCTCCGGGGGTGTGCAGTTCCTTCTCTGGGATTTTCTTTTGAACACTGATGAAATTGTCCTTGAACTTCTCTTTGAGTTCATTCCTAATTTATGGTTGAGACTGAGAACCTTTAAGAAGGGGCCCAAAGTACCCCCAATATCATCTGGCAACCATGAATTGATCCTGTAAAGGTTCTGGTAACAATTTGACCACAGAATGTAAGCTTACTGCCACCCTGACCTGCAAACATGTGTCTATTAGGTACTGGGCTATCGATGTCCAGTGGCACTTAAGTGTATGTCCCTGAGGACATCATCTAGGAGACCCTACTCTGTGTCACTTCAGGCTGTTCTGCTCCTGGTCACTCACCCTATTGCTAGTCCTTGAACCCTGAGGCTCTGTGAACCCTGAGGTTCTGTAGAGGCAGTCCTGACACGTGGGTAGAGTAGGCACTGAGCGATATAGCAGTGAAATGGGAATTGCCTTCGGTTTGGTTGGAATATAGTTTAAAATCAAGTGAAATCTCTCTGCAGAAAGCAATTAATGGAGAGAGTAGGTAAGAAAGTCCTAGGTACATAGCAATCCTGTCATTTTTATTTGACTTGTCCCTTTTTAGTAGGTCTCTAAGGGCCTTTAAGTTAGCATTGTGTATGAATCTGAAAGGTCTCTTAAATAAAATTAATTTTTTTCTGTAGTTAATTTCCTCAAATACAAGTCATCCATCACAGTCTTATGCCACAGGTCAGGGCTACTTAAATTCTTTCCACTCATGGCTTCTGAGAAATGTTTACATGACCCTGGGTATGTAAAATAGGTGTGAAACAATTACTGATAATAAGTCACACACAACTTTGCTATTTATGAAAGTGTATATACACAACTTGGCTACTTATACAGAACTTTTTTATGCAACACTTTACGCACAACTTTGCTGTTTATGAAAGATAATTCTTTATGAAGAGATAAGTCTCATGGTTATGAGCTGAGTAACTTTTCTTATCTCTTCATATAGAGTTAGATGTTGACTGAATATTTTACACTGCAGTACAAAGAGCGTCTTCACTGACTTTCAGGGTTGGTTTATATTTTGATTTTATAATCATCAGTTCTGAGGGTGCCACTTTGCGTAAATACATAGTATATAATGGGAGAAGTATGTTGAGGTCATTTCAGAAGTTATTGGGATTTCTGTCATAAATCAAGCCAAAATCCACTTAGTATCTTTTAAAACTGAAACTCAAGTTATCAACTTAAATAGCAATTTTTAAGTGTGTGTGTGTGTGTGTGTGTGTGTGTGTGTGTGTGTGTGTGTGTGTGATCACTGAGGCCAATTAGTACTGCCCACATATGCATGAGTAATGGGCCACCCATCTGAACCATGGTCAACCAGCAAAGGACCATATGACTAGAGAGGCAGACTCTCCCCTAGCTCAGCAGTCAACTGTTAATGGCTCCTCTGTTAATGGCTCCCCAGCTGTGAGTTGCGACTCCTCTCTCTGGCCCTTCACATTGACCTGTCAAACAATAACTTTTGAAATTAAACATTTTGGGGCTCGGGAGGTGGCTCCAACACAGTGAAGATTGGAACAAAATGCAAATTCTTTATGTGTTTGATTCTGAATTTCACTTTAGTTGTTACATGTTTAGAAACCGTTTATCATTGCCGACTTTCTCACAACATTCACAGTCAGTTAGGTGACCTCATAGGGTTGTGACTCACAGTTGGAAAAGCTGTCCATAGAGACCAGGACTCCCAGCCACAGCCCAGTGCTGGACTTGGCAAGGTTATGAAATTTTTCTTGAAATATACAGATTTTTGAAATTTTGACACATACTCCACCAACTTAAATCTACTCTCCTAAGATTCTGAGTACTGAGTGCAAGGTAGAATCCTCTGAGAGTCTCGGGGGCAGGTGCCCTCTCCTCCCAGGTACTCTGAAATGGGGTGGGAGCTAGATATTGGGAGGTTTCTGGAATTTAATCGTGTGAAGATAGGACTGAAAAATTATAGTCTGAAACCAGTGCCTCTCTGATGTCAGGTTGTTGCCTAAGAATTGGGCCAAATGTAAAATAATCATGAAGCAGGAAAAAATAGGGATGGGAGTAGAATTTTTTCTCTGTAGTAAGCGTGAATAAGCGAGGTGTGGTGGCTCATACCTGAAATTCCAGCACTCCAGAGGATTGCCAGGAATAGTAGCCCAGCCTGAGCTCCATCTTCAGATCCAGGCTAGCCTAGAGCTCAGAGTGGGATCCTGTTTAGAATAAAGATGTAAGCTAACAAACAAATGGATACTGTTTCACTCTCCTAAGATAGAGTCTAAATAGTGGGGCAAGACCCAAGCCTTTTAATATTAACTTACCCGAAAGAAGGCTGAACAGTAGGGCCAGGTCATGGACAGTGGGGGAAGATGTTACGAAGTTCAGTCATCTTAAGCATCACTGCCTAACCACTCCATTGCTAAGTAGCAGGAAGTCTCAAGAGCATTCATGCCAAGCTAAGTTGTTGATGCTTTACAAAGCGGCCACTCTTTTTTTCCTGTGGATCAAGCACCTAATTACTTCATTTGTCTGGGATCTCATTGTAGGACTCATTACTAAATCTATCAGGACCTAGAGAGTGCCTTATAAATGTCTCTACATTCTCTAGTAATTCCCATCGTACGCTAAATGCTTCAGTATGACAGAAAGATGTAACTTATCAACGTGACTGAGAATGACTTTGAAAACATCTTTTTCCTCCCTTCTTTTAAGAGACTAAAAGAGCTGTGGAGGGATCCTTAAACCCCACAATTAATATTTTACTCTGTGAGCGCTAAGCCTGCTCTCACTCAAGTCCTTGATTGCTTTATTAGAAGTAATTGCTTATCTCGGTTTAAGAAAATTGGCTGAGACAGGCTACTTACTTGTGTGTCTCACTCATCGAAACCTTATATAAACTATTTTCAATGCATTTTTAACTCTTAAGGTTGAGCAGGCTGGATGGGAGCCTCCAGAAGGAAGAGGTATGCTCTTTTAACATCAATCCATAGTCCTATTAAAAATATCATTCCATCCAATGTCAAATGGTCTTTTGGTACCTAATGATCTTGACAAGAACAAATATAACCATGTGGATTTGAAATCGGGGAGAATAGGGTCATTTGTCTGTGGTGCTGTGGGAGAGACATTTTCCTTTTCAATTTTCTTCCTTGGATTTCTTATTACAATTACTGTTTGGTTCATTATGACAACCTTCATCATTACGACTTTTCAGGCTCACAAGCTGGGAAAAGATTAATGGTAGGAAGAAAATACAGTGTTTGGCATCAGAGCTACTGTTTGGCTGTTAATATAACTGAGCGGAAATACATGAAATCCATTTACAAGATTTATGCTTGTTCTGGAGAAAGTGGTACAGGTATAAAATGTTAAGACATACAACCTGAGGTGTTGGCAGGTACCATGTGCATGTCAATTATTCATTCATTCTTTCAATCAACAAGCCTGGAGCATCAGCTATGTGTGCATGTTATGTACTAAATTTGAACTAAACCCTAATAATAAGATCCAATCTGCTAAGGACAGGATGAGAGGGATACACAAGATGGCCTTTGTGGGCAGAGAACCATTTCCCAGGTTTTGCCCATCCTGAGGACTAGAATCTTAATTCTTGTCATCTAGTGCAACTTATATTCATGGAATGTCGAGCAGAGGTTCTTTTTCTCTGTCCCTGTACCTATGTCTCTGTTCCTTCCCCCAGCTGTGTGGGTATGGGTGTGTGTGTGGTGGGGTGGGGGGTCAGAAGTTGACATTGGATGTCTTTCTAAATTCCTTGTCCATTTCAGGGAGTCTCACTGAACCAAGAGCTGACCGATTTAGCTAGACTTTCTGGCCAGTAAGCCCCCGGGACCCTCCTGCCTCTGCCTCCCCGGACTGAGATTGTAGGCATGCACAAGGGTTATGCCTCACTTTTCCAGCTGGTACTGGCTATCCAAAGTGGGAGCCTCAGCCTTGCACAGCAAGCACTTCCCTCACATAACCATTTCCCCAGCCCCTCCCTAATCAGAAGTTCTTTTACCCAGGCCTTGCTGAGAAGAGCCGAATCAACATAAGAGAAATGCATACTCATTGACCCATTCTGTATTGAGTAAACAATGAAGACTCTATTTTATACCTTTACCAGAGAATGGTTTGCTGTATCTAAGAGAAACATGCTAGTCACATTGCTTCATTTCTTCCACACTACTAAGCATCAATGTAGCCACTGCTCCGATGACTGTTTGAGGATTTCCCCTGGCTGGTGTGGGGGCCCTGCTCCATAACCCTAGAGAGTGAAGCCTTTGTTTACTGACCTTGGAGAACCACTCTAGGCCTTGTTTATGAGAGTTCTTCAGATGTTCTTTCTGTAAAATTTTCTTCTTAACCCCATGGCTTTGGGAAGGGTCTTTTAAGAGATCTTTCACACCAAAGAGCCATTTCCTGCTTGGATGTCTAAGTATAAAAGTTTTGTCATTGTTCAGAATGAGGCGTCCACTGCAGTTTTGCAGCACTGTTTACCATATATTCTGATAGAAATGGATTGGGACTGGCTCAGAGGTGTGGTTCTTTACTCTGTGTTCAATAGATTACCATAAGCAGAAGATGGAGGAGGGGTAAAGGCAGAAAATGCAAAGACATTACAGAGTTCCAGTCTCCAAGGGGTCTGCCATCTGATGAGAGAGTCAGAGAGTTATGGAAGCATGTGATCACAGCTTTGATCGAAGTATACACGCAGAGGATGAAGGCTCTGTGGGATCAGAGAAAGGCTACTTAATCTAGGAAGGTTGAAAGCAAATGACATTTTGCTAGATAGTATAATTTTTTCAGAAAGTTGATTATACTCTAAGATGTCTGTGTCTCTGCATTAAGAAACTGGGAAATACTGTACTGTGTTTGTCAAAGGAGCATCGTGTTGTTCTATTTCATTAGCCCTTAAAGTATGAAATATCCTAAGGGATGTTTAGGGAATATTCCCTACAAAGATCTTAGCAGAGCTGATGCTGAAAATGTGGCTACAAGCCAGGGAAATGGGGAGAAGAGCTGAAATAGTTTGGACAAAGGCAGGGAGACAAAAGGCAGAGGGGCAGGATGTTGTGCATATGAAAGGGGTGGGGCTGGAAGGGTGAAGCAGAAAAAGGCTGTGGCTAGGGGTGACCATGGTGAACCTTGTCTGCTGAATGAGGAGCCCAGACATTGTCTAGAAGGCATGAAAAAGATGAAACAATATTGGTCTTTGAACAGGAACAAGACAAGATTAGATTTTCAGGGGAATGAAATGAAAGAGACAAAGCCAGAGGCAGGAAGAAGAAGCCAGGCTGTGAATATGGTAGTGTGGGCTTAGACAAGAGTGATGGAGGATTGGGAGGAAGGAATGGTTCATTAGATGGATAGTTGATTAGGTGGGATTTGGTAAGTGGATAACACAGTGATGAACAAGAGGTAAAAATCCCCCTTCCTTGGCCCTCAGACTTGCATGAATCTAAGTTGACTTGTATGAGAATGTGTGTGTATGTTCGTGTGTGTGTGTGTGTGTGTGTGTGTGTATGATACTGGATATTGAACTCAGGGTCTCATACATAGTAGGTCAAAGTTCTAGTACCATGATATACCCTTCACCCAATAATTGTTTATAGATAAATAGGCTTGTGATGTTTATTTTTGATTGTCAGCTTGAGACTCAATATAAAATCAGCTGGGAAAGGAATCTCAGTCAGGGACTGTCTAGATTAGATGGGTCTGTGAGCTTGTTGGTAGGGGATTTCCTTAACTGGGCTAAGAGAGATGGGAAGACCTACCTTGAATGTGAGCAGTACTATTTTCACGGCTGGCCTCTGAAATGAATAAAAAGGGGAGGATGAACGGATGACTCATAATGTAGTGATTCATTGAGTACTAACATCTTGCGTTAGTTCATTGCTCTGTTCTTGACTGTGAATGTAATATGACTGTTCTGTCAAGCTCCTCCTGCTGTGACCCTCCTGCGATGACAGGCTGCAACCTGGAATTGTGAAGGACTATAAACCCTTTCTCACATAAATTGTTTTTGTCAGGGAACCTTATCATAGCAACAGGAAATAAAACTATGAAAAAGTCCAAATACAAAATGATATAAGACAGATTTACCTTCAAATCTCCATCATGTGGAATAACTTCTAACTTAGGTGTCTTATGGGGCAAATTCTTTGAGACTTTCTATTTCAAGGAGATACATGGATTTGTCTATCAACTGATGTGAGGTTTTGGGGTTTGGGCTCTGCCATCCTTTAGAGCAGGTCCCTTCAAATTTCAGACTTCTTTTTTTTTTCTAAGTAGTACTCCATTGTGGAAACGTACCACACTTTTTAAATACTTTCTTTAGTGGAGGGGCATTTAGGTTGTTTATAGGTTGTGGCTATTATGAATAATGCTGCTATGAATGTAGTTGAGCTTAAGTTGTTGAGGTAAGAATATGTATCCTTTGGGTATATGCCCAAGAGTGATATTGCTGGATCATTAAGTAGATTGATTCCCAGTTTTGTGAGGAACCACCATACTGATTTCCAAAGTGACTGCACAAGTTTACATTTTCACCAGCAGTGGAGTGTTTCCCTTACTCCACATCCCCTCCAGCGTAGGCTGCCATCAGTGTTTTTTATCTTATCTATTCTAAAGTAAAAGATGGTATCTCAGAGTAGTTTTGATTTGCATTTCCATGATGGCTAAGGATGTTGAGCAGTTTTAAGTGTCTTTTAGCCATTTGAGATTCTTCTGTTGAGAATTCTCTATTCTGAAATTTGTGGGCAAATGATTGATCTAGAATATATGCTCCTGAGTGAGGAAACACAGACCCAGAAGGATAAACATAGTATATACTTACTCATAAATGGATTTTAGACATCAAGAAAAAGATGACCAGGCTACAATCCACAGCCCCTGGGCAGCTAGGTAACAAGGAGGAACTTAGGAGAGAGATCTATGGATCCCCTGGGAAGAGGAAATAGAAAAGGTCTCCTGAGTAAATTGGGACCATAGTGGGGAGGAGGCAAGGGGAGGTGGGCAGAGAACATAAGAGAATAGGATTGTTGAGTTGTGGGAGGGACAGAGAAGGAGAACAGTGAGAAATAGTTACCTTGATAGAGGGAGCCATTGTGGGGCTAGAGAGAAACCTGGAGCTAGAGAAACACCCAAGAACCCACAAAGATGACCCCAACCAAGATTCCGAGCAATAGCAGAGATGGTTCCTAAACTGGCCTTGCCATATAGTCAAATTGATGACCACCCTAATTGGCAGCATTATGGAACCTTCATCCAGCAACTGATGAAAGAGGACATAAAGATCCACAGCTAAGCACTGGGTCGAACTCCTGGTCCATCCAAAGAGAGGGAAGAGAGATTATATGAGCCAAGGGGTCAAGATCATGATGAGGAAACCCATAGAGACAGGTGACCTGAGCTATTGGGAGCTCACTGACTCCAAAATGACAGTTAGGAAGCCTGCATGGGACTGAACTAGGCCCTCTGAATGTGAATGACAGTCAAATGGCAGGGCAGTTTATGGGGCCTCTGACAGTGGGACCAGAACTAGCTCTCATGCATGAACTGGCTTTTTGGAGACCATTTCTAATAAAGGAATACCTTGCTCAGCCTTGATACTAGGGGGAGGGGCTTGGTCTTACCTCAACTAGATATGCCAGATTGAACTGACTCATCCTGAATTGACTCATCCTGGGCACAGTACTCTCTGAGTAATGGATGGGGGCATAGAGTGGGGGGAAGCTGGGGGAGGGCTGAGAAGAGGGGAGGGAGGGGGAACTATAGGGATATTGTATTGTTTCATTGTAAATAACTGTCCCACCCACTGGTTTAATAAAAAGCGCTGATGGGCCAAAGGCACGCAGGAAGTATGGGCGGGGCTACCAGACTAAGAAAAACTCTGAGAACAGGAAGCACAGAGCAGAACGCCAGAGAGAAGCAGTAAAAGAATGGTACTGGACTCAGAAGCCAGGCAAATAATCATTGAATCACTGGCTTTTGAGAGTGCCAATGCACAATGTAGAAAAATACTTAGACCTTTACAAGCAAGGTCAGCACCTTTGGAGGATTGGATTCGTGAGACAATTAATATGGAGTCTTATGACAGTGATGATAACTGGGTAGGAGAGCTTATTTCAAGAGGCATAAGAAAAAATCAAAATGTCAAATGTTATAATTGTGGAAGGGAAGGTCACATTAAAAGAGATTGTAAATAAGGTGTTCCCAGAAACAATGCTTTTGGTAGGAATAATCCCAAGAGAACACCCCTCCCTTCTGGAATATGCAGAAGGTATGGAAAAGGAAGACATTGGACTAATGAATGCAGGTCAACAAGAGACAGACAAGGGAACTTTCTGCCCTTGAGAAATGCTCATCAACCTATATTACAATTCTTTCAGTTATAAATAAAAACAAAGAGTCGGGGCAGGTGTCTGTTCTTGTCTTTACAGGAAACTGGAAATACCCATCTTCAAGAAGTTAAAAGGCCTTGGACATCCAGACATCTAAAGCAAAAAAGAGGCTATCCAGGAAAATTTGCAAACAAAAGAATATGGTACCAGTATACTTGATAGGGTAAAATCTCATTACTTAACCTTTACAAAATTTTTTATTAAAGTCCCAGTTTAATTATAATTTAAAGCTGGTTTTAGAGTTGGATTGTGGCTCTATCCTTCTCTAAACTCAAGCATACTTGTTAAAGGAAAATAAAAAAATCTCTGTATCATATCAGAAGAGCTACCTGATATGGGACAGAAGAATAACAAAAAATAAGGGACTATTCTATTGTTACTAATCCTATGCTCAATAAATTGTTATATGTTTAGTTTCCTGTACATTGTGTTGGTTTTTAGTCTCTTATCAATTTTCTGCAGTGATCCAGGACAAGGCCTAATTGCGAACTTGAAATATCCAAGAGGAAGATGGGGCCCCACAACGATGGTTTCACGTGAACTCTGACAAAGCCACTAGGCTGACAAACACCAATCAAAGATCATATTTGGACTACAAACTGCTCACGACAATTTTGTAGCAGCTCGATGAGATGAACCAGCTTCACAGACTACTATGGCCAGGACTTGAGACAAGCTGTGTGCTTTCCTGTTATGCAGAGACTGGACAACAAATGACACAGCTACTTATTTCAGGACTTGACATTTAACAAAACTTTTCTCTTCAGGATCCCCAAAAGATGCCATCGCCCCCAGTCAACAGGAAGTAAACTTAAGAACCAGTGCCCACACTCCCAAGTGGTTTTGGTTCCCAACCGGTAGGGTGGCTTAGTGTTGGTTGTTCAATGGGTTATGGATGATTGTCATTGTTTAGGTTAATTGGTTAAAAATTGTTCATGGTTATGGTTAGAAAAAAGTTAAACAAGAATGATTAGATTCACTATTTGTGTTTAAAAAAATATAAAGAAAAAGGGGATACAGATATATAGGATATAAGGATAGATTATGGAATCTTCTTTTAAAAGGATTTGCTAGCTTTAAATATTTTACATTGCATTGGTTTTCTGTATACAAATTGTGTATCTTGAGATTAATTGTGTCATTGTACAAATATTTCTATGCTTGTTTCAAGTAGTATACTTAATCAGTTTATCTAACATTGTAATCCAAATTGCTAGTCCATGAAAGTTTTTATTTTCAATTAATTAGAATATAAAGCAATGCAAGTCAGTAGTTAGATATTACATTCAGACATAGTCATGTTAGTTATGTTTTCAAGGTCAAACAAATATATTTTAGATAAACAGGTCTTCTTCAAAAATTTCAGAGATCCATAGAATATGGCATTTAAAATATTTTTAGAACTTAAAGACTTTTCTGGACAGTGAGACAGGTCTGTTCCTGGCAGCCCCAATCTACTTCAAGAGAAAAAAGGGCATTGAAGAAACTCCATATGGAGTCTACTTTCCTTGTGGCAACAGTTTGTCATTGGACAAGAACCTGTCCCTGTATTGACTGCTTGACAGTGTGCTATTTGAACTGGACATGCAGGTTCCCTCAGAAAGTGACCTTTGAACTTTGACAGAACAAGCTGAGATGGTCCTTCAGGTTCCCGTTTTTCAGAGAAAACTGTCAGAGATGGCCCATGAATGGTGTGAGGTGGTAGCGGCCCCTGGCATGCTGGGCCTGGATCTTCCTAGAGTTGGGTTGCTTGGGAATGAAGTCCAAAGTGGTGATAAACTTCATCTAAAGCTAAATACCTGCACGAGACCAATAACCAGCAAGTACCGCAAGGGAAAGTTGAAAAGAACTTTGAAGAGTCTTCAATCTACAGGAAACAAGGAGAAATGACTGAACTACACCAAAATGGACAGAGCAAATTTCCTGCTTCATTGAGATGAAAAGAGACTCTGGGCCTGTAGGCTGAAGATGGATGCCCCAACTTTATAAAGGAACTTTAGGTGACTGTCCAGGCAGATAGGTGTCATCTCTGTCATTTCTAGTTTTTGGAAGTTGCTTGCACTTCCTAGTTATTTAGGTAAATATTATTCCCTTCTTGGGTCTCTGAGGTAGTTGAAGATGAGATAGTTATAGTTACAATTTTCTAATGACAGTTTTAGAAAAGAAACTTTGAAGGTAAAGCTTATAAGTTTTAGAGACATCAAAATAATAGCTTTTAGTTAGAAAGGAAATGAATTAGGTATAATCCTTTGGACTCATCAAAATAGGATAATTAATGAAATATTTTATTGGATTTGTCAATTGTTAATGGACTGGACATTACTCATTTATTGTTTGTATATATTGTACCTATTGTATATTGTTTTTCTTATGTTAGCTATCACCTTCTTTTTTTTTAATTTGACACAAAAGGGGATATGTTTATACCTTGTTATAGATAAGGGGGGGAAGAATATTAGATTTGGAGTTCTTTTTGTTTTAAAAGGAGAAAAGGGGATACTAGGCTTTGCGTTCCGGGTCAGCCTCCAGCCTTAAGCAGACCGGCCACACGTGTTTCTGTTTCACCCTCATCTGGGTAAGTCTTTCAGACAGTGGCCTCTTTCTCCTGATGGGTTGTTTCTTTTTTCTTTTTGGACCTCTCCTTGGGTTGCACCTGGGAAACCAAGGCAAGAAAATCTCTGTGAGTTCAAAGCCAGCCTGGTCTTCAAAGCAAGTTCTAGGACCGCCAGGACTGTTACATAGAAAACACTGGAAAAATCAAAAGCAAACAAACAAAGACTGGAGGAGTTAGTTCTGTCCTCTAATATCTCTGAAACTTCTGAAACTTTATTAAATCCCCACAGGGAACAGTGTTGGGTATGTTAATAATAATCATAAAGAACAGGTCCCTTGCCAGCTGGGAGCAGACCACACCTATGATTGGCAGCATTGGAGTCAAGGAGCCCTGTCTGTATCACCCCCCTCTGGAGTGAGAGTCCCATAAGTTATCTGGAAGTGTTGTCTGTTTATGATGTTTCATCAGTGGGAAATCCAAGTGCATACTGAACCAGTAAATTCTTAGAAGCACAACGTGTGGACTATGACCCTGCGGCTGAAGGGTGGGAGCTGTCTCCGGTTGCTCTTGCCCAGGCAGGTCCGACTTATTTTTTGATTTGTTTTGTTCTTATTTTTGTTAGAACAACTCAGCAAAATAAAATTCTAGTTTACTGTTGGATATAGTTTCCTACATACATCAAACAGGTAATAAATAAATAAACAGCAGCCTCATGGACAGAAAGACAGAACTTGTTACCTTTGCTCTTTGAAACCATATGGTACCTTGTACGTATGTATGTACACACATATATAATATATATGTAGACATTACACTTAGGTGAATACACACACACCACCTGAAATAAGACAATTTTCTTTTTGATATTCAAGGTTTTTTTCCAAGATTTTTCTCCTTTGAGATTATAATAAACATGGTCACAGCACAAGTAAAGTCAGAAGCAGGGCAGAGAAGTCCCTGAAGCATAGTTTGGTCATTCCTCATCATTAGGAATGGATGAGACCTAATAATATGCACAAAACCATAAGACATACATAAAAAATGCAAATTTTCCTTTTGAAGTTCTTTGAGGAAAAGAAAGCAGGGCCTTGAGAGTTTGGATTCTTCTGTCCTTCCTGTGTCAGACTCGCATTGTGGATTTAGTGGAGTGGCAGAGCATGCATGTCATCCATGGTGGCAGTGCCCATTCTGGGCCTTGTGGCCTGCTCTTCTACTTGAAGGTGACCACATTTAGATTCTGAAACAGGAAGCAGAGTGACAAGGTCACAGCAACGTTGACGTTAGCCTTTAGTTCTGTGTAGTTGTCACCCTCATGGGCTTCTGCTTCTGTGTCCTCATCATCTTCAGCTGTCTCGTCTTCATCGCCATCCTCTTCACCGTCTACCTCCTGTGCCTCACTTTCCTCACTGTCATTCCCGTTGGCAAGTACATCTCCATCATACTCTACTTCCTCCATAACTTCCTTCTTCAAGTCCTGGGCAGCGATCTCACAGAGCTGTGTATGACATTTGAGAACTCTGGCAGGTCACCTGCTGGAGTCTAGAAGGCCATGAAGGAAGCAAGTGGGTAACCAGACCTGGGAATAATGCAAAGATGGATTTTTGGAGCAGTGCATCAATAGACCCTGACCTGGTTTTACCATCAGCCTCCTCCTACCCACAAAGCAGACTGACTCGTTATCTGGTATCACACCCAAGCCATCTTATGCAGCCTCATCTGCAGAATTTCAGATTCTTCTCTCAACACTGAACTGTGTCTATCTCTCCCTTGAGGTATTTCTACACTAAGCCTGCTGTTGTATTCTGTCCTTAAGACAAGGATGCCGGCTACTCTACTTCTAAACCTTACTGAGCCTCAGTATCCCTGGAGCTGCTGGTTAAGTTTCTGGCTCACCCACCCTGCATTTCTGAGTCTAGAGAACAGAAACATGACCTAGGAATCAGTGTTTTAACAGCAGCCCCCCTACTTTAGAACCCCATGGAGAGATGCTGCCCCTAGAGTTTCTAAACTTACACAAATATCTTTATTACCTTCTGAATGCCTGGATACTAGCTGCTCTCTCTCTTTCTCTGACACCCAAGCTCTTGAAGATACTCAGAGAGAGCAGAGTACAACAGGAACAGGCATATGGCTGCTGCCTCCCTCATCTCTCTAAGCTGCATCTTACCAGTAAGTCTCCCCCACCACCCCTTTTCAGCTCTTACCTATTCTTTGTAAAATGTGTCCCAAGGGCTCTTCTTTCTCCCCAGATGTCAGGCCTGGC
Source organism: Phyllotis vaccarum (assembly GCA_033318265.1). NCBI lineage: Eukaryota > Metazoa > Chordata > Mammalia > Rodentia > Cricetidae > Phyllotis > Phyllotis vaccarum. Next base: position 36,631,618 of record JARWLC010000012.1, on the reverse strand, counting down.
CGCGTCTCCCATATTTGAACATGTAAACTCATTTCCAGCTCACAGAGAAACCTAAATCCATAGAAAAGTAATTCTCTGTCAGCCCACCAAGCCTCCAGGCTCAGCTGCGGCCCTGTACTGCTTTTCTCTTCTTCCTGTTACGTCGTCTCATCTCCTGGCTGAGTTATCTCTTTTTTGGACGCTCTGAATTCTTTCCTTCATGACCTACTCTTCCAAGGCCCCCTCCTTCCTCTTCCTTTACCTCTTCCTCTCTACAATTCATTTCTGTGGCCAAGTGATTAGTGCTAATAACAGATTCATATAATTTTTTCAGGGCTTTGCACATGTATCAACATAATTTTGTATATTGCTGATATATGTGGTTTTTGAAAAGAACTGTGGAAGTTGTCAGAATTAAAATGGAATCACTCATATCAACCCCAGCAAGCAAGCAAACAACAACAGAAAACACGCCAGTAAATAAAGCCGAGAGGTTTTAAGAGCAGGGCCACACACAAGGGCACCTAGTGGAGACTATCCCAAAGACTCTTCTTGAAACTCAACCTTGCTCAAAGGGCACCATAACCTTATCACAAAGTATGGTGACAAGGATATCTGCCCACATCTCTCTTACCTCAGACGGACACCTCTCCCGACTTTAAGATAGCTGACATCATTCTCCTCAGCTTTATCTGTAAATCTTGCTCTCACTTATCCCCTTTGGATGCACTCACAGACTTCATTGACATGTTTTCCCACTGCAGCCCTCTGCTACTTCCAAATAAACACCATTATTGGTTGGGGGAAGTCTCTCTGCTCGTTAATGTATGTATATATTGGAAGGGGCGGAGTTGCTATGTTATTTGATTTGGGGCATTAGATAATTATGGAAAGATGTCAAGGCTGGTTGTGTGGGTGACATAGAGAAGGGGGAAATAAACTGAGAAGATATCTTAACCACCTGAATTACCCCCACAGACCAATGTGATAACAAGTGTCCATTCATAGAGAGACAGAGGGAGATGTAACTATGGGAGCTGGAGATGTGGTGATGATTAGAATAACATGAAGAAAGGGTCATGGGCCAAGGCATAGAGGGTGGCCTCCAGATGTTACACAAAAGACAAGGAAATGAATTCCATCTTAGAGCCTCCAGGAGATAGAGTCTTACAGCTGGTGTTTTGTAGATCAGCAAAGGTGATTGTGGACATCTGGCCTCAGGCTGTAAAAGGCCAAGTACATTCTGTCTGCAGCTTTCTGCATTCATGGTGATTTGTCACAGAATCAAAAATGAACAAAGTCATCTAGCCACAAAGTGACATCAGTGGAGCAGCATCCCTAGATAAGTCTGGAAACCCTGAAAGATGGGCCTTTGTAGAGCTAAGCATGATGCTGTGCTGAGGTCCAAGCTGCCTTGTCATCATGGCCAGAAGAAAGATATGCAGGCCAGCTGCAGCTCACTACCTGCCTCTCCTGATGGAACTTACTCTTCCTGTCCTGGAGACTTTCAGCAATTAAGAAATGGAATTGTCAATTTTCTCTTTCTAAATTTCATTCAGAGAATTAGACCAGTGTCAGGAAGAGTCTCCCTGGAACTCACAGTTGGCCAGCACATGCCAACCAGGGGTCCTACAGGCTTCTTTTCACTTCACATCACTAGAGCATGCTCCTATCTCACTGAACATTCTTCCAAACTAACTTAGAACCCCTGGAAAGCCATTATTTATTTAACCTTGTGTCCATTATGTTTTCTAGTTTTCTGTATTACAAAGAGTGCTGAAGTGGCTCTGTGAATACAAATGTCAGTCTGCCTGTGACACTTCCCGGGAATGGATTCCTAGAAAGGGGATTATTCAGTTAAAGGAAGTGATCTTGATATTTCCTGCCAAACTGCTTTCCTGGCTGGCTTTATACACTTTCATTCTTAATAACACTGGGTGTAGCCAGCATTAGGCATTATGTTTTAGGGTTTTTTTTTTTTTTTTTTTGGTTTTTTGTTTGTTTGTTTGTTTGTTTTTCACAGGAATACTCCTTGCTAGTTTCTGAGTTTCTTTGCTACTGTGGAATTGGGGATGAGGTAAGCTTGCAGACTGATCTCCAGCTGGATGGCCCCTCTGGAAGCACTCTGTTCCTCCCCTCCCCTTCCTGGGCACCTTCAGAAGCCACTTTTTGGTGGAGGGGATTCTGATGGGGAAAATAGCTTTTTATTCAGCTGTCATAGAGAACAATATAGCTTAAGAATTAAATACATTTTAAATATTTCACACACAAGGCCAACTTCTGTTTTAGATCAGATACGGACAAGAGAGACAGAGCAAGGGAATGACTGTTTTCAAATATAACTAGCAGGTCTCTGGCAGAATCACAATTAGCATTTACTCTGCTGGAACTTTCTAACATGGTTAAGATGTTTCAAAGTGCCTCTGTTGTATTTGAAAGTAGATTCAGCATCTTAAGCATGGGAAGTGTGCAATCTTGGTTTATTGCTGAAACACATTAAGTGGCTGATCACCATCATGGATTTCTTAATTAATAAGAATCATTTTTATTACTTAGAACTTTAAAATCATCTTTTTGATTCTCAGTTTTATTGCAACAGAGGTGAAAATAAAACATAGTTATACAAAGCTGATGTGACCTAAGAGGGATACGTCTCACATCTCAGAGGTCCATGCAGGGAGAGATTAAGCAGTCTATGCTGCGTGTATTCCCACGTTTATATTTCTGTTGAAATGTAATGGTTAGATGGATAAGCAGTAATTGCTACACTGAGAACAGAAATTAATACTGACTTATCTCCTCTCCAAATGGCAAGGTGTATTTTATATACAATCCCAGAATGCTAATAAAACAATCTAGTTTCCATTTTCAAAATTAGAGAAGCCTGCATTCCTGATGACTACTCTGCTTGTAAAAACTCATTTTAGAGTTATCACAATATCTGGGATCTTTAGGGAACTTCTGCATTAGATGAGCCAGCATGCAAGCAAATATCCATGTAGCACATAGAAGGCATAGTAAGGAAGTGGCAGAAATTACCAGAAGGGGCTCTAAATCAGCTCTGTCAGCATCAAGATGATGCAACGGATCAGAAATTCAAATTTTCTCCTAAGACCTAAGGGTTAGGAACTCAGGGGATAGGGCAGGCAGTGTGTATTTTAATAAGCCCTCTGATGCGCCCTAAATGTATTTAAAAACGGTATGCCTTCTTTTACAAATGGGGAAGTGAAGCCCAGAGAGGTTAATTATCATTACCCAAAGCAAGGGAGAAGTCAGTGGCATTACAGAAACAGAGCATCTGGTTGCTAGACAACTTCAGTCTTGCCACAACAAACTGCCTCCCTGAGATACCAAGCAAGGATGGCTGAATGCTCAGTACACTCTGGCCTAGCAGTGGAGTCAAGACATCCAGTAACATATTTTAGAAAGGAATGCTTAATTCTTCAAGAAGTCACTTATGCGAAGCTCACCCTCCAGCCCCTCCATGATCTGAATGAACTAAATCCCTGGTGTCCATAGTTTAATCTGAAGCATTTGGAGAAGTTCTTGATTGTGATTATAAAAACATGCAGAAAGGTCTATGCAAATGCCACCCAGTAGCTGTTATGGGAAACCTAAGGCTGAAACTTTATATCTTTGAGAGGATTGCCATGTTCAAATGGCCTTAATCCCCGCCAGCGGGAACAAACGTCAGGAAACATTACCTAACTGCACCGGCACAATCTACCTCTAGGATCTACAAAGAGAAATTTCTTTATTTCAAAAGGGAAATTGTTACAATAACTGGAAAATAATTTTATGAAATTCGTTTTTTTTTATGTCACATGAAGAAACTCAAAGACGATAAAGAAAAAAAATGATGTAGTTTCTAGCTCATGATGACCTTATTAAGCAATTACATATCACTGTATTTAATCAAGTTATATTTAACCAGATGGAAGGAGGCATTTAGAGATTTATTTGATTGAATCCTTTTCAAAGTCACCAAGGACATCAAATCTTGTAAAGATCAAGGAAGTGATATCCCACTTGTCACAGTAGTTCCTGCTCCAGCAAGGAACAAATGAGCCGTGTGGCACTATCTTTGCTAAAATAGAGGTCTGTATGCACAATATAAACATGTATCAAAAGTGTGCAAGGCACCAGGACTCCTAATCGTAGACATCATTCCCATCTGCATGCATCTTTCATAGCAATGTTGGTTATGACACAGAAACTCTACCTGTTTGTTAGCACATTGTTGATAATTAAATCATGGTGTATCCACATAATGGGACACTACTTAGGGAAATGAATCATTAGTGCATGCCACAGGGCCTCAGAAATGCCAAGTGAAAGAAGCCAGAGTCCATGCTTTTTGCTTCCATTTGTAGACATTTCCATAAAGAGAAAATGTAAGATAAAGTGTAGATTATAGCTGAATGGGGAACAAAAACATGATATTGGGATAAGAAGAATGTTCTAAATGGATTTAATGGTGATAGTTGCACTCTTCAAATGATAAAAACCCATTGAATTACATACTTGAAATGATTGGGTTGTTGGGCTGAATATGCATTATGTACCCCAATAAATATTTAAGCACTCTAAACTCCATTACATGTAATAAAACTTAAATTCCTTAGCATGACCCATCACATGATTTATGGTTGACTCTCTTTTCTACTCAACTGTTCTTCATCCAAATACAATGTCCCTTCCTAGAAACCTTCCAACACATTGGGCCTGTTCCTAGATTGGGAGACTTGCTCCTTAGCTGAGGTTGCTCCTTTCTTAAATCCTCAGGTGCCCACCTTCTTGGCATTCGATTTGCAGTTAGCACACTTGATCCAAATCCATCCCAGCCAAGACCAAGTCATCCTCAGCAACTTCCCAGCTTCTGTCCTCTTTATAAACCACTTTCTGAAGGTTACCAGCATTCAAAGCTGTGTCTTTATTCACGTGTTCAGCACTGATCTCCCCGGCCGGCCCATGTTCCCAGTTGAGGGACTTGCCCAGGTTTGAAACATCATGTTCTGAACAGAAAGTCCTGTAACCCAGGAAGATCTCAGGAACCAGACTGACTGACTAACTTGTTGAATGTTCTTGGGTTTTTATTTAACTTTCTGAATCTCATATAATTCCCCTGTTAGAAAAACAGATTAAATTAGGTCTCTTATGCCATAGGACTGTTTGTGAGACTGGAATCATCCTTGTGTGAGAGCTTTTTGTACACAAAACTGGCTGTGAGTATTTTATGAGATGACCCCAGGATTCCCTCAGAAGACCCTTCGGTTTACATATTTCAGGGTCAAGAGAATACTGGAAGTGAATGGTAGGGCTGTACACTGTGCACCAAGGTGAGGGAGACCAAATGAGCATCAGCAGCTGTGCTATGTGCCAATGTGAAGAAGTCAGTGTTCTGCCCACAGGCTGGACAACCAACATCCTGCCCTGTCTCGTATCTCCACAAGTGAGGAGAGCCTCATAAAACCTCACAGACACCTGGACTCTGCTTCCAGGTTCACATTCTTCATTTCAGATTGCTGTATATTCCATTTGGACTTTACTTCTCTGGAGACAGCAAGGATCTGCAGGAATCAGTTTCTCTGCCCTTGGTCTTTTCCCGCTGAGAGGAAGGAAGGAAGAACACTTCCTTGATTTGTCGAGAGTGTGAAACCCCAAGTTCCAAACAGAGAAAACGATTTTAAAACTTGTTCACTTCACAAAAGTTATTAATGGACAGCAATTGCTATACCAGCCTCCAGTTGCTGAACACAAACACATGTCCAGCTTCCTACTCCCCCCCCATCTTCCTTTTATTTTTCCTATTTGTCTCTCTTCTCTCTCCTTTAAATGTAAGTCTTGAGAAACTTCATCAAATATTCTGCTAGGAATTCTTTCAAAAGCAACCAAATCTCTCATTCAGACTAAAGTGATTTCCCAAATGGCTCAGTCTTTTAAACTGTAATTCCTTGTAAATTCTTTCACAGTAATTTTTTCCTGGCTCTTAAAAGTGACCTCCAAGTTGAATACTGGTGCTCTTCTAGGGATGAAATATAATGTTAAATATATTTTCCCTTAAAAATGTGAAGAAGGGACAAAAAGGTGGTTAGGTGGATAAAGCATGTGCTACGGACCTGAGAGTGAATCTCCAGAACTACCCATAAGGCCAGACAAGGTAGCACTCACCTGAATACCCAGTGTTCTCACAGTAAGATAGGAGGTGTACACAGGAGAATCTCAGAAGGCTGAAAGCACAGCTGGCCTGTCATACACAGCAGACAGGAGACCCTGTGTCAAACGAGGAAGCAGGCAAAGACCAGCACAGCACTGAGGCTTGACAGCCCCATGTTCACTGTGGCAGCATCCACCCACAGTCACACCACAAACGGGCACACTTGTGTTCCTACATCATACACACAGTAAAATTTTCTTTAAATTTCTTTGTGAAGAGATTCCCAAGTATTTTATCATCTAGTATTTCTAAGTCTATGGTCAAATCAATTCTCATTCTCTCATATGTTCTCTCTCCCTCCCTGCTTTGATCTCTAAAATTTTACTAAGATATGTGTATCCCAAGCTGCCGAGCAGTTTATGGGTACTTACAACCCAAAAACAAATGTTTCAGAGTCTTACATTTTTACGGTTGTTTGGAAGTTTGGGCTTTCCATTTTAGTGTTTTTCCATTATGGAATTATCCCTACCCCATTCTTTCTGCCTTGGTAATAAGTGATGTAGTTGTTCTTCTTTTTCAGAGTTATGAATGGAAAGGAGGGAAAGAATTGGGGGAACAGGTGTGACCGTGACCGTGACGCTCTTTCTTTGCATTTGAGGCTGATTCCTGACTGCCATAGACTTATAGGTCAGTCTCTATTTGGGACTTCGAAGTATTTTCCTCCGGTGAATGTTTAAAGGAACCATGATTTATTTGGGATGTGGAACTCAAACATAGTTCCTGTACCACTCTGCTTATAGGTCCCAGTTTCCCATCTCAGTTTGCTGTATTCCATTTGGACTTTACTTTCTGTGAATATTTATGACTGTACTTTAAATTCCATTATTTTATTCTAATATCCTATTATTTTGCAGTAAGAAAGTAAGTGCAGTCACAAAAAGTATGATGAGGTCTAAATTTCCATCTCATGGGTTTTTTTTAAATTATGGTTCCTTTATTTAGTTCAGGATTGTAGGTAGGGAACATTTTTCTTATTGATTGATTAACAGAGATTAATTTTTAAAATAATTAATTCAACTTAAATTTTATATAATTTAAATTTGATTGGGTGATCAAATTCACCCAATCATTACCCACCCTTCGCACAGACACTCATTTTTGAAATATCCCTTCTTTATATTATATCTAGACTTAAAGATGAGCAAACATGCTGTGCGTGTCCCTCCCACCCTCTCTCACTGCCTTCCTCCTTTCTAGAAGTGGGAACCTTTAAAACATGCTGTTTGGCTCTTAAAATTTAGGCTCATGCCAGGGACACTTTTGTATATATTAAACGTTTTAATGGAAGGAGAGACTGAACAAAAGTGGTTGTGTTGACTTCATAGTCCTGGGAACCAGTCAAAGAAATAATAATGTCCCAGCCAGAGTAATCAGAACAGATATGGCTAATAGATTTCAACTTGAGTTGAAACAAATGATTGATAGGGGCTGCCTAAGACAGCTGTGTTGGAAAGATTCTGAGGCCACATCTGGGTTCACTGGACAAAATGTGATTAATGATGTCTGCCCTGGTTGTGAGAGGAGCTGGTGGTGGTAGTCATGCTACACATTTCTAATCCCTGAATCCGACCCTCTGATGAATAGAACCATTCATCCATGAGGTTTCCAGATTGTAGTCAAAAGACCACAGTGTAGTCCAACAGCATGGAGATAAGATGTTAATGCTGTTGGGCCCAATTTTATTCTGCTCCAAACCAGAATAATTTTCAGACTTGCCAGAGCCAATAAATTGGAAAATAAAGTATGCCATCTCCTCACTCTTATTATTTGGTTTAAACTTAAATACATGACTGTGATACCTTCCAGTGCAGGCACAAATAGGATGTCACAGAGAAAATGTTATGTCAACTGTCCGAATTATCATTCTACTGTAAATCTAATTGTGTCTTAGAAAGTAAAGATGGGCTCTTTTTCACTTGCTTTTTTAATTGCTTTATTTAGTCAACAAAGAGGGATATAAAGATGAGAGTGATGTTTACTTATATTACCTCTACTGAAAATAAATAATTGAGAAGATTCCTCCATAAAATCAGGCTGCAGGCAAACCTATAGGGTATTTTTTTAATTAGTCATTGATGTGAGGAGGGCTCAGTCCATTGTGGGTGGAGCCATCTCTTGTGCTGGTGGTCCTGTGCTGTATTAGAAAGCAAGCTGAGTATGCTGTGGAGAGTAAGCCAGTAAGCAGCACCCCTCCACTGGCCTCTGCATCAGCGTCTTCCTCCAGGTCCCTGTGCTGTTTGAGGTCCTGTCCTAACTTTCTTTAATAATGAGCAGTAATGTTGAAGTGTATATAAAATAAACCCTTTCCTCCCCAAGATGCTTTGGCCATGGTGTTTTATCAGAACAATAACTCTAACCAAAACAATAATGCTAGTGCTTTAGGGTGGAACTTTCTAGAATGTTTTCTGTGGATATATGTAAACCTAATGACATACTGTTCTCCATTGACTTCAGCTACATTTATTTAATTTGATGATCTTTAGACATTAATAAATATAATTTTACAATAATATCATATAGATAAACAATACTGCATGTATGAATTTGCCATCATTAATATAATCAAGTATTATAAGTTTTTATGCTTGAGGATTATAAATAACATTTTGATAATATATTTTTATTGTTTATTATTATTTTAAAATGTTACTTGTGTATATACACATGTCTCTGTGTGGCTTCTCAAACATGAATGCAGTGCCAGTGAAGACCACCAAACAGTATCAGATCTCCATGGGCTGGAGTCACACATGAGTATAACTGGGTATAACTGGGTATAACTGGGTGCAAGCCACCTGTTAACTGGGCACTCAGAAAGGAACTCTAGGTCTTTGAAAAAGCAATGTGAATTTTTAACTGCTGAGCCATCTCTCCAGTTATTATTTTTAATTATGTATTTGTGTGTATGTTTATGTGTGATATGTACAGGTGCCCTTGGGAGGCCAGAGGTGTCCAATATCCCTGGAGATGGACTTACAGGCAGTTGTGAGCTACCTAATGTGGATGCTGGGAACTGAACTCTGGCCCTCTAAAAGAACAATAAATGCCCTTAACTTCTGAATCATCTATCCAGCATCCTAGAAACATTTCCATGAATCCCTTTAAAAATTTGTGTGTATTATGTTGTGTGTGTGAATGTGTGTTTGTGTATGCACATATATACATGCTAGTGTCCATATCCTTGTATGTGAGTGAGTGTGGAGCCAGAGTGTGTGATGCTGGGTGTCATTTTTCGATTGCCTCCTTTAACTTATCTTTTAGGACAGGTTCTTTGCTGAGCCAAGACCTCATTAATTGGCTAGTCTGCCTGGGTAGCAAGTTCCGAAGATCCATTTGTCTCCTTTTCAGACCCTAAGTGCAGTGCTAGGGTTATGGATGCTTGCCATCATGCTTGGCTTTTACCTGATGTTAGAGATCCAAACTTCCATCCTTCTGCTTTTGTGTAGGCACTTTACTGATTGAACCATCTTCATAGTCTCTAGTGAATATCTTTGAACCAACATACTTGTGCACTGATTATTTCCTTCTTAGAACTATGATAGGTCAAATATATAATTTTAAAAAATTGTCTTCAGGGTTTTTTTGCTTTTATGTGAAAAAAAAACTATTAATAATATGCCTAATATCATCAGGAGAGTGGCACAGGCTATTTCCAAGTGAAAGGGCCAAACTGCTACCCATCCACCCATCTGTACAAGCTCTCCCCTACTGCCCAATATCACAGATTTTGATTATTGTAAACATTGTTAGAAACTGCAAAAGCCAATTCAAAAGCAGGCATTTCACGTGGAGCCTCTGGAACAGAACTAAAGGAGAATCATGGGACTTGATTGACTCTGAGGACCAAACAGGAGTCCTGCTCTCCCAAGGGATCAATCATTGTGCTTTGTACCTTCTAGGACATGGTCTCATGTTGGTAGATCTTGCAGACCCACAGTTAATTTGACTGACTTGTCTGTGCATTAATTTGCAGGCCTGTAGAATTGGGGGCCTGGGAACGGAGGCTGGAGGAGTTTGGAGGAAGATTGTGTTGTTATTTCCTTCCTGGGTAAAAGTTAGCAGGAGCTTTGAGTCTGTGACCTCTTTGTAGGGCAGATCAAGGTGTTGATGGATCAGAGTATGGTATTTTTTTTTTTCTAAACACCGTTTTTCTATTCCTCCTTGGACATATTTATCTTTATTCCAGCCAATCATTTGCTTTTTTCATTGGCTTTTGCCTGAAAACAAAAATCCTCTTTGTCATTTCTGACACATGTGCAAGTAAGTGTTCAGTGTAGGGTGAAAACAGCTAAATAAATGACTCATAAATTATAATTAACAGTAGCTGTCCAGAGTAGAAGCTTAAGCCATAAAATAATGTATACCTATTCATCTATGAGTGAAAAGTTGACTACATTTTAAAACTGTAGCAGAATATTTGGTTATTCCACCTTAAAGATTTCAATTTTCTCACATGTGACTGCACTAATGTACTAAAAACCAGTGAAGGGAATTTTAGAACAGCTGGTTCTGCACTACCATGGAGGACAAGTTGAAGACTGTTGGCTCAAATAATCTGTGGATGTGTTTCTAGAACAGCACTACCTGGCAGGAATGGTCACAATCAATGGAGACTGTGCTTAGATCATACCTAGAAAATGAGGTGAGGCACACACACATACACACACATATGTACACACATATACGCATATATATACACATATATACACATAGGTGCATCAACATATATACAGACACAAAGACACATATACCCACCTAAACATATACACACATGCATGCACCTAAATACACACACACAAACATACACACATGTACACACACATACACATACAAATATACACATATAGACACATCAACATATATACATACACACAGACACATATACCCACCTAAACATATACACACATGCATGCACCTAAAGAGACACACACCACCCCAGAAGAATAGGAAAAAAATGTAGCTTTTCAAATTTTGTTTTCTAAAAACATCAACAGTAGAATCTTTTTTTAAAAAATGACTAAATCCTTTAAAAGAGAAAACCAAACAACACCAAAAACCAATTGGGAAATTAGTAAGACTTTGGAATTCATTACTGGAACTATCCCACCTGGAGTTCTGTAGGCTGTGGGTGTGAGTTAGAGAAGGGTGTGCTGTTCAGATGTACCACATCTCTCAGGTCATATGCTCCATGACATCATACCTCAATGTTTAAAAAAAAAAAATCTTCATTTAATGAGCATTCGTTCTGAGAATACGGGTGTAACCATAGGAATCAGGTTCTGATTTGGAGTCTGTTGTTCATGAGCTTTGGACGTCATCCACCTAGAAGGCTAAAGGTCCCACACTAGACAAATACGATGACAGGAAGGAATTTATGGCAAGAGTGGCCCTCCAGCCACTGACACATGTGGGTCTCTTTCCTTCATAGCTGGGGAGACCATCCCACAGTTCTGCACAGAGGAGGATCTGAGTGTGCTAAGTCCCATGGTTTGGTCTTGTGATTCTTCTGTCAATACTGGAGATTAAGTGTGGCGGCCATCTGACATGAGAGGACCAACCACAGAATGCAGTGAGCATTTAAAGCATTTACAGTGGATAACCAAAACAAAACAAAGAGGCCTTTGCCAAGGACCACTAGAAGGGTCTGAGGAGTGGGTTCCTGGGAGATTTTGTCTACCATTGTGACCAGGGAAGACTTTTGTTTCACAGCCTAGATCAGAAAGGAGGATTTGGTGGGTCTTACATGATTTAAAACATAACTTAGAATCAGTGGGGATGAAGTGAGTTTTCATCTGTGATTTAATCAGACCCTGAGGAGAGTTACCTCCTAGGTAATTATCAGCAACTTCAATTATTGGTCCCTGCACTTAAAAATTGAAAATTCCCCATAAATACATCTGAGTCCTTTCCAGCAAGCATGAGCTATGCTATAGAGTTTGGAATTATGGCACAGATATCACTTTACAGCCATTTTCTAGTTTAATTAAATATTCTTCAAATGTGCAAATGTAAATGACTATTGTCCACTAACTAGATAAGTCACATTATTTTGACTGATTTCTAAACTATTTCTGGTTTTTATTATAACAGACTCTATAATGAGCATGTATACATAATTTTAATAATAAACTTTTGGTTATTTTTAGGATTAAAAATTGTATTGGAGCCAACCTGGAGCATTTTATTCCAATCATTTATATTTTAATTCATTTTAAAAATTGGTATTATACTGTACATATGGATTGCCACTGAGGTTTTTTTTTCACTTAGTAAATTGTAGGCATTATTTCAGGGCATTAAATATTCATTGAAAAATATGATGAGTTTTTTTAGTGGCTACAAGATAACTTACCCTTTGAATATACCATCATTTCTTCCTCTCCCTCCCTCCCTTCTCCCTCCCTGTCATTCTCTTATTGACTATTCTAGTTTCTACCCTTTTTAGTATTACAAATATCCTCTGCCACCAGGAATATCCTCATGCATATAATTCATTTAATTAAGAACACAGAATGCAGCAATGAACTTCCACATTCATCACTCAGCCCCAGCAATTAACACCAGCACATGGACAATCTTGCTTTCCTATAACCTCCAAGTCTTCACTCCCCAGGTGGTTACTGTGAAGCACAATGCCCGGGATGTTTTCGTTTCAGGAGGCACAGGAGGAAAATGGCCACTTGAAGCGGATAATGTTATGACCTCTTTATGTTGGACACATTTGATATTCAGTAATTTATAAAGAAAGTGTTAAGAGGATTCATAGGCAGTAGCAAATACTGTTGAGAAAGATGGTTTTCGAGTGAATATCATGCTTGCTTTCCTTTCATTTTAGTAAATTTAGGTTAAGTCTGAGAGAGAGAGAAAACATCAGCACTGATGTGGCCAATGAAAGGCATTTGAGAGGGATGAACTGCTCCGCCTTAATCAAACATCATTTCTGAATCTCCAACAATGATTCAAGAAAGTACCAAAAATTATAAGAAGGCATGTTTGCTTAACATGTACTGCACCATTACCTGTGACTCTGTGTTCTGTTTTTAGTGCCAGAAGCTGGTAGAGAGGGAAGGGGTGGCTTAGGAGAAGAGAAAATATTCAGTGTGATTCTCTGGAAATGCAGTAACAAGTTGGTTACTTCAAACCTACCCAGATGGAGTCATGTGAGGGCCATCAAAACCATCAATACTTCCCTTAGAGAGCTGAGTATGTCATAAAGGGGATATCAGCATAGACATTCCCCTCCCATATAATGTAGCTAAACTATCTCTGCATAGGCTACTGAGCTGGTGAGATGGCATTGTGGGTAAAAGCACTTGTCACCCACCAAGACTGATGATGGAGAACTCAAGATGGAAGGAGAGAATGAGTTACAATGTTACCTCCATACGTATGTCATGATATGCTACACACACACACACACACACACACACACACACACACACACACACACACACACACACACACACACGAGAGAGAGAGAGAGAGAGAGAGAGAGAGAGAGAGAGAGAGAGAGAGAGAGAGAGAGAGAGAGAGAAAGAGAGGATATATATAATAAAATTGGCAGGTTTTTCTTCATCCACACAGTCCCGCTTCTTTACAGTTTCAGTTATAACTGCTGTTACTCTTCAGGATGATCAACTAAGATATCGGGCATTTGATTTTTATTCCTTCCACTCAACAGAACAACAAAAGCCATGTTTCCAACCACAACCCTAATCTTTCCTCTGCTGTTTAAGGCTGTGTATATCTGTTTGTAGTTGATAAGTGTATATATGTATATGTGTGCATGTGTACATATGGGTTTTATGCGTGAGTATGTGTGAGTGTCTGTGAAGTAGATTTTGCTTTCTCATTTATTTCTTAAGCTTTGCTTTCATTTTCAACGCCATTTCCCCAACCTTGCTGTACTTTCAGCCCGTTTCCTAAGAACAGCTGTCTCATCAGCCTCCCCACCTTCTGTTCTTTGCAGAAAGGCAAAGCAAATAGCATGCTGGGAGGGATGTATCTTCTCTTAAAGATTGTCTTCTTCTGAAAATAGACTGTTGGCCTCAGTACGGTGACAGTGCTTTCTCTTTACAGAAAATCATCAGCTCTAAGTTGGACAGGTAACTTTTCATAAATGTTGCTTTGTTGACTCAGCCCATTTTGGATGTCATTTTACATCCAAAAATCAGAGTTCAGGAACGACTCCTTCAGGGTCAGGGGAGAGGCAGGTTTTCCTAAAACAGAAGAAGATACAAAGTGATGGCAGATGGAGGATAGCCATCCTCTAATTTGGGGGGAGAGATCATCCCACAGCACATAGGCTGCAGTTGCAGAGTCATGGCCTGCTTTTCTCTGAGTTTCTGTTAAGGCTTTTCAGGAGAGATGAAAAGGGCGTAAGAGTGAACTCTGAAGAGAAGGAAGCATGTGGAGAACCAACATTAACAAAGGAGATGCAACAGGAATTTCTCTTAATGAGAAATAGCCAACGATGTCTCAAGGGGAAAGTGACCTAGAAACTTGAGCTTTGATCTTGGACAATAAAGGGCATGTCCATTCAATTTAAACTCGGGATGAAGACAGGATTAAATTAAACAGTGTTTAGCAATAGGAGAACTAGAAAGGAGGACACGGATCTATCAACTGACTTCTTTTTTTATTCATACACAACTGCATGTCTTATTTAAAGCCACAGTTTGTGGTTCCGATGAGCATCTGTGTTTGGCTACTTTAATGAAGAGTTTTAGTTCCACACAAACTAGCATTAATATAGGCAAAACATAAAAATGTTTTGTTTCTCATTTACTAATACTTGTGGGTTACCATTTCTTAGGACAGCAAAGCCATAACCACCAATGACAGCATGGCAGCCAATGATATTTATAATTTAAAAGCTTATAGACTAAGTTTCTGCTGTGGAATATTGCCTTACCCTGTGAGGATATATGTCACTGTGATTGGTCTAATAAAGATACTGATTGTTCAATAGCTGGGTAAGATAAGGCCAGGTGGAAAAACCAAGCTAAGGACAGGGAAGAAGAAAGGCAAAATCTGGGGAGACGACAGACAGTCTCTGAGGGAGCCAGAGATGCTAGAGGACAAGCAAAGGTGTGGGCCATGTGGCAATAGGTAGGTTAATAGAAATGGGTTAATTTCAATGTAAGAGTTAGTAACAAGCCTGATCTATTGGCCGAGCATTTACAGTTAGTATAAGCCTCTGTGTAGTAAGTTGGAAGTGGCTCCTGGGATAGGAAAACCACCTGTAGTTTCAATAAGGCCACAGTGAGCCCTTTAAGGATCGACCTTCAAAATACAAACTGATAAATGATAGCAAATGTCAAGTCAACCAAGACAGACTTCCAAGAGGATCTTCATTCTAAGGAAACATCATCATTAGTTTTAAAGCCATGACTTGCTCACTTCCAGTTTGCATGAGATGTACAAGTATATGATAGGTTTGAAACATCATTGTAGGGGTTTTTTTTGTTTCCCCAAAGCTTTTGTTGTTCTCTTTTATTCCCCTCATTGTATCAATAGTGTTTATTAGCCAAGAATTGGTAAATACAGTCTAGAGTAAGGCAACTCTCACATTTAAGGACATCTCACATTAAAGTCAAATGGTCTTCAAGCCAAAACCATTTTGGTTAAGAGCCAGGATCTTAAGGGATGGATTTGGGGAGAGTTCCTGAAAACTTGACTTTGTGAATCAGGTTCTATGGCTGGAACTGATGTAATTTTTAGAGAGTATGTGTCATGAACACTGAAGGAGGCCCATGTTGAATGTGGCCTCTAGGGGGAGATGTCCAGGTCCCCAAGATTCTGTTCTCCATGATAGATGATAAAGAGAGCATCTAGGAGAGCAAAAAAGAGTTAGCAGGCAGGTATGAGAAAAAGAACAGCAACTGGGGACTGTAGTAGGACCTCTAAGGTGCACAATAGATGCGGTGATAACAGAAGCTGTCACTCAGGCCTGGAGGAACAGGCTATACCTAGCAGAGTTCAGTCAGAACACTGATCTCATGTCAGGACCATACACCAGTATCCAGAGAGTCCAGAACATCCGCATATAAGATGAGACAGTGTGGGGTGAGTAGATTTTGGACTTGAATATTACCCTGCAAACCAGAAATGTGTGTGCTTTGAAGTAGAAGAACAGAACTCCATGCACAAGCTGTTATCAGGAATGGGACCAGGTTTTTATTTTTAAAAATTTCTATTGCACATCTGAGATCCAGTGAAGCTCAAATCTGTAACACAAACAATCCTTTTCTATGACTAACTTTAGTGAGCACATACTAACTAACCTTATTTTAGAAATAAAAGCCCAAGACTCCAATAAAAAGATGTTAGAAATACTTGTCTACATGCAGATCAGGCTTGACCTGCCCTTAAATACTTGGCACAGCTTATCTCCCAGTTCCTGGGAACCAAGGGACTTTGACTTCCTCTTTCCTTCTGGCTTTGTCACATTTGAAGGGCATTCTTACTTTAATGCCGTACCAATCTTGTCTAGGATCCCTGCCTTCCTTGATCTAATCCCTGGGAACTTCAGACAAAAGCATAGGTTTTGTTATCACTGAAGTTCTATTGACTTCAAGTCCAACCTTCTAATTCACTTCCATCTAGAACTCCAGACTCACAGAGTCAGCTCTTTCCAAGAAAGGTTCTACATAGATATCCTACAGTCTATCAATCAGTATTTTCAGTTCATATTGCTATGGCATCGTGCCTGTCACAAAATGGGTACTCAGCTATGTATTATGGATGTAATTAATCACGTGCCACAATTACCTGGCCTTGGTGGCTGTTTATCTATAGCAGGACTTTAAAGATCTTGACAACAAGGTGCTATGGTTTAAATACAATTTGTTTCCACCAAAACTCCTGTGGAGGTATTAGTCCTTAAGGTGAGAGAATTATTTGTTTGTTTATATAATTATTTATTATTCTCTCACACAATACATCCCTATCTATTCCCTCTCTCCTGGTTCTGTAGTAGGACTGTGTTCTGGTATGTTGTAAATATTTGTCCCTCCTGTTGGTTTAATAAAAAGCTGATTGGCCAGAAGCAGACAGGAAGTATGGGTGGGGCTACCAGACTAAGAAAACTCTGGAAGAAAACAGGAAGAGACATCAGCAGAGATCTCAGAGAGATGCCAGGGGAGACCCAGCAGAAGAATAAAGACAACCATGCTACTCTGAGAAAAGGTACCACATAGCTAAACAGACTAATGGAAATAGATTGAGATAAGATGAAGAGCTAGCTGGCAGTATGTCTGAACCATAGATCAATCACCCTGAAATTAATACAAGCTTCTGTGTGTTACTTTGGGAGTGCCGGTACAGAAATTTGGGGCTAGTCTGGGCCAGAAACTCATTCTACATGACTCCTCTTTGGTTTCCATTCAGAAGAGAACAGGCCTCCTGTTATCAACTAAACACTACATAACAAGATGCAATAAGGCTAGACAGACACCCTCATATCAAGGCTGGTCATGGCAACCCGGGAGGAGGAAAAGGGCCCAGGAGCAGGTGAAAGAGTCAGAGACCTAACATGACAGTCTTGAGAGGTGGTGTTTGGAACATGAGGCAGAGCCCTTGGTAATAACTGCTTTTCCTGTAAGAATGATTTAGCTATGCATAAGTTAGGACCCCATTTCTCTCTCCCACAGGTACCAGCTTGCTCTTTGTTTTGTTCTGAGCTGACATAGCACAAGACCCTCACTGGACATGGCTTCCTACTCTTAAACTTCCCTGCTTCACTAAAGTGTAACCTACACAAACTCCTTCACAGATTGCTCAGTTCTTGTATTCTGCTGTGCCAGAAGAAAACCAACTAAGACACAGGGTTAATGTCCTTAAAACCTGCTGCTCTCCCAGCATCCAGCACAGTGTCTGTTACTTACTGTAATGTGTGTCTTTTGAAGGAATGGGGAGAAGAAGAATTGATTTGGAATTTAGAGATGTGAGCGACAGTCTCCAATTCAGAAGCCAATGAGAGAATTTGTGGAGTGCACATAATAACAAATGGCTTTAAAACCTATTAGCTTAAAAGTCCTTTCTTTTGCTTGTTTTCCAGAGTCAGGAGTTGAGGAAGGGCTTGGTGGCATGGTCCTGGAAAATGGATGAGGTTGATGCCATCTCTCAGGGGTCTCCCTCCTTCATAAGGAGTTATATGTAGGAGCAGGGCTTTCCTCCAGATTGCGGCTCTGTGGTCTCTCCTGCATGGTAGTCTCAGTGTATTTGTACTTCTATGGTTCCTACCTTCTCCTAGCACAAGCCCTCCAAGAAAAGCAGATGGAAGCTACATGGCCATTTCTGGCAAGGCTTTAGAATTTACATAACAGCCCTTCTGCTGCATTCTGCTGGTAGAAAGAAAATGCTCATAGTCCACCCAGATTTAAGAGGCCTTTCAATGTGAGGCATGTCAAAGAATTGGACAACATGGACTTTGGTTAAGTTCCTTCAGATTTGTGAGCTTTGGATAGCTGTTAAATTTTAATGGGCGGAGAGACTGACTAAACAGGATTCTGGTTGAATAAACATTTATGGTATATGGGGCTGGAACAGAATCTGAGTCACAAACAATGAATAATCCAGTTGGCAAGAACGTATATGCTTTGCAGAGGGTGGGCTGGAAACGATGCTGGGAAACCAGCAAGATCTTGCATGCTAGGCTAAGAAGTCAGGACTTCCTTCTGGATGTTAGGGATGGAATTCACCCTTGGTTATACTAGACAAGTGTTCTACTGCTGGCTTCCCACCTTAGGGTCTTTCATGCCAGCAGTGGGTACTCGACACATACATGAGGTCAAAGAACTATATTTAGATTAACCTAGCCTGGGGGTTCAGCAGAAACTGGACTATGTGCAAGGAACTCATTGATAAGGCTGTTGCAATGATCTCTGAGAAGTTGGGGCCCTACCTCAGTCAAAGGGGTGGAATTGATATGAAAATTCAGTGCTGTCAAGAAAAAACTGCAAGACTGGGGCCTCTTGCCAGCTTGGGGAGGGGGGCTCTTGTAGGCTGGAGGGGGCTGTTGGCAGCTGGAGAGTCATCCGCTTTCTCAGGGCAGCACCGAGCAGCTCAGTGACACTGGGTATCTGAAGAATCCTTCATCTAGGGAGCGAGCGCCTGTTCCTACTTAAGCCATCTGATTGAATAGGGGCAATTAATCTTTATTTAAGCAATATACTATGTAAGGTTGTGCTTTAAAATTCAGAATCCGACAATTGGTATATGACATCAAGGGGAACTGTTTTCCATTTTGGGGGAAAAAACTTGAAAAGCCTGTTTTCCAAATCCCTTGAATCTCATTCCTTCCCATCACCTGTTTAATATATATCATATGTAGGACCATTATATTTTCTATCACCATAATGTAAACTTCTTCATATAAGAATAAAACTTATTAAAACAGAATAAAGAAATAACATGAAGAATACAGCCTCTTCTCTCTTTTTTTGTCTTATTCAAGATGCTTTTGGCCTCTTGGAAGTCTGCATTTCTGTGGGGCTGAACTGGCAGAGCCATGGAAATCACTCGCTGTTTTTATTTATGGTCCATTCCACTGCTCTGAAATTAAGTTGACATCCAGTGTTAGTAGATATTCATTACCTTTTCTAAAATGCCATTTAGAAAACTGATTGCTCGGGGACTAGATGGCAAAGCAGGGGACATTTTACACTCAGAGGATTGACTCTGTTCATAGAATGGTACACCGAGACGTTCTCCTAGGGAGGCTTTTATGGTGTAGCCTCCTTAGACCAGTGAGTGGAGCTGGCCCTCCTGGGTTTCTATGCATCTTTCTATTTTAAAACAGTCTTCACTTTGTTCTGAAGTAAAGCTTTCATGGTCTACAAAGTATTATGCATGTTGACATCTAGACATAAATCGTGAATCCCATCTAAAGCGACATTTCAGCAAAGGTAAAACAATTTCAGAGGCTTATTTATGCCATAATTAAAGAGAAAAACATGACAAACAAGAAGAGATGATCCAGAAGGAGTGGAGAAAAGAGAAACAAGCCTTGCTTCATAAAGAACTTCCCACATATGGATGCCTGTGAGGCTCCGAAATCACTCAGTCCTGCAAGTTGTGAACCAAGACTTCTCCAAAGTGCTTTCTTTTCCCCAAAGAAGTCATAACAGGAATATATATAGATCTATAATGCCTTTCTGTTGGGGAAATGAAAGTACTTTCCAAACAATCTCATAACACTCTGATGGAGGAAATGATGGCAGGTTTTATATTACCTCTATCACACAGGTGATGGAGGCCCTGATAAATGGAGTTGGTGGCAAAGTCACAAATAGATGCCAGGCTTTCTGATGTACAGCTAGGACTTCAGTAGTTAAATGAAAAATATGTTCCCTGTTTGCTCAGCCTTTCCTCATCGGTCAGAAAGAACCTTCCACATCAGGATTAACCCCTGCTCATTCCTGCACAGGAAATGGAGATCCTACCCTGAGTTTTAAATTTGCAAAACACTGCCACAAGAATAAGTGCTCAGATCAAAAACAAAACCCAAACCAAATTGACTTGGACAGTTAAACTCAGAGATGCACAAAGTAATATGCTGGTTGCCAGGGGCTGGGAGGAAAGGACATTCTGGCTCTTCAATGAACATAATGTTTCAGTTATAGAAAATGGGAAAATTCTAGAGAACTACAGTATGGCACCATGCCTTTAGTAACAGTAATATAACAAACACTTATTTTTTGTGAATAGAACTCATAGTATATGGTTGGGGTTTTTTTTTTTGGCACAATGAAGGAATTTTATTTGGAATATACTCATGCACCATTCACTGCTACAACTTTGGGGAGCACAGTGGTTAATCAGAATTGGGGATCATATGTGTCTTTTGAGACATGATAACTATAAATGATTTTCTCCAAGCATCCATATTTTTAGGTCTCTAAGCCATTACCACCTCAACATTTCCATGGGGTTTTTTGTTTAAAAACTCAATGTATTAGGAAGACAATAGGTTTGACACAGAACTTGGATTAAACCTTAACCTCACCTTACTGTGTGACTTTGAGAAAAACTACATAATTCCTCAGCTTAGGTTTCTTCGACTGTAAAATGAGAACTTGAATTGAGATTATCAAGGAGATTGAATACATAATGTATACAGAACACTTCAGCTCAGAGTCTGGGATGGAGATTATGTTCAGTACATGACCACTATTTTCCTGTATGCGATTAAAGAGTTGTTGGAAGCCCCCCTTGATACTCAGCCTCTACCTGCTGGCTAAAGACACACTGCCAGGAGCTGACAGGCACAATGAATCCAGGACTGGAGCTCTTTAAAAATCTAAATTCTTCTGGTTCCTCTTGTTAGCCAAATCTTTTGACACTCTTGCAGCGTGATGGTCCCCTGTGGTGTGAATCTGTCTTCCCAAGATAGAATGCAAACCCCCCACATTTCTCAGGTTCCTTTGCCTCTGGGATGCAATCATCTGACTTGGTTCTGCTAATCAGATGCATATGCAGAGGCAGAGCTAGAGAAGCGATTACAAGCAGAGGCAGACAGGGTGTAGGGCCTCCATTCTACAGGCACAGATAGCAGAGGGCAATATGGCTCTGGAGTCATCAAAAGCAGCATCTTTGTTTTGCCAGTTCTGCACTGGGGTCCTGGGGTCTGTTTCTCTAAACTCAGTCCAGAGTTTCTGCCTTTGGTTCTTCCAGAGACCCCAACTTTCATGATGCTAAGTATCCCACCACTTCATTTTTTTCTTCATACATGCCATAGGCCCTTGTATGGATTTTTATGACACAGCTAAGTGTGTACAAACAAACAAGCAAACACCACTGTAATATTCCCATACATGGGTGGGTTTTACGGAAGAACCAGACTTTTACAATTAAGAACATAACCTCACTGCAGCCCCACCTTAGTGGTTTCTTGGTGTTCTTCTAGCCTAAGTCTCATGAGCTCCTCAAGAATCCTGCCCTATTTTTAAACACCTAGAAGCCACTCTTAGAAGGCCATTTAAAAAGGCAATTACTGAAAGGAAACTTCCACAATAGTGGGTTGAATTGGAGTTCATCTTACTGAATAAACAGAAGTTTTCTCTTACTAAAAGACTCTGGGTTCTTTGCACCCACCTAGACATCTAGGAAAGTCTTATACTGATTGACCTAACAGTTTTGATAAATATAAATTTTCAGTAAATGTCACATGGCAGCAATAATATACATTCACTCACAACTATTTATTATGAACCATTATGTGCCAGGCATTATGCTGGTGTTTAGCACACGTGTGATGCTGGATAAATAAGAGTGGTTGTTCATTATCCCTCAAGATTCTCACCACAGAGTAGGAAGACAGACAATTCCAACATCATGTTGTACTAGGATCTGCTTCTCCCAGGACTGGAAAAAGTCCTTTCTTTTGTCAATAGATTGTTTATCTTAATATTTTACCTCTAGGAAGAAGGATTCCATCTCATACCTGACATAGTGTTTCCTAACATTTGTATAGAATCAGTATCTGGATGTTTTGCCATAGACAAAAACAGAATCTTTATTAACTAATGGTAATAAAGCATATTCACAGTGTACAGACATTCCACATGGAAAGGTCTCAGCAAAGAACTGAGGTGATGCCTCTCTAGGCAGAGCTAGTAAGAATGACCCGATAGTCTTGAATACAGGATACTGTCACTGACACTTGTTCACTCTTGGATTAACAAAGCCATGATTGCTCAAGTAGATATAGGTGACTGATATTGTTTAAATATGGCACCACTTCCCCACCAAAGGCTCTTACGTGTGAAAGTTTGGACTCCAGTGCAGTATTCAGAGGTGGGCTTTGAGGAGGTGACAGGGTCATGAGGCCTTTGTTAATGGTTTAATCTACTGGTGAATTTAAAATTTGAATTCACAGGAGGTGATGAAATTATGGAAGGACACCCCTGGGGAGAGCAGGCTCTTTTGGCTCTTTTGGTCTCTCTCTCTCTCTCTCTCTCTCTCTCTCTCTCTCTCTCTCTCTCTCTCTCTATATATATATATATATATATATATATATATATATATATATATAATATATATATAAAATGAGTGGAGAAAAGAGAAACATATATATACACACATATACATATATACATATATATACACATATATACACATGTATATCTACATATACATATATGTATATATGTATATACATACACATATGTATGTATGTATGTATGTATGTATTTATGTATGTATGTATGTATGTATGTGTGTGTGTTCCCTTCTCCAAAGTTAACATATCTTTTGACTTAATTTTTTAAGTCAAGGAATTTCCAGAATAGATAGGTTGGATTAGTCCAGCATTTGTAATCAAATGTCTCTTAGCAGCTCTTGCTCCTCTGCAGTCAAAAACTCAAATATAACACAATAACATATAGTGTCTAGACATCTTTATATGGGTTATTATTTTTAACTCTATTTCTCTTTTAAGGACTTTCTCTAATCCATTTCTTTTCTTTCCCAAGCCTAAGTATATATTTTGAACACACTATAACCATTTTTTTAAATCTGAATCTGTCTTTTCTATATACCTCTATCTTTTTCTTACCAGGAGCCTTTAACCTGCTAAAAGGAATGGCTAGTAAGCCTTGTAGCTATAATTCAAGCCTCAGTTTGGTGGCTGACTCCACCCACCTCCTTGGTGTGTGAGAGCTTAGCTTCATAACAGAGGTACTGGCAGGAGCCATGTTTACACCCCAGCTCTGGGGAATTTTAGGACCCGCACTGGCACCTAATAGAGCACTACCTGCTGATGCTGCTCATAAACCTCACTTAAGTGCTTGGCAGCCGGGCTTCCTCAAAGAGCCTTGTGGGTTTTGCCTATACTTCCTACCTGGCTACTGACCAATCAGCCTTTTTTGTTTTTCTTGTTGTTTGTTTTTGTTTTTTTAACCAATACAAATAACAAATCTTACAGTGTATGAGCATTGTTCCACAGCATCTGCCAGCCTTTTCCACTTGAAGTCACTGTCCTTCATTTTGTGTTGATGACTCTCTTGCTGCAGAGCATTGGGTCTATGTGAATCTTATTGTCCCCAGACTTCTGCCTGAACAGTTTAGTAGATTTTTTTTATATTTTTTGCATCTTGCCACCCTAGTCCCCTCCCTCATTATTGCTATACCATTTCTATTTTTTCATTGTTCTTTTCCCCAGTAAAATTTATTGAACATCTCTTTTAAGACGTTTCTGCAAATGCCCTTTTTAAAAACCACAGGTATCATGTGTTTTAGGCTGACCTTGAGCTTATTGCATAGCTAAAGACATCTTTGAAGTACAAATTTTCCTGCCTCTACTTCCTGAGTACTGGGATTGCAGGCACATACCACAGGGCTGGGAGTCAAACGTGGGATCTCATGCACATTAGGTATGAACAGTTCTCACTGACCAATATCCCATGCATGTTCACTAATTATGATTTTGGATTTACAGATATTTATCTTATCCTATGATTTTAAAACCCAACAGCATCATTGTTTGTAGCCCAAATTCTCCCAGCCTCAGCCATAATCATCTCCTTTAGTCTTATACCGCCATCTGACGCCATCTTTCTTTGGGCCGTTCGTGAACTGGACATCAAGTTCTAGGGTTGCCTTTTGTTTTCATTACCTCAGCCCTAAAAACCAATCACTTCCTATTTAGGGAACTTGTTAAACCCTGAAATCACATCCCAAGCCAACTAAACATCTCTAGAGTGGCCCTTAGCATCAGGATTTTGTAAAGGTCCCAGGTGAATCTAATGTGGAGTTTCTGGTAACAACCAGTGGACCTGATCAGTGTTTGCTAACTTTCTTGTGTCTTTAAAACCACTGTGAATCTTGCGTGTTTCTCCAGATTTGGGTGAGAGACTAGATTCTGCTTTTTTCTATCATGGTCATTTGGCAGACTACACTCTTTGCAAGTAAAGTGGACTAGATCACATATCCACCAGTAACAAACACCTTAAATATCACTCGTGGAATTGCAAATGCCTTGAGGATTGAGGGAGCAAGCGTTTGCTGTTACTGCCCCCCATCATTTCTCTTCCAATTAGTTGATGTTCCTGGCAGATGGGTCTTCTTGCTACACGGTCTGGACAAAGTCAAGGAGATGGCTCTAAGACGTGAAAATGGAAAATGGAAACGTTCGGCTCTGAAAGAAAACCACCACAATGAAAAGGGTGTCTCCTATTAGCTCAACATGCAAAGGGTCTTGGATACATCTTTTTGAAACAGAGAGTGATAACAAAAGAGCATTTTTATGCTGAAAGCATAACAAAAATCCCAGCTGTGAGTATTCATCTTGGAAAAGACCGATACAGAGGTGGAAATATTCTATGGGAAGTAGGTCATTATGTTGGACTTTGTTTAAACAAAACCCTCTGGGGACATTGTCTTTGGCTTTGTGTGTGTTTGTGTTAGAACAGTTTTTCCCACCTGATTTTTTTAGCTTGTGCATCTTCCAGTCCAGCGGCTAAGTTGCCCCAAGGTAACTGGGCTCCAGGAGAGTAACTCAAGGTCCAGAGAGACTCAGTTGCAATTAGTCACATTTATCTGTGTTCTATGGAGCTATGCAGTTTACCCCTTACAACAGCGCTTTGGTTTTCCAAATGAGGGTCTTCTTTCAAATGAGGTCTTACTTTCAGATACCCAACATCATTTATTCACTTTATGGGGGCAGTTCTATGAAAGTGCAAAATCCCACATCTTTGGGTGGAAATGAGCATCCTTGTGTGAAGACATGGATTTATTGTTACAAAACTTTATTTCAGGAAGAATCTCAGGAATGCGCCTGACAGCCAATAGATTCAAAACTTAGGTTCACGCTGCAAGTACAGCCAGTAAATTCAGAGCTTGGGATTGTGCCAAAAGTGTAGTCACTAGTTACTGTACCCCATACCCCTTTACCCAATCCTTAAATGCCAAGATTTGTAGCAACCCACTTACATAAGCTTTTCTTTAAAAACAAAACAAAACAAAAAAACAAAAACAAAACAAAACAAAACAAAAAAAACCCCCTAACCTCTGAGCTTGGGGCCGAAATCCTCTGCTGCACTGGAACAAAGGATTTTGGCCCAGGTTCATTTGAACCTGTTCAAAAGAATAAACTGACCGACATGTGTTTACAATGGAATCCAGCTCCCTGGTGGTCTTTGGGAGTCCCTCAACATGGGTGCAACACCTGCTTCTCTGATGATCTTTGGCACACATTCTACCCAACAGAAAACATAAATGCAATAGATAGAATTATGCATTTGGTTCATCAAAGGCATGTTTTCATTTGATAACGGAGCTGGGTTTACCACCCTTCTTGTCTTCTAGGTGGAGAGACTCTGATGGCTGTAATACATGTTACCCTTCCTCCCAGGCCTTTTCCACCAAGATTTAGACATTCTTTGACTTGCCTTCTGGAACTTGTACAATAACTCTTCCTTCCTTGTATTGTAGCCTCAGACATAAAATGAAGGAGAAGAGGCGATGAGGGATTCCTCTACCCCCACCCAAGAACACTTGCTCAGAAACTGTGCTGTCTGTGTCATGCTGTGCAGTCAGGTGTCTACCAGAGAGGCCTCAATCGCCACTTTCTGGACAGTGCTTACTCTGTCTCAGCACTGCACATCTTTGGTCCTGATGGAGGAGGCAAAGCCTAGCATTAATAGCACATATAAACTAACCCAGCAAAGGTAGATAATCCATCACCTTTCATAAGACAAGCTGATAGTTAACGGTTTCAGTGCATTAAGTAGTTAGGAACATATTAACTTTGATTTTGGAAAAAAAAAAAGGTTCATTCTGAGTTTATGATGATCTCATTTTATAGAATAAAGAAAAAGAACTGGTTTCTGTTTTATTGAGCCCTAAACCTAATGCTCGGAAGAAAGGCCACAGTACCAGAATCGATGATGTGGGTGATCCTCGTGCTAGAATATTATTCAATTGCCAGTCAGAGTCCACATTCTCACCTGGCCCTGCCCACACAGCAGGGCTAGGTAGAGACCAGACAGCTCTATAGGTCATGGCTTTATCACTAAAGAGCATGACACAGAAATCTGAGGCAAGTGTTCAACCAAATAAAGGGCATATATCTGGTGTGTTGGCTCCTTTGATCCTCTTCTCCGTGGTGTTCTGGTTCTTCACCTGAAGGTGTATTACTGCCTCTCAGGATTTATAACTGTGTCTTTTATTACCCACCCCCAACCCTCCCCTTATACCTGCTATGAAAATGCAGAGGTGAGGGTTGGGGGCAGCGCTTTCCTGTTCATCTCAGGCCTCAAAGTCTACAACATTGGGGACATTTTTGAAACGTTCTCTTGAAAAAGACACTCATGGGAACACAGGGGAAGTGATTTATACTTTATTGTTTTTTAAAGATTTATTTATTTATTTTATGTATGAGTGCTCTGTGTATACAACTTTATGCCAGTAGAGGCTGTCAGACCCAGCTAGAGATTGTTGTGAGCCTCCATGTGGGTGCTGGAAATTGAACTCAGATCCTCTGGAAAAGCAGCCAGTGCTCTTAACCACGAGCCATGTCTCTAGCCCCATGGGATTTCTACTTGAATTTCAGGATTGAGATATGTAAACTGACTTGGGCCAAGTGGTTTAGCTGTATTCTGTGTGTGTACTTGGATAATTTCAGGAGACTATTCTGATTTTCTGACCATCTATTTCTAGTCATTGAGTTTGCCCTGTTCTGATCTGAAAACTCTTAGACTATACTACAGTCATTGTTTTTCTCAGGCAGATATTGTCATGACCAAGCATGTTTTTAAACTGTAAGTTTTGAAGTGTGAAACCCACCTAGTAAATCACATGCTAATTTTCAGCAAAAAATTTTTTTCAGGCTGCATTGTTTACAAAACAGACATTAAATCATGAACTATTATTTGCATCTGTGTGTATATGTGTGTGCCATGATTTGCAATGGAAAATATATTTATTTGGGATCAGTGTTTGAAATATTTAATAATTGCTATTTAGTTCTTGACTTTGAATAGCATAGGTTAAGAGCATGAATACTGTTCAATTTTGAATCTTGGCTCTAACATTTGCTAACTGTGTGATATTAAGAAGACTGCTAAACTTCTCTGTTTTAGATTTCCGTATTTCACATATGTGAAAGAAGATCAAAGTGTAGTTACCTCACTGGATCAACGTATGATAGCTTTGCATAGTGCTTAAAACCTTGCCTGTGCACTGTGCCTTATGAATGTTTGTGGGTAAAAATAAAATGTGACCGAAGGGAATTTTTTTTACATAATGAACCAAAGCAATAGTATCCCTTCTCTATCACTATTTATAGTCTAGTATGCAATATGTGTGTCCTTGATTAAAAAAACTGTTTTGAGTGCCATTCTCTCAAACAGACCTCAGGTTACCAACACAGCACCACTGCTGACTGACTGTGTGACCTTTGACCAGCTCTTTGGTTTTACAGACCCGGTATCTGCATCCCTAAAGTGTTACCAACAGGATGTGTCCCATCCGGACTCTGCCAGGTCTCCCTGAGGCCATTCCCAGGAGAAGCCCTGGCTCTAGGAACTGCTGGTTTTGCAGGTTAGTATTCAGACCGTGTCCTTGCTGTACCCCAGGCCGAGCTGAGAGGCAATCCTTCCTCTTCTTTGATGTGAATGGCTTGCTTAAATCTCTATTTCAGTCCCCTGTGCTGAATCAACCACATAGGGGCTCAGATAAAGGCCAGTACTCTAAGGAGGAAAGTCATTGTGAGGCCCAGGGGGTGGATTCAGACCGCCCCACTGTGCGGAGCCTAAGCCTCTCCATCACCACTTAGCTAAGTCTCTTGAATGTCCTTTTACCTCAGCAGGCTTTCCCACCCTCTAGGATCATTCTGAAGTATCACAATGCGACTCTGACAGCTGTCTGCAGCAAGAGGGTCACATCCTACTGCTTTGCCCGTCAGAGGCAGTACCAAAGTGTTCAGGACAAAGCCACCTGTCCAGACTAGATAGGTACCCCACCCCCACCTTTTCCCATTGTCACTTCTAAATACTTCAGTAGCATGAACCGGCTCATTAACCAAAGGGGCTTTCAACTCCAGTCCTTTTCTTAAGGACCCTTGGCAAACCTGTAGTGACAGAAATGTAAAATTCTGGAGGACTCCTGGGTTGGAAGATCTGCAACGGTCTCGCTGTAATTCTGTCTTCTCCCACGGCACACTGTATAGCACTTACCAGCTTTTAAACATGAATAATGGGGCGATGTTATGCAGTATCAATCTCTCCCCCGACCACAAGCTCCTCAAGGGCAGGGGACCCGCCGTATTCATCTTTGTATCCCCTGCAACCAACTGGCACACATCTCAATCAACGTCTGCGGGATGGAGGCTGGCTGAATTTATACCCCGGGTCACAGTGTGGAGCTCAGACGGCTCTGGGGCTGAAGGCAAGTACGCATCATTTATTTCTCACTGCCTAACTCCTCACTGGCTTCCCAGAGATTCAAGACACTGCAAACGTTAAGGGAATAGTGTTGGTGTCTTTGGTGGAAGATCTTTTTCCTT
The DNA here is from genome assembly GCA_033318265.1 of Phyllotis vaccarum. Lineage (NCBI taxonomy): Eukaryota > Metazoa > Chordata > Mammalia > Rodentia > Cricetidae > Phyllotis > Phyllotis vaccarum. The sequence goes on along the minus strand of JARWLC010000012.1, from coordinate 36,601,913 downwards.
GTTCTTAGAAGGGAGGAAAATGAAGCCAGGTCCTGCATGCCGTGGCTTTGCTATCCAGGACTAGAGAAAGTCGGTCAGAAGGAATATGCCTTTACCCAGAGGCAGAAACGCAGACAGCTGCTCCGGCAGTTCTTATCAAGCTTGATCCTAAACACAAGGCGTCAGCTGTTTTCTTCCTTTGCTACAAGGCGCGCACGTCTTTGACTTAACTTTAGTTTCTAAGCAGAAATACAGAAAATCATATTTGGAGACCTCGGCTAGTGTTCAGGGCGAGCACTATTTTGCCAGACAGTATCGGAGTTGATGTTTCCCTTTAAAATCGAGGAAACTGAGGCCCCATAAATTTAACCCAAAAGGGGGAGATCAGCTCCGATCATATGTCCTAGCTCCACCTCGGACTTCACTCTCTGCAACACTGATGAGAGCGTGAGTGCGCGCGTGACTGGCCGTGCGCTTCCGTTTCTTCGCAAAGCCTCCTCCTGCTCAGTTTTCCCCAATTTCACTTTTTGGAGACAGAGTCCGGTTCTCCAATATTTGACCTCACTCAGCCATCTCCCTCCCCCGTCCCAAGGACGGACGGCCACTCCCCGCCCACTTCTAAGTCCCAGCTCGGGTTGAGCCTGCGGTCTCCGGACCCTCCCCACCGGGTCCCGCGCCCTGGGACTGCACGGCGCACCCAGAGCTCCCGCGGGATCGAGTGGCCCGCGCCTGGCCCCACCTCCCCTACCTGACGCCCGCGCGGCCAGCGGCTCCGTAGCCTCCGCCCACCGGCGCGCCTGTGCTGCCATTGGCTCCCCGGGCTGCCTGTCTCCTCCGCTCGGTCCCGGAGGCAGGTTTAGCCGGAGAAGCCGCAGTCCCGGCGGCTCGGGCGCATCGCTGAGCGCCGTTCGCGGCGGGCATGGCCCTGCGCGCGGGAGCCCCTGTCAGCAGCCGAGCCACCGCGGCTGTGAACTTGGCGACGCGCTCCTGCGGCCCGGCCTCGGTCATGTAGTCGCTGGCGGCTCTCCCCGCTGCCCGGGAGCCGCAGCGTGATCCAGACGCAGCCGAGCAGCCCGGGCTTCCCCGGGAGGTGCCGAGCGCCCCGCCACCCATCGGGTGGCACTTTGGGCCGGAGAGGGAAATGGGAGAGAAAGTTTCAGAGGCGCCCGAGCCGGTGCCCCGCGGCTGCAGCAGCCACGGCGCCCGGACCCTAGTCCCTCCGGCGGCAGCCGTGTCCTCGGAGGGAGCTTCCTCGGCGGAGTCGTCCTCGGGCTCGGAAACTCTGTCGGAGGAAGGGGAGCCGGGCCGCTTCTCCTGCAGGTCTCAGCCGCCTCGGCCGCCGGGCGGCGCCCTGGGAACCCGGCTGCCCACCGCGTGGGCTCCCGCGCGCGTGGCGCTGGAGCGTGGAGTTCCTGCCCTGCCGCTGCCGCCCCCCGGAGGAGCGGTACTGCCGGTACCCCGGGTCAGCAGCGCATCCCAGGAGGAGCAGGACGAGGAGGTGGGCCCCGCCTGTCCCATTCCGAACCCTCCAGGTCCCATTGCTGAGACACCTCAGATCCCATTGCGGACGCGCCGGTGTCTTGGAGAGGGGAGGAAACTAAAAGCGTTCTGCCTCCAGCCTGGGATAGTGGACAGGAGGAAGCTGTTTGGGTCTTTGACTTCTTGTGGTTGCCCCTGTGCTCCACAACGTGTACCCGACGGTGTGCTTTGGAAATGCCACAGAGCCAGTTCCTTCCTACCTGTATCTGCTTGGGTTGTCAGCGTCAGGGTGTGTTTGTCAGGTGTTTGTCAAGTCAGGTGGCTTGTCCTCACAACTGAGATCCAATTTTTATAAGTGGGAGTCACTAACTACTGAAGTCTTGGGTGGAGTAGGAGACCCAGAGTGTAGGACGCGGGTAGGAGTGGCGGCTGAGGGATTGCACTATTGGGATGTCAGAGAGGAGGGTTCCCTGGAGCCGCCCATGGATGGTTTTGGTAATCGCTTCCCCATCCATCCTCTGGCAGGGGAAGATTCCCCACGTTAATCCGGTCGCGCGGTCGCGCTCACACGAGCGCCTATAGCTCCCATTTGGACTGAGTGTCCAGAGGAGCGCTGTCACCATACTGGTAGAATGCATCTTACGTTCTTCAGAGGACTTTGTCCAATCTCATTTACTGGAAGGCTGTGTGCATCCAAAACTTGTGGTTCGATTCCTGCCACACTTAGTTTTCCGATCCTGTAGGTTGCTATCTCTTTCTCGCTTTGGAAGACAGGGAAGGAAGATTCTCCACATCCTTATGATTGTTTGCTTTTGACGTTGCTTGTGGGAGAAATCATCTTTATCAGACAGCGCCATAAATAAAACATAACCCTAGCATAGTCTCCTTGTGAAATAAATTCCGCAGTGCCAAACTGGTATTTTCCCATCTCAGCTGGGGTTAACGCTAGGAAACAATTGCCTTTGTAATTTGTATGCCTAGGGAGACATAGTAAGCAAAGCCCAGCGTCCTGATACTAGCCTCCTAGGTACCCAGCCTGAAAGCAGGGGCTTGATCTGGCACAAGGTTAGGAGAGGCAAGTCCCAGCCTGGCAAAGATGGAAAGTGTCTTGGCTGGTGGTTGGCCAAGTCTCTGGTGGTAACCGTGATCCATTCCTATTGCCTGCAGGATCTCTAGCAGGTGTCTGGGGATCTACTTTCTAGAACTCTTTTGCTTTCTTACAAGTTCAGTTCTGTAGTCAAACGTGGAGAAGTTCAAGATAAAGGTCACTCCAGCTCGAATGCTGTTCCTGATCTGGAATTTTGGGTAGTTCTAAATTCCAGATTGAGCTTAGTCATTCCAGGAGTTTGTTGAGTGACACACATCCACCCTAGATGCTGGCAGAGAGCTGTACTTTCTCCTGGGCACATCTCTTTAATGTAGGATGTTGGCTCTGGGAACTGCCTATCCTAATGTAATAATTCTGTTTAGCTAACACAGTATGCAAAAGGCTTGAAGATGGGGATGGGGGAGTAGGTAACTTCTCATTAGCGATCTTGATGATACAGTTGATTTATCACCTCCACTCAGGGTCTGTCCACAGTGTTTTACTTTCTCTGAAATGGATATAATGACATCTTCTTTCTCAGGCAAGGCAGTGAAGATTGGTTGAGTGAAACATATTTTGTGCTTCAGGGTAGGATGGCCGAATGATTTTAGTCACTGTGAAAGTTCAGAATTGAATGTAAACAGACAGAGCTGCAATTTGTGGCATGGCTTAACCTAGCAAGGGATGATGGGGTGAAATCTTGATTTACCCTGAGAATTATGGAACAAAACCAGAGCCATACAGCTCCCCTACTTTAGCAGTAGGGAAATGCTAAAATTTGATGAGGGGATAGAGCCCATGTAGGTGCACACACTGGTGCTGATGTGGCACATTGGGTGGAATTGTGCCTTTGGGAGATTAACAAAAAACTCTTGCACCTTTCCTTAGGAAAAGCACACATTTTAAATTACTTTTCTAGGAGGTTGAGGAATGCCAGACTAAAAATACGTCCCCATCATAGATGTAACTGGGTTTGAATTCTGGTTCTGTTGCCTTGAGGAAGTGTGTGCTGTGAACCACTTAAGAAAACCAAGCCTCAGTTTTCTCACCTCTTAAATGGGAGCAATAACAGTAGCACTCTTGAGACATTTTATACACACCTGTGTACATCATCTGATTTAATCTCTGCATAGTAGCTGATATTGAACACCAAGTAAATAACAGTGAGCATTAACTTTTGAGTTTATTGCTTATAAAATTTTACAGAATTGAACTTCAAAGTTGGGCTGACTTGTTATTTCAGTAAGACATAGTTTATGCACTGTCTACTTCAAGAGGATACGAGGTTTTATTCCTGTTTTAAACAGATTTATTGTTTTAAAATCATGTGCATACAGTGTGTCCACATGAGTGTAAGTGTTGAAGTTGGAGTTACAAGCAGTATAAGCCACCCCATGTGCTGGGAAGTGACCTCTGACTCTCTGCAAGAGCAGTGCTTGCTCTTAATCTCTAGCTTATTCCCCCTTTGCTGTCATAAGTGGAGGTATTCTTTCTGTTTATTTCAGTTTGTGTTGTGACAGAGCACCTGGGGTAGTGTTATTCTGTAGCAAGGCCCACGCAATAAAACATTCAAAAGCTTAAGAGCTGCTCATATAATGGAAATGGAAAAGCATTTATTTTCTTTTAAAAGTTGCTATGTAGCTTGAGAGATACATTTTTTCCCAAATAATTTTTAAATATACTAACTCACTGTATTTGATTTTAAAATGTAAGGAAATAATTTTAGTTTCTAGCATAATCCTACATTGCTGACTCTTTTTGTTTTTTTTTTTTTTTTCTGACAACCTTGCTAAAGCTGTTTTGAATGTCTAGCAAGGGTCATTGTGCTTTATCTGTCTCATAGTCTGGCTCACTACTAATACATGTGGACATGTTCCAAGTCTCATATGCTTCAGTCAGAACCACGGGCTTTGGATTCTTAAAAACTAGTCGAAAGCTGGCATTAATAGACTCTTAACATTTTAATTTGCTTTTATTTTTCTGTGCTGTGGGAATAAAATTTGCAGTCTTACATGTGCTGAGGCAGAATTTACCACTGAGCTACAAACACAACCATTTTTATACTTAACATTGAACACACGAGAATCAGAGCAGATGGGTGACTTAGTTTTGTTTAAAAAAAAAAAACAAAAAAAAAAAAACAAAAAAAAAAAAACCCCAAAAACCCCCAAACCCAAACAAATCTGGCCTTTGCCTAATGTTCTTGCTGCAAGCCTGAGGGGAAGGGGGTTCTCTGTATTGAGGGGTTGCATATTGCATTTCTGACCAACAACCTTGGTTGCAGGGCTTAGCCCCTCTCCCCCATTTATACAATTTGCTTCTAAGGCTGTGGTTTTCAACTTGTAGGTCATGGCTCCTTGGGAATGTCAAACAACCCTTTCACAGGGGTGGACTAAGACGATCTGCATATCAGATATTTTCATCGTGTTTCCTAACAGTAGGGAAATTACAGTTATGAAGTAGCAATTAGGAAGCAGCATTATTAGAAAGGTTAAGAACCATGACAGGGCGGGGGGGGGGGGGGGGGGGGGGGGCGGGGCGGCACTTGGAGAGATCTAACTCAGTGGGGGGGGGGCGGCACTTGGAGAGATCTAACTCAGTGGTAGAGTGCTTACCCACTAACAAGGCCACGCCTGGGTTCAGTCCTCAGCTGGGGTGGTGGTGGGGAGAAGGACCACAGGACTTAAAGGCCTTCTACCTTGTATCTTTCTCAAAGTACCTTATGATTTCAGTGAGGTACCACCATTTGGTAGCTGTTGGTGGTGAACTCACTGAGAGCTGGAATTTTACCCTGGATGCCTAGCACCTGCCTCTGATTCATGAGTGGGAACTTAGTAAACATACCTTGCATGACACCCTGAAATTGCCAGTCTTTTGATTGAAGGGTGATTACCCATGTGTCCATTTATTTTGTCTGTTGTGAATTCGGATGCACCAATCTCCTGGCTCTCTTCCACTACAAACAAGCAAACAAAAGAACATCTTGTGGCTCACAGGAGAGGTATTAGGTATCAGGACTTCTTATTTTTAATTTTCTTTAATAAATTTGAACAAAGTCAAATCAGGTGCCGCTGCTTTTCTGTGTGTGTGTTAGAATTTGAAGAGTCCAGAGCCACCCCGAATGGCTATCCAGAGGCTTTGTAGCTGAAGGACTTGCCAGCTTACTGCTTGTCAGTTGCTTATATTCTGCTGCACAACTGACTTATTTCATTGACAAGAGTTGAGAAAGTGTTCCTTATTAACTATAGGCACAATTGGGGATTGTCTCTAAACTGCTTACTTACATGGTGTCTGAATGAGAGACTACCTTTAACATCATTTGGGGGATGTTTGTATTTTGGAGTTCCCTATATGACAATATGGGTTTCAGATTTTTATTAGTTATGAGAATAAATAGCAAAAAGAAAGCATGAATTCAGTCATGCTTTTTTGTAGGCTTTATATTTTATTAATCACAGAAGCTACATAATTTGAAAAGAGAAGCGCATGAATCTTGGCATATTTATTATTTAGTCTACTTTTGACTCCGATTCTTCAGTTCGAGCCATGAGATTAAAACAGCAGTTGGCCTATTATATACATATATATATATATTAATATATATAAATAATAATATATTATTATATATGTATATAATCCCACCCCGAGGCATTATCCTGGGCAGAACTGGGTTTGACATTATGGAGCTTCTTATGCACTGGGGGAGATGGATACAAACACATGGTTATTAATTAACTGGTGACAAAGGTGACAACTGAGACAGCAGGTTGTGAGGGAGTATGGTCAAATTCTATAAATCCATGAGCTGAAACCCGGAAGATGAGCAGAAGTTAGATGGAAGAGAAGAAAGGAGAGGCGGGAGGCAGGTCAGTGAAGGCAGCAAAGCTAGGCAGCTCCTGCAGGGGCTATGGCCTCATGCATGGCTGAAGGAAGAAAGCATTGAGCTGGTGATTGGGAGTTAAGACACAGCTGAGTGGTACAGGGCCCTGTGGACTTCATGCTCATGACTCTGGAAGCCATTGGAGGATTTGAAACAAGGAAGTGTGGCCTGATGAGATTTGTATTTGAAGGAAGTCAGGCATCTCAAAGCCCATGCTTGCCAACAGCCTGTTTATGCCTTCAGGAGTTGGAACTGATAATCCGAGAAAGTGGCCTGATATGATTAGTGTGTGGATGAAACGGGGAGGGGTGTGGGGAGGAGTTGGTTCAGAGACTCCAGGTAAATCTGTCTGAAAGATGGTTGGCAAAGATTTTAGATCTGTCCCAGTGAACATCATGAGGCTCTTCTCTGTGTTATTGTCTTGTAGTGTTTTGAGAGAAAAAGTCTTAGAGAAGGGCTTTTCCTCATAAGAGCTCATTTCCCTAGCAAGTGTAGGCACAGATCTACTTGAGGAGAACTTGGTGGGGGGTGCTCCGAGATTGTGCCCCTGTGGGCAGGAATCACAGTGCCCACATATGCTACCCGAGTCTGGCTTGTTGGAGTGGATTTTCTTATGGAGGGAAGGTCCAGTTTTTTCCTTTGCCATATCTGGTATTTTAGGACATGGCAACTTTTACATCCTGCTAATATTTTCGAGCAGGTGAGAATCTTTTTGATGACTCAGATGTAAGGTACAGTGTGTGGATTCAGTGGGTTTTGCTTGGTCTCATTTGTTCTTGTTTTTTAAGTTTGGCCTTCTGAGGGAGGGCACGGAAGTGGGGGTACCTATAAGAACTAGAGAAATAATAGTCCATAGTGGCTTGGACTAGCAGAGAGCTGAGCAGAGGTGACAGTATGTTCTTAGAAAAGAAGATTGTGTTTTTAGATAAAAGACACCCTTGTCACTTCTTATCATGATCACGAATCCTGTGGCTTTGCCTGGGAAGGTCTTGATTTTCTTTCGTCTTTTTAGAGCAAGTAGTGCTCTGGAGTCATGGTCCGATCTGAGTCCAGTCACTTAGAAAAGACTTCATCTAGGTTTATTAACACTGAATCCATTTCCCTCTTGCAGAGGGTCATTGAAAGAATGTGATGCCTCACGTTCATCTCCAGCATGATGTATGATGTCTATAAAGCATTCCATAGGATGCTGGCTTTATTCCTGAGGTTGGGGAAGGCTGGTTTATGAAGAGTGTTGATACCATCACTATCATAGAAAGGGATAAGCAGAGACCCAAAGTTGCTCCCTAGGTGGACTGTGGTACTAGGGACATTTTGATGGTAGCCTGGCAGGCTCTTTCCTTTCTGTGTAGGTAGATATGTGACATGTATCACCGTTAATTTCATGGGTGGAACATTTTTATGAGATAGTAACAGCAGACTTTATGGTGCATAATTTGTTAGCCCTTCTGTGAAGACGCCCTCTCATTTCTCTGTGGAACCTGTTCTTAGTGATCAGTTATTAGTTAGGTTCCTAAAGGACTCTGCGAATATGTAAATTTCCAAGTTGTTAGAGGGGTGATGTCATCTGTGTGGCGAGGCAGGAAATATGACTAGAGCTTCACCCAAGTTTCCAAGAGAAGTTCTTGAGCTGTGAAAGGAGTAAGATGGAGGTCAGGTGATGCTTGGAAAGTCAAATCCAGTTCATTTAAGTATTGGGGTGGAGAGGTCAGAAGCCATCCCAGCTTCCCAGAGGAGATATTTGGAACTTTGGAAAACTCAAGAACTCATCTGTGCAAAGTTATCCAACAAAAATTCTGCCCCTCTCCCTTTGAGACAGTATACATGTACTGACCATAACCCAAGAGCCTTTGGCTCTGTGTGAATACTGCTGGACCCTAGTAGGGGTCTTCTCTCCCTTAGTGACTGGGCTTCTACCCAGGCTGGCACCTGCACAGCTTTGCGTCATTGCCCTCAGAGGTTTCTGCAGTCTTCTGTGTGCCCATTGCTTATCCAAGACTTCCTATGCTAGTGTTACTTTAGGTCAAAGTATAGGGTGGACCCCCACGATAATGCCAGGGACCCCATTCCTATAGCTCTGGGTACTCATCTGTCTCCCCACATTTGTGCTCCTTCACCTACCTGTCTTCAGAATTTCTGGGGAGGACTGCGGAGTAGTTAGTTACCTGCTTCCAAGGTCTGGCGAAGTCATCCTTTAAAGGTAGCAAAGTGTAGGTCTTCAGGCTGTGGTCAGCGTTCTCTACCCAGTGTTGCTTTGTGGCAGTGGAAGGATGTAAAACCTGCCTGAAGCCTCTGGGGGATTTCTGTAGCTTCTCTCACTGAAGAGTTTTCCTGCTTATTTAATGAGTTATATTCCTAACTAGGTGCATGTCTGAGACAGCTTAGAAATTTGTATCCCAGGCCCGTAGTCTTTTGCTCACCCATCAATTCTCCGCTCAGACACAGTCAATATAATTTTGATTATGGTACTTACTTCCACTGAACCTTTCAGCCCCAATGCTTTGTGATGATATTGGGGGATGCAGGGAGAAAGTGGGCGTGCGGGATGGAAGACAGAGATACCGGCACATTTGGCTCCTTTTCCTTACTGATTTTATAGGCTATCATGTGGAAAATGAAATTTTAATTTTAATGTTCGGAACTTGGTCATTTAACACTTTTACACACAGAGCAATCTCCCAAGTGAGACCAATTTGATTTGGGTGGATGAGTGTGAATTTACTAACTCCTGTCAGACGTGGATCTTTGGGCTTTGGTCCTAGAACTCAGTTTCTTTTTTAACCTGCTGGGAAGTCAAGTGTGGTATTCTTTCTTGGGTGATTATTTTGTATGTTTCTGTGTTTGTCTGAAAATACCATTGGCTTTCTGGTCACTTACCATTCCAGGCATCTCTGTACACAGGGATAGCTAGGCAATGCAAGAAGGGCCTCAGTCAGGGAAAGAAAGTAGTATTGGCAATCTTGTGTTGCTCTATTATTGAAACTTACATTCTGAGAATCTAGACTTCTAAAATTGTAGTCACACAATGATGGCTGAAGAAGCCCACTCACTGTTGAAGTCATATCCAGATGTAGTAAAAGCCGTTCTGTGTTTAGAGGTTGGATGTCAAATATCTTATGCATCTGTTGGTTCCAGAGAGACACATGGCATTAACTCTGGGAATCTGCCTTTTCACTCACACAGTGTTGACTTGACTGGGTTCATTGAAACCATCTGAGTCTTTACCCAGGTTTTTAGGAAGCACTTCTGGGACTCCTCACAGGAGTTTTGGCAGAGAATTCAACAGCAACAGATGCTAGTCTTAAGAAAGAAGTGCAGGATGGTCCATTTTTAGGAGACATGAAATGCCTCAAGAGAGTCAAGTTACGGGGTTGAAGAACCCAAGGTGACAGGGAACTTCATATCTCTATAGCCCTTATCAGACCAGTAAGGTGAAGCACCTCATTAAGTTAAAGAAAAAAAAAATGCTGTACACTGCTCAATGAGAGTCACCTGCTATGTACTAGGAGCCCATCTTCTCAATGAACTGTGTTACAGTACCTTGAATTGTTTGTTGACCGTGTGAAAAATAGCCTTGATAATGGCATTTAAGGTAACACTGGGTTTCTTGACAAATCTTTTTTTTTTTTTCTTTCTTCAGAAACTTACCCTCAGAAGCTGCCCCTTTTCTCTATTGACTAGTGAGGAGAGAGTCCCCAAGGTGCCTGTAAGACTTTTGGGGATGAGCTTTCATTCATTGTGATGCATATGTCCTCACTATGATGCTAATTCTGTGTGTAGAGGACCAGAGAGTCACCAGAAATGACAACTTTGGGAGTTCCTGATTATCAGTGTGTTTTTAATGCCTTTGTTTTACACGTTACCACTTTTGAAATTTGAAACTAGTCCTGTTGGTGCACCGCTTGAAGGTAAGGCAGAGTAAGATGGCTGTGGGTAGTCACCCCAGTGGGGGAGTGGAACATGTTATGGGTTACTCACTGGGGGATCAGAGCTCTATTGTGGGAGTAGAGCTATGGAGTGTTAGTTCACTACTAACGCTCTGCACTTCTAAAACCTGCAAAATTTTGTCTTGAAATTTATTTAAATCATTTCTGCCATCTTCTGGACAGCCCATGGCTGTTACTCCTATGGATTGGTAGCAGCTGTTAGTTGCATGCACAAGACCTGCATGGGATAAGTCAGCAAAAATTCCAAATTCCAGCAGAAATAAAGCAGGGTCTCAGGAAGGCCCATTCCTGACTGAAGAGCTAAAGGCAGTTGACAGCTGCTTGAAGTGTGAAAGTCATTTTTCTTTGGGAGTGGGGTTACCATGCCCCACTCATGTATGCATTATGGGCAACACTAATTGTACCCCATGGGATTTTTAAAAAGCATGTGGTGTTGGGAAGAGGAAAATATTGGGGGTGGGGAGCCTGAAGGACCAGAAGCAGATAAGGTGTGGGTCCTGGGAGAGTTGGAAGTGTAGAATGGGGCATGAATATGATGAACTACATTGTATACGTGTGTGAATCTGTCAAGGAAGGAGTGTACATTTTCCGAGTCATCACTTTCTGTGAATTATCTTACCTGTCACTCTGACTCTTCCCTCTCTTCTGGCGTGGTCCTAAGAATCTTCTATAGAGCATGGCCTCCTTCTCCGTGACAAATTACATGACAGTAGTTATTTGGTGAAACAGAATATTCAGAGAAGCAAGCCCTTTTTTGGTTAGTGCCTCCAGTGAGTCATTAAAGGTAAATTTGAAAGCTGTTTACACTCACCTTTTTTCCTTCTTTTCTGTGATGTTGCTGTGCATTTTCCTGCCTTATCATTCTGTGCTAAACAAGCTTTTTTGTTGCTGTCTAATGATTGGACACCTGGGAATCCTCCCGAGCTTTTGCTCTGGTGTCAATCATCTCTGAGAACCGCTGAAGATGTGAGCACTGAAGAAAATTACACGTGTCATTCATAAAACTAGAGCTTTTCTAACGTTCTGCAGCCTCTAGAGCTTTGAGATTACTTATATGCATCTCCAAAGTTGACCTATTCCGAAAGGTTTTTTTTTTTTTTTTTAATGTGTTTGCCCATTTAGTTTTCACAAAAGTCTTTAAAATTCAATGTATAGTGAAACTGGTTCACTTTCTAGCTTGTAGCAAAGTGACCTCCTGGATGTCATACATGTGAGGAGGACATGGACAGTGGAGGTCAGAAGTGAGAGAGGAACAGGTACAAGGAGATGATAGACCACAGTCTCTGAGGCCCCATCTCATGGCTTCCCCTGTGACCTTAATGTTTGAGATGATACACAATGATTGACGGCTGAATGGTCCAATGGTGACTGTGGTTGGCTGGTATGAGTGAATGATTATTGAGAAAAATGAATGCTTGTGTCCATGAACTATTTCTTAAGTAGGCATGAGTTCTTGTGAGGTGGCAGATGAGTGTGTAGTCTGAATTATTTTCAGCTACCAAGAATAAAAGCTTCATACCTGGTGCTTAGGTCATCCTTGGATGGCTTGAGTGCATATCTACAAATGAAGGAAGTTGTCCAGAAACCAGTTGCCCTCTGATTGGCTTGGGAGGCTGCCTTTTAGGAGAATAATTCTTGGCTATTCATTAAAATTACATGTAATTAAAAGCCATTTTCAGCCATAATCTTAAACATTTTAACTTCTGATAGCACTCATAGCTAGCAGCGATCTTCAGCTGTGCTCACTGGTCTGGGGATAAGTGGACATGTTTACAGGAATGCTGGGTGTTCTGTCCACAGTGTCTGGATGCCTTTTGTCTAGGCTCCTTGATGAGCGGTGGTGAAACCAGATGAAAGCAGAATCCTTTTTAGTTCTGTTCAGTTGTGTGTGTGTGTGTGTGTGTGTGTGTGTGTGTGTATCTTACTGTAAAAATTCTAAATTTCACCATTTCATCAGCGTGTGATTAGCTATAGAACTGATTGACAAGGTTGACTGACAGTCGGTTGTTGCCTTTCTGGTCTGTGAACATGAGCATATGATCTTTCACCACAAACATTACCAGGATTGAATCATTAAGAACATGTGTGTTTATGGTGTACTACATGATGTACTGATCATACGACTGACTCATCATATCTAATAAGTGGGCAGGGTATATCTCTTTCTCCTATGCCTGCCAGTTTTAGCTGAGGTAGGACTGCCCTCAGAGTTATGATGCAGCTGCTGAGACATCTCTCTTAATACTGAAAGTTACTATTGCCAGTGGAAATTGAAAGGGTAGTTTTTAGTGATAGTTCCAAGAACTTGTCATTGAAGAATTGGTTCTTTCTATTGGATTTTTTCCTGCAGGTTCTTGGATCAGTGGCCAGATCTTCAGGTTCAAAACAATAAACAACAGAACAAACAAACAAATAACAGTGTGGACTTGTGTGCTTTGCTTTGTCCCTGCAGTTATATTTCTTAGGCTCCATGTCACAAGCCTATTAGGCCTAAGTCCTATATGAGTAGCTTCTGATCACTTGTGTTTAGAAGATCTGTGTGTCCTCCAGTTCCCAGGTAAAGGGCCTCTCTGTACTTTGCAGGCCCTCAGAGCTTTCCTGCCCTCAAAGTGGACACAGGGTATATCAGAACACACTAGTCTCTGCCTTTTACTGACGCACAGCAGGGAGGCTGATGGCTTTTGCCTACACTCTCAGTGGGTTCTTTCCTAATACAGTTGCCGGGGACCTGGACAGTGTATTTCCACAGTCCAACTTTTACTCTTAACATGAGTGATGAGTTTCTTGTGGGATGCTGCAGTGTGGGGTTGTTTCAGCAGCTTCGAGGGTCACCTCTGCACCCCTCGGGAGAATAGCCTTGTGTTCCAGGTGATCTGAGATCAGGAACAGGTGAGCTAGGACCAAGAATTCCCACAGTCACCTGGCTCCACTCTCAGCCGGGTGGGGACCCTGTGCTGGACAGTTTTCTGTCACCTTGACGTGAGCTAAAGTCATCTGAAAGGAGGGTGCCTCAATCAAGGAAATGCTTCCACAAGATCGTGCTTTATGCACACCTGTAATATTCTTAATTAGTGATTGGTGGGTGGTGCCATCCATGGTGGTCCTGGGTTCTTTAAGAAAACAGGCTGAGCAAGCCTTGAGGAACAAGCTAGTAAGCATCATCCCTTAATGGTCTATGCTTCAGTTTCTGTCTTCTGGTTCCAGCCCTGTTTGAGTTCCTGTCCTGACTTCCTTCAGCGATGGACTATGATGTGGAAGTGTAAGCCAAATAATCCCTCTTCTTCCCAACTTGCTTTTGGTGTCTCAGCATAGCAATATTAACCCCAGCTAAGACAGACTCTAAGGAGCCTTATGGAGATAACCGCCGCAGTGACCTTCCTCTGTCTTTGGGTCTATCTTTTTAAATGCTTAAGAATTTGCCCCATATATGGGGACAAACAATTTTAATACAAAGCATAATATTTTCAGCCACAATTAGAGTCACTTCTAAAAATGTAGGCCAGCAAGGGCTCCATGTTGGAGGGATGGAGTTGTCCCTTTAGAAAATCCTTCAGAATTCTTTTTTGATAAGCCAGCTACCACTACTAGATAGATATAAAGCTAAGGGACACTAAAACCCAATATTATCTTTGTGGATAAAATGATCTTATACAACTAATCTTCTCATTTGTGTGCCTGACTCTCTAGCACCTGCAGCCATTAAAATCTCTGGTGCCCTTACCTGTAGCTGAACCTAGATAGCAGGATGTAGTTCCCACAGAGAAGGCTTAAAATAACTGTCCAAGAGCATCATTCCACAAGGGACCAAGCATTTAAATGTGTGTGTGAGTTTAGGGTCCTTTTTGTGCTTAAAGCCGTACCCAGGTTGGTTGGCTAGTCTCTGTCCTCTTATGAGAAAGCTATAAATGGATTGTGAAATTAGTGCATTTCCTCTCTTAAAAGCAGTGTGTCAACATTGCATTACCAGGGTGTAGTGGGTGATCCCATAGCCCCTCCCCCGTACCCCTTGGAGATCTTTGGTGGTAATTAAGAGCAAAGTGAAACACAGATTTTCCTAAATGATGAATACAGGTTTACCAAATGAATGGTAATGATAGGTGTGAGCTCTGCTGAGAAGTTGAATGTTCCACAGTGTTCTGAAAAACCTATAATCAGATGGAGACTGTAGCAGATGGCTAAGATACCACTATCTGTGGTTTTTAGACATTTATTTGGATATTTAAGGACCACCTCGTGATGTAAATGTAGTGACCACTGCTTTTTAAATTTTTGTTGGCTTGGGTATGAACTAGGAGATTATCTAAGGAAACAGCTAGTTAAATTTTCGTAAACTTAAGTTTCGTAGGTGTTCAGACTTTTCCTCTAGCCCTGTTGTATGGGTGACCACTGGTCTCAGGGAAAATAATTTGGATTTTCCAGGTAACTCTAAGTTTGGTTGAGACAGTTGCTTAAAAGCTGCAAAAATGAAGTCTTGATTTAGTGTTATTTTGGATATATGGTTCACTTTGACCCTAACCCAATGGTGGCAATTCCCTCTACTGTAGTTGGTGCTGGTGTGGTGAGTAGGCCGTGGCCAGCAACAGCGTGGGCTCAACTTTTATTTTGGGAATTCCTTTTTTTCTTTTAGCCTGTTGATGTTCACTTGCTAAAAGATTTTTCTCCCTCATGTGCATGGGTTTGTGTGTCTGTTTATGTATATGCCATGTTTGCAGGTGAGTGCTGGAGGAGACCAGAAGAGAACATTAGATCCCCTCCCTCCCCAGTTCCATGTTACAGGCACTTGTGGGTCCTGGGAACTGAGCGTAGGTCCTGTGTAAGAGCAGCAGGCACTTAACAGTTGGCACTTGGCAGCCAACTAGCCATTCTAACAGCCTAGTGGTTCTCACCCTTCCTAAGATTAGCTGTGACCATTTAATACAGTTCTTTATGTTGTGCCCCCCAACCATAAAATTATTTAATTACTACTATGTAACTGTAATTTTTTTTTACTGTGAATTGTAATGTAAATATGTGATATGCAGAATATCTGCTGTGTGATCCCCAAAGGGGTCAAGACAGATTGAGAGTCACCTTTCCAGCCCCCTACACCTTTGAGATCAGAAAATGAGGAAGAATTGGAGTTACAGCTGGGCTGTCAGAGTATCCTGCAGAACAAGGGTGCTCACTTACAGTGTTTCACATAACGTGCTGGTGAAGGGCCACTTAGAGGACATGAAGTTTGGTATTTCTCCCACACCACTTTGGCTGGAGAGCTGGTGTGAAAAGTATGCCTCCCCCCCCTCAGTGTGTGTGTGTGTGTGTGTGTGTGTGTGTGTGTGGTCAGAAAGGATTTATTGCACTACATTGTTTCTGTAGCACTGTGAGTCAGTGCCTAGGGATGAAAGGGAGCAAGAAGCACATGAAAAAAGAAGTGGTACAAATCAACAATGACTGTGGGGAAGAGGACCAGGGATGGGGGGGGGGGACCAAGGATGGGGGGGACCAGGGATGGTGGGGGACCAGGGATGGGGGGGACCAGAGATGGGGGGAGGAGGGCCCTGGGGAAGAAGAGGAGGATCATGGGGATAAGAAGGTAGAAGGGTCGGTTGAGGAAGAGTGCTAGGGAGGAAACGGTGCTGGGGGAGCAGGAGGACTGGAAGGAAGAGGAAGAGGTGAGGGGTGGGAAGGAGGACCGATGAGGAGAAGTAGGGCCAGAGAGGGAAGGATGAAGTCTAGGAGGAAGAGGAGGACCATCATGGGGAGAGGATCGGGGGGAGGAGAACCAAGGGAAGAAGCCAGACACAGAATAATAGGCCTAACAGCTTCATCTAGAAGCAGATTGTCCACGGTGAGTTGGCCATTTGAAGCGTCAGGAAGGTGAGAGAGAGGAGGTTGTATGGAATTAAGTCCTTTGGTCCATGACTACATTTCGGAGACAACCCCATCACAATAACTCATGGATGAGCTCCAGTGACAAGAAAGGATTCCCAAGGCCTCACCCAGCGTTTTCAATTATTTTCCAGTTTCTCTATAAGCATAGTAATTGGCAGTTTGGTTTGTCCATGTTTCCGGGTGATTCTTTGTATATGTGCAACTTAAAATTCCTGGTATGAAATTAACCAGCTGCTTTTTTATGGTTTCATAATTTTCTAATCAAATATACTGTGTATGCTTTCTGCAAGGATCTGCATGTCCTGAGGTAATTAAACAGTCTTTCCACCAATACTTTTAAACATTATCTTAAGGAACTTTTTGTTTTATTGTAGGACCAGAGTTGAGATGAATTTATCTGATGATCTATCTTTTGAGGCATTTATTTGGAGTTCATTTTTCTGCTGTTGCTTTAAAAAAAAATTTAGTTTCTCAGGGTTTCCAGTTCTTCTGTTTAGAGTAATAACTTTTATTTTTTAAGTTGGAAATCTAAAAACCACCTTGGGCACCCAATGCCCCCCCCCACTTCTGAAGGTGCCCCTCAACCTCCCTTTCCCCACAGTCTTTGGTAGGAATACGCCCCAACAGGTGGAGACCCTACCCCACATGGATTCTGTCTTGATGTAGCTGTGGCTTTGGTAGGTCTTTGGCCCTGAGCTACCTGAGGTTCCTGAAGCCACAGATTCCTGTGACTATATCCAGTCCTCCAGTCTCAGACCTCTCATGATGCAAGCTCCTTGCATTCACAGATGGGGAGGGAGATGAGTTTTTTTGGGGGGGGGTGCTGAGAAATCTAATCCCTAACAAACTCTCCATACTCTGACGTCTACAATTGTCATTTTCTGTTTGGGGGCCACACATGATATGGTAACTGCTGTACCTATGATTGAAACCTAGGTTCTAGAGCTGCCTAGATGGCTTGAAATCTAGTCTGGTTCTCCTGTGTGGTTTTATTATGAATTAACTTATTGATATCTAGACAATAGAGGGGCTGCTTAGAGCTCAGTGGGTCTTACCTGAAAGGTCAGCTGTTTCTTTCTCTGCTTCCCCCTGCCTGTCCCAGCCCTTATACTGAGATAATCATGGATCCACTAACACACTTGTATCAATGGGTTGTGATATGTACTCCTGTGACTGTACTGGGCTGTGTGAAATCAGAGCCCTCTCTTGCTCATCTTCATAGACACATCAGTGACCTTTCATTGTGCCACATATCTCTGTTGGAAGTATACTTTGTAGACCAAGGGATATAGCACTCGTGGAAGGAGTGCTGATCAGCAGAAGGCCAACAGGGGACTATCAGGACAGGCTCTTCTCACTGGGCCTTGTGGTCTGTGAATAGGTGTGGAATACAGGTTTTTCACATTTTAGTCATTGTCCCCAGGTCAACATGAGCAACTGAGAGATACAAAAGAGAGATTTTTTTTTTTTTTTTTTTTTTTTTTTTTTTTTTTTTTTTATGGTTGGCCAGTGGTCACCCATTCGAGACAGCTTCCTGGTATTGGACCAGCTGGACTGGGTAGGTGTTTGGGGACTGGGCAAAGAGATACCTGAAGGATTTTGGTTGTCTTTGAGAGACTGCTGGTAGAGAGGGTAGAAGCCATATGATGGTCTTCGGGAAGATGAGATACTTCTTCTCTGTATTCTAGAAAGCCCGCTGAATCAAAGTTTTACTTACTCTAGCTCTCAGTGAGTGGCTGGTAGTGGCCTCTGTGTGAAAGGGGAAGTTCTGCAGAGGGCATGGGCACTGGGCACTCTGTCCTCTGAACAGATAGGCATTTAGACACATTTGCAAAATCCTGGGCAAGAAGATGCACTCTGTCTTGTGTAAATAGTTAAGAACTGCCCTTTCTTCCCCCAGACTAATTTATTTCCTTGACAACATTGCTTTCTGGCAGCTCCTTTCTGCAACTGGTTGCTGAATTGCAATGCTCAATAATCTGTGTAATAACATACTATAAAAACATATAAAGCCAGGAGAAAACTGGTTCTTTTACAAAAGTGGCTGAGCCTTTGAAAATGCTCACTCACATATGGATGGAAAGGAAGGCCTTAAATCCATCAGTAAAGGACCAGTGAGGTGTTTCAGCAGCTAAAAGTGATTGTCCCACAGATCTGGGAAGGCCTCACCCAAAGTGGACAGTGGCCCTCAGGCTTGGCTCACCCTGATTCTCCTCAGTCTGTCTCTTCCCACAGTGGACCTGGATGGAGCTTACCTGTAACACAGATGTGATAAGGTGAATGGCCATTCATGAATTAAAATTCCAAGGCAAACTAATATAGACAGGGAAGACAAGGTTTAGAACACAATAAGCCAAATATTTAGCTTATGGTTTTGGCAGTTAGAGTTGGACAGGGACCCAATTGTCGCCTGTGCCTTTGGTTATGTCAGGATTTGACTGAGTGACCCTGATGCCGCATGCCTGCACACTCAAGGCATGCCTATGTTCTTTGAAGAGCCAGGTTGTGGACGTAATGGACTTGCTCTCTGTTGTGTGGAGAGAGATGTTCACTGCCCGGTGCCATGGACTAGGGCCTGCAAGGAGCAGATGCTATGCTAGGTGCTGCTATGTATCACATTTTCTTCCTCACAGGAGGTCTACGAGAGGATGCGGTTGCTCTTCCTTACTGATGAGGATATGGGTGTTTTCAGAGGATTCAAGTCATTGTTACTGCATCTTTTGGCTAGAGAGAGGATGGGCTTTTTGAACTTGCATGTTTGACTTTGTTTCCCACAGTTTCCCTCACCTTCAGCCAGTGACCCTTCCCTAAGAACAACCACAGATTCTGGCTCCCTGATTCTTCTTACATTGTGTTTCGTGTTTCTATAAGTTGTAGCTCATACTGAGTTCTCTTGAGTGGGAAAGCAGACTCCCTTGCTTATTTATACTCTTACCCCAACCTAACTTTTCGAGGAGTTAACACCATCTCCTTATAGAATGAAGCACCTTTTCCTGTCATGAAGGGGATGACCAACACATTGTTCTCAAAGGCCACTGATTAACAGGATGCTTTTGTTTGTTTGTTTGGTGTCTACCCTGATCATTTTTGAGTGATGAATTGTCAGAAAGCAAGATGGCTACCGAGGAGTATCATTCTCATCAGGAGTATGGTGTTTTTTTATTGCCTTGCAGCCTAAGAATTCCAAGTTCACATTTTGTAAAAGGATTTTGTTACTCGGGTTTAATTTTGCTGAACCCATGGTTGTTTGGTGATGTGAAGAGACCAAAAAAACAAAAACCTGTCAAGGTGTTCGTGTCTAAACCAGCAGAAGGGGGGGACTGTCCAGCAGAAGTGCTGTACACAAATGCAATGTTCTTTGCATCTCTAGCTCTCATGGTGGCCTATCACCCCATAGCAGGGCCTGTACCCCTTGTGGAGGATGGTGGCAGAATGAAAATCAAGCAAGAAGCTTGCAGCTGAAGAGACAGTCGCTCATATAGTTCTTTGGTTTTTGTTACCATGTTGATTTATATAAAGTCTGAGTTTATCAGCAGTTTAGTATCTGGGCTTGGTAGGGTTCCCACTCCGAAGCCTCTCAGTCCTAACGCAACAAAGACAGGCTAGGCATTGGATTACACTTGTGCCACCCATGAAGCATGGCCATAGTGAATATGAGCCCCAGGGTGTATGTTCCATTTGCTGGAAGCTGTCAAGTCTTATCAGCCTTTTGTTAGGGTGTATTTTTTTCCCTCCTTGAAAACTCATAAAAATTCATGTTGTGGTATTAATGCCTACAGGGTCCAGTAAAATTCTGCCAGTTGCTTCTACCCATCCCCCGTCACAGATACAACTGTCCTCAGATACATGGGCACAGATGTGTGCTTCTGAATCTGTACTGGAGGCTCATGTATCTGCCTAAGTGAGTTTTCCAGGAGAAATGAAATAAACGAATTTTCCTCCCAATGGTTCAGTGTAACCAAGATATTCTTATGCATGTTCTCAGAAGGCTTCATTCTGGGGGAATATTTTATATTTCAATAGACTTGTGCATGTGCTTTGCATACCTTTTTATTACCACAGTGATAGCCTGCTTATCTGTATGTTTTGAAAGAAAATATTATTTTGTGGTTTTGTTTCCTGAGCTGTGTGGGCACATGTCTATTCCTGAGTGAGTGCATGTGTATGTGTGGGTGTGGATGTAGAGGCCAAGGGGCAACCTTGGGTGGATGTCATTCTATCCTCCTGTTTGAGACATTGTCCCTCATTGGCGTAGCAGTCACAAATTATAAGAGACTGTTCTGCCAGTGAGGCCCCAGTATTCTCTTGTCTCTGCTCCCCCAAGACTGTGATTATGAGTCTACTGCCACATCTGGCTGTCTTCCTAGGCACTAATGATTGAACTTGGGTCCCCATGCACTCAACAAAAGCACTTTACTGAGATGTCTCCTAGGTTCCTTACTTAAAAACAAAACAAAACTGTAGAGATGTCATTTTTGTGTGTTGGTAGAAACAACCAGTTTATGGATTCTTTATGTGTTGTGTATGTAGTAGGGGCATATGCTCTTATGCCTTTAAAAACAGAAGAAAAACTATGAAGTCAGGCTACTGCAGAATTTTAGTACTTTAAAAGTTTTGACTTGGGTGAAAGGTTTAAGGTTTTTTTTTTTCCCCCATGAACTGAATCCAGGAGTAATATTTAAAAATAATTGTGATTCACTAATTATAGTACAGTGTTATCAAAATGTTCTGTAGGACAAATCATGTGCCATAATGCTTAGCCATGTAAGATGAAACCTCATGCAGTAGGAGGGTGTACCCCCTGGCACCTTTGTAGCATTTTTATAGTAAAGCAATTATACCGTGTTGTGATATGTTTTTGTGAGCCAGGGAAATACATGGAGTTCTGTAATGCTAGCTGCTGGCCTTCCCCATTACAACCATTTGGAATCATGCCTGCAAATTAGTATATCAGAAAAGCTCAGTACAGTGATGAATTCTGAACAAAGTTCTGTCGTGTTTTCCTCTTATTATGAATGGAGAAGTTATGACTGTGTGAAATTGGTGTGAGCAGATCACCTGTAACACGGGGTGTTATGACAGCTAGCCATAACTAATGGCCTTCAGTGCAACCCCTGTGGAGCATTTCTGATGGAGGACACTTGAGCTCCCTGGGCACGAACCTTCTGGATGGAGGGCTAATTGTCTGTGACTTGTGTCTTAATATTTTTTTGTGAATTCCTATAGGAAATATTTGCTAGAAATTGTTCTCTGCTCGCCTGTCACTGCCCCTTGTCATCTCCATCCTTGTATCTAGGCACTTCTGTTTTTCATACTTCCTGATTTTTTTTTTTTAAGGTCTCACAGAAGTGGTAACTCATTTGGTTAGAATGGTGGTGATTTCAAAAGTGGAGGATTATGACCTCAGTTGGGGCTTAATCAGCTTGAGCAGGTGCATTCTAAGTAAGAGAGATACTGTTTTAATGCAGACGTCTCCCCCAATTCAGAGCAAGGGTGACATGGATGGGAGCTGGCACTGTGTTAGATCACAATTGTCTCTAACGAGATTGTTTTCTCCCCCACCTTGAACTCTCTGGGTACTGCCTGCAGTGTCCTGTTAATAAAACTGGAGAGGTGTAGGGGAGGAGCTGAGGGTGACTGTCTTAATTTTGTTCAGGAATTTCTAAGAAAAATGAGATCAGGTTTACACAGAACTTTGAGGGGGAGGGAATTTAGTCTTGGGAACCTCAAGTGATAGGAGATTGGTGTGCAATTCTAAGGCAATTTCGCTTAAATGGGATTCGTTTCCATGAAGGGCTTCATGGTGAGGTTTTGGAGTTGTCCTTTGGCTTTCAAATACTTTAGTGTCTGAGAAAAAGGGAAGAGATGACTGAGGGTTGTGTCTGGAGAACCAGGCCTTTTAAAGGTCAGTAACATCATTCTGCAGATTTAACTCCACTTTACATACATTTTAGTTAATTTTCTCAGTGAGAGCAATATAGTGTGTAACCCGGCCGGAAAGACATCGGCCATATTCCCAGTAGTTATTCAGCATTTACTGTATGTTTATGCTTTCTTTCCCTTACTTTTTATAGCTTGAGCATTTTCTTATATGTTTCGTGATAAAAATTAATGCAAGGTCACTAGCCCACACATTCTAATTCATTATTCATTTATTTCTCCACTGAAACAATTTTTTTTTAAGTACCTATGGTGCATCAGGCACTGAGGGTAATGGTAGGAAAAAAATAAAAAATTACAGCAAAAGAACCCAAGATGCTCAGATTATAATCTCCAGTGAGCATACATGCAGACATTCTCATCTACACACTGCCAACCTGGATTTACAGCACACAAAAAGGACTGTAAGATGAAAAGATGAAACCACATAAACCAATCAATTTATATACTCCATGAACTGAATAGAAGACCAAATGACATGCTTATTTCAACAGATTGGGGAAAATACTTAAAAAAAAATCCAATATTCTTCATGAATAAAATTCAACAAAATAGGTATAGAAGGTACTTCAAAACAGTAAGGGTTGTATATGAAGAAACCAAAAACTAGCTTCATAATTTACTGAGATTAATGTTTTAAAAAGAAAACTGAGATACTGTCTTCTTAAGATGTGGCATAAGGCAAGGATGTGCTCTCCTGTAGTTTTACCTAATATGATGTCTTAAGCAGGTCGATCAGGCAAGGAAAAAAAAAGCAGAATTTTCTTCATTTGCTGATACCATATCACAATCCTATGGAAAATTCTAAAGACTTTACAAAATCTATTCTAGCACTATTTTTAAGAGAATACACTGTTTTTGTATCAACAAGAAACAATATGAAAGGGGAAGTTAAGAAAACTGAGTTATATTAGCAACAAAAGGATGAATCCTTAGGAATTGAAGAGGTCAAGATGTGCGCTTTAAACATTCATAAGGCAACGGGAAAGTTACAGTGCCAGAGGAAACCGTCTCAGGTTCCTGGATTGCAGGGTAATCCCAACACTTGGGAGACAGGGGCAAGGGGATCTCTGTGAGTTTGAGATCAGTCTGGACTACAAAGTGAGTTCCAGCTCAGCCAGGGCTACATGGATAAACTATGTCTCAAAACCAAACTAAAAGAACAAAAGAAACTGGGCTCAAAAAATGAGATCAAAAAACGCTACTAAGACTTACTTGAAAACCATTATTGACATCTTAAAAAAAAGAGAGAGATGGTAATGACTTGGAAAATGGCAGGGTGAATATTGTTTAAATATCTACATTACTCAAAGCAAACCAAATTCTGTTATCATAGTAATGTTTTCTTTACGTAAATAGAAAAATCCTAAAATTCAGATTAAACCACGAACGGCCCCCAAATAGCGAAAGCTTTCTTGAAGAAAACTACCATACTGGAGACCTTATGCTTTCTGACTTCAAATTACATTATTGTTACAACTGTTTGTCAGAAAGCCTTCAGACTGGTCTGTCAGCATAGAGGACCCAGAATAAATCTCTACAGTTGTCGTGAACTCATCCTGAACATAAGTCCTAAGAACACAAAGGGATAGAAAAATCTCCAACAATTGGTGCTTGGAACACCATCTATGTGCAAAACAATGTTCCTGGTCCCATTTTGGATGACTTTGTATGTGGTGAGTGACAGGTGTCCAAGGTCTCAAATGTGAGACTCAAAATTGTTAAAACTCCAAAAGAAAATATAGGGAAAAGCTTCTCAACTGTAGTCACAGATATCTTGAAATGATAGCAGACGCACAGGCAGGAAAAGCAGAAATAGTCCAAGGAGATGAGATCAGACTAAGTATTTCCCGTGCCATTGAGGAAACATGAAAATATAAGTGTTATTGGGGCTTAGTGTACAAACATGGCAACCAGATCATCCCCTTCACACCAAAAGCATACTACGAGTCTTTGTGTTTCTCCAGTAATTCTGGTCTTTAGGGCACACTGGGACATGTGGTCTTACTGTGGCTTCTGTTCATCGGTGTATGGTTGGTTCTTACTTCCTTTACAAAATCACATTCTGTAACACATGATTGGTTGCAACAAGTGGGGAGGATGTTGTTACTGAGTCTGTGGTATCTTTAGCAGGTTAGAGCCTAGAAGAGGGTCCTTAGTTCTTTGGAGGTTTTTGGAGGTGAGATAAGAACCCAGTCTTCACTAGGAGAGAGGTCATCTCTTACTGATAATAGTGTAGAAGAGAAATGTTTGTGAAGAGGTTTTTTTTTTTTTTTTGAGCTTATTAGCATATACAGTTGGGCATATTTGAAGAATATTAATGATTGATCATGTTTGGTCTTAGCCATTTATCATTATTTTAGTATTAAAGAATCAACCACTTTCTATAGCAGCAGTTCTCAGCCTGTGGGTCAAGACCTCTTTGGGAGTTTCATGTCAGAGATCCTGCATATCAGATATTTACATTAAAATTCACAGCAGCAGTAATGTTACAGTTATGACATAGCCATGAAATAATACACAAGGATCTGTATAATAGGGTCTCAGCATCGGAAGGTTGAGAACCACTGCTCTATAGTAAAAGTCATAGCTTTCAATAAGTAAAACAAAGGACAGTAGTACTCTTAGTGCATCCACACTGGCCTTTCACAGAAGCTCTCTGACTTGGGGGTCTTGCTTATTTGGGACAAAGTATCAGTGTGTTCACAGTGTTTCTTTGAGACTTTCTGGAAGTTTGGACAGACTTTATACATAATATCTCAGTTCCACTGGATATAGTTCCATTGGTCCATCCCACCCTTTAGTGCTATGAAATGTTTAGTGCTTGTGTGTGTGTGTTTAATGCTTGGAAGGAGGAAATTTACTGCCAAATCTATTTGGCAAAATTGCAAGTTGATTACGTACAGTAATTTTACCTGACATGTTTAGATTGAACTCCATCCTGCAGATTCTAGAAGAGATATCTGCACATATGCAGATGATAAAGCAAATAGATCAAGGAACAGTTCTGTGTACTTGTTTGAAGAGAGTCCATACTTGGTTCTGAATTTCAGAGCATTCGGACATCCCGGGCAGTTCTTAGTGTTATGCCACAGAGCCTAACCTAAAGAGGAAGATAGTGTGTGTGTGTGTGGGGGGGGGTCCACACTTCTATATTTCAGATCATTGACTCTTACTTTTTGGGCTCATGGTTTGGCAGACCATCATAGCAGGGAACCCGTGATGGGAGCAGAGCAGTTCACCTATTAGCAGGTAGGAGGAGAGACAGACAGGATGCTTAAGCCAGCTGCCTCCTCCTCCAACCTTTATTCCACCTGGGCCTGCAACCTACAGAATAGTACTGCAGACACACAGGATATAATTTTTACCCTTTGTTAATCCTCTCTGGAAATAAGTTTACAGACTGTACTAGTCTCCCAGTTGCTTCTCGATCCAATCAAATTGACAAGGTGAATCATCACAGTACCCAAGGAAGAAAGTAGGATTGTTATATGATTCGGTGTCTTGAAGGCAGAGAGAAGCTGTTGCTTGGGAGAAGCATTTTTGTTATTGAGGACTGAGAAATTTTCCACTGACCAGTCGGAAAATTGAGTATTAACAAAGAAATGGCCTAATTGCTTTGAGATTCCATCTCTTCCAAGTCAGAATGACTGTCATAGAGTGAAAATGACAGATGCAGGTGAGGACATAGACAGGGAAGAGCCCTTACTGCTGGTGGGAATGTAAACTTGGCAGTCATGGGAGTCAGTGTGACGGTTCCTCAGGAAAGGTAAAAATAGGCTGTGGTAGAACACACTTTTAATCCCATCGCTAGGGAAGCAGAGGCAGGCAGACATCTGTGAGTTCCAGGGCAGCCTAGTCTACAAAGGAAGTTCCAGGACATACAGGGCAACCAGCCTGGGAAACACAGAAAAATCCTTTCTTGAAAAAAAAAAAATTGCAAAATTAGACCTACCGTATGGTCCAGCTTTTGGGTTTGGGTATATACCCAAAGGACTCACAGTCAACATACCATAGAGATATTTGTGCAGCCATATTGATTATTGCCTTATTCCTCTTAGGAAACGGGGCCAATGTAGATGTTTCTCCGAAGATGAATGAATCTTGGTGAAGAAAATACAGTATATATTCGAGATGGAATTTTACCTAGACATTTAAATCTTTGTCTCTAGAAAATTAAATTTTCTAGAGACATTTAAAAAGAATGAAATTATGACTTTTGCAGGAAACTAGATGGAACTTGACATCATGCTAAGTGAAATAAACCAGGCTCAGAAAGACAATCATGCTGTGTTTACTCTTATACTTAGAACATAGATGTAAAATTGTATAGGCATGGGCATCACTATATGTGCATTTATAGAACATGAAATTAGAGAAGGTTGGAAAGTGGAATACAGGTTGTAAGAAAGCATCTGAGAGGGCAATGAAGGAAGAAAGGACAGATGTGTAGTGTGTAGAGTGGCAGGCAGGGCAGGGTACACGGACAATTGAAAACAGTCTAACAACACATATCTGAAGAGGCCATATGGATTCATTACTTCGCATGCTAACCTAACTCTGTTAGAAGATACTGAAGAATGCCCTCCAAGACAAGCCCTGATAGTGTGTTTTAGAGTTACGTGGAATTTTATATTCAAGGGTCATGATCAAGATGCTCCGTTTGGAGAGAACAGCTAGTTTGCTGCAAAGGTCAATGTACCCTGAGCCCTTTAGGAATTCAAGATACCTGGTAGAGTTTTATGCTTGTGTGAATGCTCATCCGTACCAGGGAGGGGCAACAAGAGAGGCTTAGTTGCTTATGTTATGCTACTTTGGATGAACAGAAACATACATGGCATATGTAACTGTACAAGGAAGACCTGTGGTCAGTTTTGGCTTCAGCATTGATGTCTATTGAAGGCTAACTAACACTTGAGGGAGATATTTCCTCTAGGATTCTTGTCCCATCCTGGTGGCTAGCCCTGCCTTCATCTTACCTGGGCAAGCTTCAAATGGAGTCCTGACCTACCTTTTTCTCTGTCCCAAACGGTCTGTGTTCACTTTAGCAAATCGATGAGCATCCCATAGTTAATATTCTGAACTGCTTCCACCAGGACCCATCCACATCTTCCTGAAAGACTCCTCAGTGAAGCTTTGTCACATTCTTCAGCCTCGAAGCAGCATCCATCGGCTGCTTTCCATTTGTGTCTTTGGTATAACTCAGTGTTTTGTAAAATACTTTTTGCTCATTGTCTCTGGCTGTTGGGAAGTGTTGTGAAAATGCCTGGGGATGTCCTGGCTAATATTAAAATGATTTAGGAAAAGCCAATGTTGAACAGTTTTAATCATCCGTGAAGATTGCCTGAGAGTAGTTAGTGTTCATGTTTGAATAGAATGCATCTTTATTTTGAAACTTTGAAATATTCAAGTTACTTATTAGCTCACAAGAAGCAAGGGCGGAGTCGTAGGCTTTAGAATGAGGTGGAGGCTTCAACTCTCATTTAAAACTTATTAGGCTTGATCTTTAGTGATGAGAAAGAGCCACACCATAGTAGTAGTTTTCAGCCCATATTACATATTAAAATCATTTGAGAATTTTAGGAAAAAATGAAATATCATTACCAAAAATAGGGCCTGACTCCAGACTAAATAAATGTGACATGATTTCTGTGTTGCTTTGTATTCCTTGGGAACCTGCTGATTTTAACAGGGTGGCAATGGCTGTCCAAGAATGTTGCCCTCCCCCCCCCCCCGAAAAGAAAAAAAAAAGCCATCAGGATGCAGAGAGACCAAACCCAATCCATAATTCTGCCTGTAAAGGATTGCAGAGTCCTTTACACTAGATCACTTGGACTATTCAGCTGCATCATGGGAAGTCTGCATTGTGGCTTCAGTGTGCTTAGGAACAGCTCAAGAAAACAGAGGGGGAGATCTGTGATGGGTATCTGATTATGGGGAGTGGCATGCTCACTAAAGTTTGTCCCCGCTCTTGATTTGTGGTAACAAGCAGCATAAGGAAATCTGCCAGGGCTTCTCAGTAAAGTGATCAGATAAATTGACAAGCTTTTAAATGCTCACATTGGAAAACTTCATGTGTTCATTATGTCATTCTTTCCCAAGGGTCTTTAAGAGTCTACTTGGAAATTCTTTACTGGTTTTTGTTATCACAGTGTGTGTAGTTAAACCTGGACAATCTGGAGCTATTTGAGGAAAGATTATCGTAGTATCAATTTTTTTTTTCATAAGCCATAGTTCATCCTAGTAAGAGAATGCCCGAACTATAAAGTATGTCCATGATGTTTCTCAGTCTATGCTGTCATACAGGTTTCTGGGTAATTGAGCTGGTTCATACCAGTGCTCTGCTGGCCCTACAGGTACTGCACTTAGGAGCACTGTGCATGGATTCTCTGTCTTTTTCTGGCTATCCTTTGACTTGCATACTTTCAATCTTGTCATTTGAAAAATAGTTTTCTCACAGTAGTTTATTATTTCTTAAAAATTTGAATTTTTTTTGTCTCAATCCGTCATGGAATTTAAAAGTAGGTAAGGAAATGAGTTGAATTATGGGTCTGATAATAAACATGTTGTCACTAAGAACTTTAAGACCTAGGGAATGATGTCAGTGAATTGCAGTAAATGGACTCGATAATTTCATCTGTGTTCTGGAAAGGTGGGCTGGCTGGTGATTTCTAAATGAGGTCAGGAATTGTATGTGAAGATGTGATGCAGGGCCTTAAGCAAAAAAGCATCCCGGAATTTGAAGTTTTCATGTACAGTACGTCCATCTTGATCTCTCAACTTGAATATTACATTTTACTAAGTTTGCTGATATGGTGCAAGACACCTACGTATAACAAAGGAGGAAGACCAGTAGGTTCACTGTGGCAATGAGCTGTGGGTGAGAATATGGAGGGGTAATGTAGTACTTTTGTATGCTAGGTAATGCTCTAGGGGCTTTGTCCAGTAGCACACCTACAAATTATGTAAATTTGGATGTAAAACAATTAGTGACCATTGGACATTGTGAAGCTAATAACAGAGTTTTGTTTCGTATGTAACTTGACAGTAGCGAGATCTGTATTTTGTGTAACTCAGTGCTTGGCCCTTTTGTAAAATTACCATAGTGAGAGTCTGTTTAATCCCGATAAATCCCAGTTAGGAAGGGGTTTTCACCTCCCTAGTTTACAGATGAGGAAACTCAACCAAACGCAGTTAAATAGTTTGGCAAGGGCTGTTTAACTAACCAGGGCAGATCCAGGTTTGAATACATGCAGGAAATAAGGCTTGAGACCCTTAATTCTCACAGGGTATGCTCTGTTGTCTAGAGAGACTCTTTGCTGGCTTCTGGCTTCTGGGTGGTTATCATCAACAAAAGCTTACTAAACCTTTCCAATTTTAAAATATCCTTTGGATTATTTTCCTGTCAAAATATCCATAAGAAGAATGTGGGCATCATGAGCTATAATTGCTTAGAATTTAAAGTTTGAAGGCCTAACTGCCAGTATCTCGGCATGTAATCTTATTTGGAGATAGTTATTGCTGAGAGAATGAAGATGAGCTCATGCTGGTGGAGGGCACAACTCTGATCTGCTGGGAAAGCGTCTTTGAAAGAAGCAGAAAGTTGAATGCACATAGCCCATATGACTTCCGGACGGCCAGACAAGGGCTCTGAAGCTATTGGTACCCTGTGTCAGCTCTCAAATAGAGGCCTGCAGAATGCTCTCATAAGCAGAATCCTAGGTCAAAGAGTCAAAAAAAAAAAAAAAAAAAAAGTCACTGTTACACTATTCAGCATTAACTAGGTAGGAATTGAGAGGTTGGCTAGCAGATTCTTCCTGTGGTTTTGCAAGGACTCAGGAGCTTAACCTCTAACACTGGCCAGCAGCTCAGGCTAGGGAGCAGCATGGCTCAGTCACCCAGAGCACCACAGGGCACATTCTTGCTTTTCCTAATTATGGTTTGTAGTCCCTGTCTCTATCCAGTGGCAGAAGAGAGAACTAGATCACATATTATTAGGCCAGGAAGAGCCCAAATCGGAGGGTGGCTTTCTACCCAGTGTGTTGCTGTTGCGTTGTTACAATCAGGCTGTCGTTAAGGACTCTTATTTGCAATTGGAATTCGGGGAGAGAGCTTGGTTGAGAGGTCATGGTAACCTTGGCACTAAGGCCACCTTTTGGGGCCAGTCTCAGAGGGTCACTTTCAAGAAGGTGAGTAAGCAGAGTAGCTCGACGTGAGAGCCAAGGAGAAGCTGAAGTGGGGGAAAATCTAGATGGGTTCAAGTGTGCAGGAGAAACCATAGAGCTGATGTCATGATTCTCACAGTGTACTGTTTGGTTTGTCCTTCCTGTGTTTGGACATAGAGATGCTTCTACTTATGAGTTTCTCCCTGTGGAGACTTATGTGGTTACTAGTCTCATATTCAAATGAACTCAAACTGGAGGGGAAGGATGTGTGGAACCCTGCCTGAATGACAAGTACAGATGTTGTTCCAAAGTTGTGAAAACTTGTCTCATGCACTCAGTCTCCACAAGCATCATATTGGACCATCTAGAACTTTACCTAGGGGCTTAATTTTGTTGCATTGTACCAGTACACACACACACACGCACACGCACACGCACACACACACACACACACACACACACACACACACACACACACACACAAAGCCAAGCTGATTTACAGAAAAAGACTGTCAGTCTGTTCTAAAGTTTGACAGTGACTACTTCATGGCAACTTACCACAATGTTGTTATACAACTTTTAAAGTTGTTGGCGATTTTAAGTGTGGCATGGAGTTCATTTTCTTGATATATATTTATTTTAGTACTTCCTTTTCCTCTCTCTTCAGTAACTGGTAATTTATATTAATTTTCCTATGTAGTGCACTAACCACGTATTATTGCTTGGCATTTATCTTCTCCAGTTGTGAGCTTGACTTTGTACCTCACAGAATCATTTTCCCCAATGCTATAATCTTATCTGTCCCTGTCCCTGTGCATTGGCTCCTCACTTGGTAGGAATTTGTTTATTTATTTACTTATTTGCCATGGAGTATGTTTTATTTTCATCAATCATATAAATCATTTTCTATAATATCCCAGGGCAAGTCAGTGAAATTTGTCAGTGTGATCAGTGTGCAAGAGGTACTCCTTCAGATACCTGTGGGTCAGTGGCATCGACGTGGAGTACCCCGGTCCACGGTGGTTGTTTTTTAATTTTGAGAAATTCAGATTTTTTTTTTTAACTAATTATTTCTTTACTAATGGTGGTGCTGGTGGTGGGGTAGTGTGTGTGTGTGTGTGTGTGTGTGTTGGGGTGGGTGCTCACATCTTTGTGTGCTGCTCTCTGACATGTGAGGGAAGCAAAGCAAACCATGGTGGGTTTAGGGGCATATGATCCAAGTATCTTATATGCATGCACGCATGAACATGCCAAGTGAAATCTATTACTGTGTACAATCAATATATGCTAACAAAGGTGAATTAAAAATTATGAAGCCCAAATTGCTTCTCTATTTCCGAACCGTGATTCAGGCTACAGAAGGAAGGCAGGGTTTCATGCCGTGTCAGCCACAGTCCCTCAACTCAGATTTGTGAGCAGGACACTGGGCTTGTTTGCCTATACATAGCACATGGGTTGTGGTGTCCTTTTGTGGTATATTTTACATGACACACACAGCCAAGTTGAGTCCTGAAGAGAAGGTCATGCTGCTTCTGCTTTCCTGAGGTGAGGAGCTAAGGGGGGGGCTTGTGGGAAGTGCTCTTTACCCTTGGGTTCTTTTCTGTTATTCTCCTTGTTCTAGAATATTCTGAACATGGAAATTACATCTTTTCAGATATTATAAAAATATATTATTAATATTCCAGACAATTAAAATATAAACATAAAACATACCCCTGACCAAGAGCCAAGACTGTTGTGAACACATTGGCTGCCTATTTTATGTGCATACATGTACCTTTTATAAAGCCAAGATATGATTCATGAAAGGCATGTGATTTTGAAATCTAGTTTTTCTCACTTTATATATAAATGTTTTTCCATATGAGAGAAAACCAGATTGTTAAAAAGTGATTTCATGTTGTATAGAGACATCAGAATTTCATTTCCTATTGGACACAAGATTATTTCTGTTCACTCTTTTAGGCTACTGCAGTAAAACACACTTTGATTATACTTTCAAATCTGTCTTGGCACACTTGTTTGAGTTTCCTCCTGGGGTAAATTCCTAGAAGTCCAATTGAAGGGACAAAGAATGGGTACCTTTGTAAGATGTTGGATCTAGATTTCCATATTTTCCTCTAGAAAAGTAATGTTATAAATATTACTATTTTTCTCATACTGTTAAATTCAGAGGTGTTATTTTTTTAAACACATTGTTAATGTGAAATATGGTTAAATGACAAGTCAAAGTATTTAACCATTTAATTATTGTTAGAAATGAAATATTTATTATGACCACTTGATAACAAGTTAAATTGAAAGGTATGTTTGTGGGCACTTTGGCCCAGTCCAACTTGCTGTGTATTTGCACATTTTTCTGCTGGCCAATCAGTCCTGTCACGGATAGGTAAGAACTCCATCTATTTTTAGAATATTGATCCCTTTCTAGCAAAGTTAGAAATAAACTATGGAAGAAAATTTCCATTTTATTGTAGCTTAAAAGTTTTGTTTACTTCTTTTTCTTATTTTAAAACATTATCTTTTTGAATATCACATTAGTTACATTTCTTTGCTTTCTTTTAGTCTTGATGGTTTGTTTCTGTATCACAAACACTGTTTGGAGTCTTTCAGGGCTCCTGGCTCTTAAATTTGTTGCAAGCTTTAGCTCAGGGCTCCCCGGCTTCCTCGGGCTGTCACATCCTCCAGCAGTGTGGGTGCAGTGTGTTCTCAGGAAGGAACTGTGGAGTTTCTTCATTTCAGGGCAGGCAGAACAAGGTGTCTGGCAGGGAGAAAACAGAAGGCCAACATTAAAATTAGCAAAAAGGTGGTTTCCTTTTCTGTGCGGCCATGTTCTCGTGAATTTAAGCAAGTCAAAGCTAGGATTCTTATCCCTCCCATATGTCTCTTCTGCCTTTCATGGCCCATTTTATCATTAGCATGCGGTGCCAGGCATAATTTGGAATACAGAAAATAAAGGTTTTGAAGGAAGCTCATTAATATGGACAGTGTGGCTCAGTAGCAGAGTGTGTATCTAGCACACGTGAGGTCCTTAGATGGATACCTAGCATTGCAAAAACCAAAATGCTTGTTGTGGAATATTATTTTAAGATGTGTTACATTTGTTTATGCTGTAGAATATTTTAATGATGCAAAGATGTATAGCATTTTTTAATGTTGTATTTGTCTAACCCTGTGAAGCTGTGCTACTTTGCCTGTCTAAAACACCTGATTGGTCTAGTAATGAGCTGAACAACCAGTAGCAAGGCAGGAAAGAGGATAGGTGGAGAAATCTGGAGGGAAAGATCAAGGAACAAGAAAAGGAGGAGAGAAGGACTCCAGGGGCATCCACTCAGCTCCACAGCCAGCCACAGAGCAAGAAGTAAAGAGAGATATACATAAGCAGAGAACAGCAAAAGCCCAGAGGTATAAGGGAGATGGGATAATTTAAGAAAAGCTGGCTAGAAATAAGCCAAGCTAAGGCCAAGAATTTATAAGTAATAATAAGCCTTCGTGTGATTTATTTGGGAGCTTGGTGGGCAGACCCCTAAAGAGTAAAAAACAACCAACAGCAAATGCCCCCAACACAAAAATAACCCCTCAAAGTAACCAATTATATTGAAGTACAGTTATCGTCAAAATACTGAAAATCTACTTCCAATGTAAAAACTCTAATACTATCCCTTTCAAATTCTTTCAAAAAAATACTTTGGAACTCAGTTTGTGAAATATAGTTAATCAAAATATTAAAAATCTGTGTCTAGAAAAAGATCTGCTTTTTGATTAAAGCATGGGCTGTGAAGAGATGCAGTGTCTGTAATAACTACTGTCATTGCTGAGTTGTCATAAGGGTAGATGATGGTCTAAGATTTCTAATGTGATATGGCAACATCTGGTTTATGTGCACTTGTAGGCTGCCCTTGTGTGTGAAGATGTTGGCTATTAGGTCAACAAAAACAAAGATGTCATTGTTGGCCCAGCTCACAGCTCCTGAACTTGCTCTTGCAACTCGGTCTCCTCTCTATTAATTCATCCCTCTACTAATTCACACTGCTGGAGGATGTAACAGCCCAAGGAAGCCGGGGAGCCCTGAGCTAAAACTTGCAACAAATTTAAGAGCCGGGAGCACTGAAAGACTCCGAACAGTGTTTGTGATACAGAAACAAACCATCTGACCTTCATTTAGGGACTGCAAAGTAAAATCGAGTCTTGACTCAATTACCATATAAACTAGAAAAAGAGCACCAGCGAATCTGGGCAGAGTCTGGGACTGATATTTTATGAGTAATTTTTGTGAGATTGGTTACTAGTGAGTAACCTACTGTGTAGGGTTTATTTTCTCATTGAGGCAGGATAGGACATGGGACCCTTTTTACAATATAAGGTAGTCTGGTAAGTGGGTCATAAACCACATGAAAGTTACAATAATAAGAGGTGAATTCAGTTAGCAGAGTCTGGGAAAAGATTCTTGGAGGGATGATGCTGAGGAACAGGTATGAAAGAATGAGAGAGAAGGGTCAGGATGGGAGCAGAGTTTTGTAAAGCAGTCTCAGATTAGGGGGAACCATGTGCATTGGAGTTGGGAGACAAAGAGTTGGGTACATTTGATGGCCAAGTAGCAGCCACTAAGAATTAGTGTAGAGAGCGGGGAATTCAATGGCCTAAAAAAAGAGCCAGAGTAGAAGCAGAAAAAAAAAAAAATCTCTGTGCATATTGACAAGGGTTTGGAATTCATTCAGTGTGAAAAAAAAAAAAAAGACTTTCAGCTTGTGGATGGTAGGCTCCAATTAATACCTTACAGAGACTCCATAAAAGGTGCTGGATGGAGAATCACGGAGAATGAAGTATATGAGGAGGCAACTGGATAGGTGTCTCAAGAAATAGAGATGAAAGGTCTGAATGTAGGGGAAAACCAGGGCTTTCTGACTGCAGAACTGGAGGATTGAGCAAAACTAGAGGCCAAGGGCAACATTTAAGTTTCATTTTGAGTAACAGTGGCATACCACCATGGGGTGGAGGCAAAGAGGGAAGACTTGTATCATCGCTTCACAGGTAAGGAGTCTTTGACCAAGTTCAGTTTGGGATGCCTATTAGACTCCCAAATACCCAAAGTGTATATATCACTGGGTACTTGAGTCAAGAGCTTGGAAACTTTTGCACTGTATGTCAAATTGTGGCTACCCACATAAATAATTAGTGGTATAGTCATTGGTGGGTTGCTTAGAAGCATCTCAAAACAAATAGGAAGAATTCAGATTTGACAGAATCAGA
The DNA here is from genome assembly GCA_033318265.1 of Phyllotis vaccarum. NCBI lineage: Eukaryota > Metazoa > Chordata > Mammalia > Rodentia > Cricetidae > Phyllotis > Phyllotis vaccarum. The sequence goes on along the minus strand of JARWLC010000012.1, from coordinate 36,566,315 downwards.
AGCAGATTGAAACAAATATATAAAATACCATCAAGGACATGGAGTAACCATGAAGTGGAGCTGTGTTCAGGGACTTTAGGCACAGTATTGTGAGTTCCTAAGAACTCAAATGGTTCCCTCTCATTACATGATCTTAACAATAATATTATTAATACTATTAGTACCTCTGTTCTGAAACTGTGAACTTGAGACAAATTAACAACTATTTTGGTACCATTCTGAACTGGGACTTTTGGGATGCCTTTGAAAAGGGACATAGATGTAACATTTTTACATTGATGGAGAACCCATTAGTCTTAAATTTAGGTCACATTAGTAGGAATTCACAATTAAAAAACACATATTGGAGGTAACATGATTTGATATACATATGCATGTTGAAAGGCCAATGTAGTAATGCTAATCAACATAGACACTATTATTTCATGGGCTTTTTGTCATTAGACACTTGAAATCTCCTCTCAGCAAAGTTCCTGTTCATAATAACTATGGCCCTCACACTGTGCCTTTGCTCTACATTTATTTATGGTCCATAGCTGTGGTTTTCTATTCTTTAACCTACATGTCCTCATCAGCTCTCCAGCTCTCCAGCTCTCCAGCTCTCCAGCTCTCCAGCTCTCCAGCTCTCCAGCTCTCCAGCTCTCCAGCTCTCCCTCCCTCCCTCCCTCCCTCCCTCCCTCCCTCCCTCCCTCCCTCCCTCCCTCCCCTCCCTCCCTCCTTCCCCTCCCTCCCTCCTTCCCTCCCTCCCTCTCTCTCTTTCTTTGTTAATTCTGTACCTGTCTTATTTCACTTAGTATAAAGTCTTCCTGTTTTAGTGATATTGTCACACATGATCTTTTTTAATTAATTTTTTTAGATAGTTTCATGTATGTAGTCTATACTGGCCTCAGTCTCATTGTGTAGCCAAGCATAATCTTAACTATGGGAGTTATAGGTATGAAGCCATCACATCCTGTTCACGCTGTAATGGAAATTGAACACAGGTCTCCATCTATCCTTGGCTAGTGCTCTACTTTCTGAGTCACATCCCCAGCCTAGGGGCTCCTATTTAAAGGCTTAATTGTATTCTATCTTTGTATTGTTTTATACATACATGTATATTTTATATATAAATTTAATATAGAATAATTTATAGTTATATATAAAATAAGTTGTATTTATAAATTACATATAATTCTAAATTTAAATATGTTATATAACACACACACACACACATCCTCCTCCCAACTTTACCATTTGGAAATTCAGTAGTGGTCATTTAGATCCCTTATCTTGGTCATTATGGGTAAACTGAGTGAACATGATGTGCAGATGTCTCTATGGTTGGTTTGTTGGTATGGCTGTTGGTTTCATAACTTTGCATACTCAGTACCTGGGTTTCTGGATTGTAGAGCAGTTTCGTTTTGGTGTTTTAAGGAATCTCTACACTGCTTTCCATCATAATGGTACTAATTTACATTCTTACCAACAGTATACCATTCCCTTTTCTCTCTACACTCATGAACATTAGGCTTTTGTTGATTTGATAAGAGATATCCTGATGATGTGAGATGATATCATGTAGGGGGTTTGATTTGCATGACCCTGGTGGCTAGAGACACTGGTCACCTTTCATATGTTCTTGCCATTTAAATTTCTTTATTGAGAATTGTCTCTTGTGCCACACACACACACACACACACACACACACACACACACACACACACACACACGTGTATATAATGTATATATAATGTTTTTTGAGACAGATGTAGCTTTGGCTGTCCTTGAACTCACTCTATAGCTCAGACTAGCCTTGAGCTCTCAGAGATCCATGTACCTCCTCCTGGGCTTAAAGGCACCACTACCACTCAGGTATTTATTTATTTTTCTTCCTTTTTTGGTGTTGAATTTGATGAGCTGCCCAAATGTTTTAAGCATTAGCCCTTTGTGAGTATTTTAAAGAGTTTTTGTTTGCACACCCACTATAAATGCCTGAAAATGGCAATCTAGTTTCAATGAGCATTTCCGTAGGCATATTGTCTCTAATTATTACTTCCTACTAAAGGAGTAAGGGTTGCTGGGAAGTACAGCTGACTCCAGGGACTGGAGATGGGAATCAGGAATAAAAAACAGCCTGTTACGCTGGAAAGCAAGGAGGTGATCCCAGGCTACAAGGAGCTATCAGAAGGATTCAGGATTCTTTTCCCTGCTGTCTACGTGCAAGCTTGAGGTTTGATAAAAATGATCCCACCAAACTGAAATATACGAAGTGTATTTAAATCTGTCACTTCATAATGATCCAAAGAGAACTACTAGTCAACCTTTGGAAGAGGACATTAACTTGTTACTTTGAAGGTGATAGAGGGGACAAGGGAGACGTTTGTCCTGCCTTTCCACTTTGATTTGCTCCTCAGTTTGATGACATGAAGTTCTGTTTGCAGGACTGTGTAGCTAACAAATGAAGAACTGATAGATAGAATATTACAGTTTTGTAAACTCTAATGAGATAATGGACTGTCAATCACCACTAACACCACACACAGACAATGTGGAGGCATGATATGCCTATTGATGGAAATATACAACACCAAGTGGGATCTGTTATCATGGCTGTCTTTTCTGTTGTGTGTGTGTCTGCATACACACATGCACCACTGTGTAAAGGTTGGAGAACAACTTGTAAGAGTTTATTCTCTTTGTCACCATGTTGGTCCCGGAGGTCAGACTCAAGCTGTCTGGTTTGGTGGCAAGCCACCTTACCCACTGAGCCATCTTACTGGCCGGATTTACTCTATTTTACAAATGAAAACGAATCAGAGGCTGTTCAAATCTTGGATCTAACGGCCATGTGGACATGGAGATTCTGTCAGCAAAGTCTGAACCAAGGATAAATAAGTAAATTGGAATAAAAACATGGAAGAGGAACCTTAAAATTTAAAAAAAAAAAAAAAAAAAGACAAAAGTATTCCAATCAGTTGTGTAGACGTTATTTCTGTTTTGGTCCAACTAGACCCAAACTGTTTTGAAGCAATTGGGAAAATTTCAGGATTGGATACATGCTCTGTAGGGATAACTTTGAATTTTAGATGTGATTGACCGTATCACAGGTACATTTTAAAGGATTTGTCAGGCTGGAGAGATGGCTCAGAGGTTAAGAGCATTGACTGTTCTTCTAGAGACCCTTAGTTCAATTCCCAGCAACTGCATGGTGGCTCACAACCATCTATAATGAAATCTGGTGCCTTCCTCTGTCCTGCAGGCATATATGCAGGCAGGCAGAGTACTGTGTACGTAATAAGTAAATAAATCTTTAAAAATAAAAAAAGGAACTTGTCATCTTGGAGAGACAACTCTTGAAATTTATTGGTGTAACGAAGTTATGTCTGGGAAGGTGGGCAAATGGGCGGGACAGAGAGGAAACAAAATTGACAAATTAGGAACAGCGCTGCTTCTTTGTCTAGATATGACATTTTTCACATCTTGTAAAATTATTCCTATTATTTCCACTGAGGGTTATTAGATACAATTATATTATTATCCATAATTATACAGCCCAGAAATCTCGATTCTGGGAACTGAATCAAACAGAATGAAGCACTTTGTCAGTTACCGGTCCTAAGTTGGGCTACATTGTTTATATCACTGGGTGTTGCTCCTCAGGGGTTGAAGTTGGACACAGCACTGATGGTGTCTTACAGTGTGGTATGCTGTGGTTGTTGCCATGCTAATGTTTGGTAGCTGGACTGCTGGGAAAAAGCTACACCAGGCTCTTATTCTACGTTGAGCTCACATTTGCTACAAAAATCGTTCAGTGTGAATGTCAGAATATGGACCATTAGAATTTCCTTTGGCCCACTTAGTGGACTGAATGATGCTTTAAACAGATAGATGGCTGACATGTGTTCAGATCCGAGTCCCAGGCTAGCAATAGTCCCTTCCTTCCTTCCTTCCTTCCTTCCTTCCTTCCTTCCTTCCTTCCTTCCTTCCTTCCTTCCTTCCTTCCTTCCTTCCTCCCTCCCTCCCTCCCTCCCTCCCTCCCTCCCTCCTTCCCTCCCTCTCTTCCTTTCTTTGTGGTTGAGTTAACTATAACATTATAGAATTAAATATAAAGAAGTCGTACAGAATAGATTTAGAAGATATGTTTCTGTTGTCAGGGAAGCATGTTTCTTAGATAAAGGAATACCTTGGATTTTAAGAGTGCTAACATTAGGAAGCCTGTGTGGAGCTTCCCTTCTTACTGGGGGACGATCTCATGAAGCCACTACTGTTTGCTATGATCTCTGGCATTATGATGCACACAGATCTATGCTTCCAGTATCACAACCCCATGTGTGAAGTTCAAGGAAGTGATTGAAACAAAACCAAGTGAGAATCTAAAACAAGCCAATGATAGGTCATTGGGGAAGGGCACTTGCTTCATAGTTTGAGCATAATCCTGGAACCTACATGGTGGAAAGGGAAAACCCACTGTTGCAAGCTTTCCTATGACCTCTATATAAGCACCATAATATGCGTGCGTATGCACGTTTGCGCTTGCACAGATGCACACACACATCCACATGCACACACACCTAAGTTAATGTAAAAGAAACCAAGTACAATGGATAGTCGAGGGATTTGGGAAGAGAGGGTCTTCTTAGGAATCGTGCTGTCGAGTATAATATATTTGTGTCCAGCACCTTCACACCAGGATTCAGGCTACACTTCTAAATTGCCTTTTGGCTGCAGCTGCTTTCTCTATGCCAAATTTTCCCCCATTGACATTTTTCCTTTGCTAGTCAAAATAACATTTTTAGAGCAACATAATTTCTGTGAGTTCAGTCCTCCTTGTTTTCTTTGTTTCAGCCATGATTAAGTTTAAATGCAAATGGAAAATTCATTTGCTCGCTCACTGTTGTCGGTAGTCCTGATTCTAAAGGACTTGTTTGGAAAGAGGATCCTGACATGATTTCTGTCCCCTTCAAGTGACCCAAAAGCTTTCAGAGAAGATGAGAAAATGCCTTTTGATCAAAAATTGTAGTAGTGACTATTGGCTCCTTGAGTTACTGGATCCTGAATCCTGAACCCTCGGTTTTAAGAAAATATTCATTTTCAAGTAGATTTTTTTTCAGCTGTACCTTTGGATGTTGACTCTCTACAGCATTTTAGCAGTGGAGGGGGAAGTTCAGTTTGACTGGGTTTTTCTTTTCTTCAGATTGAATGGAAACTTTAGATTCTTTTAGGTGGATGTATGAATAATACCAGTAGCTTGCCAAATCTTCAGTTCTTGGAATCTGGCAAACAGCTTTATGTAAAAGATTACTGATCGGACTTTTATTTCCCTAGAGTTTGTATTTGAGGAATATCTAGCACATTCCTGGCTGTGGGGCCAGTTTGAAACAGACAGAGCAAAGGATGAAAGTATTATTACAAACTGCCACTGTATGAACCTGAGTCTTCACTCTGGGCAGCGATCTAAGCTCTCACATTTCAACCATCGTACTGGAGTTATTTTATTAATTCAAATGACTGAGAGAGAAAGCTTACTCGCTCTCCCCAGCTTATATGGAAGTTTAGGGGAGAAGCAACCACAACTTGAGGAATTCTGCTCCATAGGGGGAGACATTCATTTGTACTGGCTAAGTTTATGTCAGCTTGATACAAGCTAGAGTCATCAGAGTTGCCTCAGTTGAGAAAATTCCTCTGTAATATGGGGCTGTAGGCACGTCTGTAGGGCATCTTGTTAGGGCCCAGCTGTTGTCCCTAGAGCTAGTGGTCCTGGTTGCAAGTTGAGCAAGTCCTGTGGAACAAGTCTGTAAGCAACACCCCCCCAAGGCTTCTGTGTCAGCTCTTGCCCCCAGGATCCTGCCCTGTTTGAGTGTCCCTGTTCTGACTTCCTTTGATGATGAACAGTGGTTGGTGAGGTGTAAGTTAAAGAGACCCCTTCCTCCCCAGATTGCTTTGATAATGGTGGTCCATCACAGCAATAATAACCCTAACTAAGACATCATTTCTTTATACTGGCTACCAGGGGCTACAGAGAGATGTGGTCAGGCCAAAAGGAGCCATTTCCCAGCAGTGCTATTGAGGAGACAGGCACGGGGGCCCCTTTTTAGTGAATAGTGTTCTTTGCTTCAGGCAGCTGTGTTACAAGTAGATTTTCCCGGGTGTGGTGGTCTATACCTGCAACCCTAGCAGTTGGATAATTGGAACAGTGAGATTATGAGGTCATGGCTAGCTTAGGCTACACAGTGTGACCCTAGGTTTTTTTGTTTGTTTTGTTGGTTGGTTGGTTGGTTGTTTTTTGTTTTTAATTTCATGGCTGTTAAAAAAAAAATCAAAACTGAAACAGCTGATTTTTAAAAAATGAAATGTGACACATAGGTTGTTTCTTAGTTGCCTGAAGCATATTTGACCATCACAGTAGCCATGCTGTGATCTTGGTGGGGATAATAGTCTAATTTTGGGAGGGAGTTTGAAGGTGACAGTGCATGATACTAGACTTGGGTGGAACCTTAGAAACCTCCTAGTATAGAATTGGAGGTGAGGTTGGTGACAGCTTCAGGGAGCAGGTGGTATCTGCCCTCCTGGAGCCACAGAGAAAGCACTGGGCATATGTCTGTTTTGAGGGTCCAGGGTGGGATAGGAATCATAAGATTTTCACCAGGTGTCTCAGAGCATGTGAGCAGGAGGGATGGAACAACCATTACCCCAGCTCTGTTAACTTCCATCTGATAATTCTAAGGAAGTGAGGCTCCGGGCTATGGGGAACTGTACTGGGAGTCAATTCTCAAGATATCATGGGAAATTGTATTTGGATCTGAGGGATTAAGCTATATTTTCTCTCTGGATTTTTTTGGTCTATTTTTGTGTCTGCAATAATTTTATAGACAGCTATTTAAAATACAGCATCTTAAATTTAGTTTTTTCCCACCAGACTGAAGAGAATAGAGAATTTTATTCTAGTTAATTTGTTAAAATGATGAGGAAGATGGCCAAGTTTAATAATGTAAGAATTCAGCTGACAGCAGGTGATGGGGTATTCGATGATTCAATTACAGAATATTTAGTTTCAGGTTTGTTTCAAGCACATGCTACTCACCACTGAGTGAAGTTAGTGTTTTTCACTGTGGTTAATGGAGCAGATGTCTGCATGTTGTTGAGTGCATATGTATGCACACATTATGTTGGTGTCTTTGTGTATTATGCAGATGCATGTGTACATGTGTACATGCATGCGGAGGCCAGAAGTGCAATGTCATGTGTCTTCCGGTCTCTCTACCTTATTTTTTTGAGGCTGAGACTCTTACTAATTTGGAGCTCGGGAATTTGACTAGACTGGCTAAGCTCCAGGGATCTGCCTCTCCCCACTCCCTCCGCAGTGGGGCGACTACCACTGATACAGCTTACGTTCACTTGGGATTCCCAGCTACTCAAATTCAAATACTTACATTTGGGGAGCAGGGAATTTACCAGTTGATGCATCCCCCCAGCCCTGAGAAAAACTTTTTAACACTTTCCCCCCAAACAGAATAATGTTTGAAATCCTTCAAGGTTGCTCTACTGACCTTTCTGGCTAACCCTTAAAAGCCAAAAGGTGTCATGAAGTTTCTTGGTAAGAATCTCCATCAATAACCTTGCTCAGCTGGGGACCCTGACTAGCCAGCCAAGACAGGATCTGGGAATCTAATCAGTGTCTGAAGCAGTGAAAAATAACTGCCTCTCCTTCCCCTGTCAGTCATTAGTCTTACATAAATTCTCAGAGGAAGATGAGGCTTTGTGAGCATCTCCTCCCTCCATGATGGGATTGTGTGTAATCTATTGTGCAGGTAGTCATGGCCCTGTGTAGCAGTGCACTGTGGCAAGTCTGCTGTTGGGGTAACCAACAGCCTTCTGATTAGATTTCAAATGTGTTTCACAGAGGGAACTGATGTCTGACACTGTAAACCCAGTCCAACAGTCACGGCTGGGGAAAACGACTGATAATGTTTTGTTAAATGGACATACTGTGCCAGTTCAGTGGATTCTAAATAGCTGTTCGTATTCACAGATTAGCACTGCTGTCTGTTTGCTTTGGTCACAAATGCTTCTTACATTTGGGTGGTGCTAACTCCAGGGACTCATAGATGGTTAAAGGGATGACAGTAAGTGATGGCCTAACCCTGAACTATGACTGGAACATCTGTATCACCCTCTCCAGAGCTCAGAGGTGGCAGGAGAATGTGGGAGAGTGGAGTGTGGAATGTTGGCTTCTGGGCATGACGGGTTGGACTCTTGAACTCACCTGTAGGTTGCCCGCACAAGACACAGCGTCATGTCAGGGAGGGAGGAGGTGTTCACAAGGCCCCATTGGGGGGAAGGAGAGACATTTTCTTCAGTACTGTAGCCACTGACAAGGAGGTCCATGATACTGCACACAACTCCTCATACATGATTCTTTAAGCAGTTGTGATTCAACACATTGGATCACTAGAACATAAGCATGAGAACAGACCAGTGGGGAAGAGGAAGAGAATCCCTGAGCATGGAGAAGGAGAGAGTAGGCAATAGGGAAGGTGAATTTGAAGATACTGCATCGCATACATATGTGAACGTGTCATAATGAAGCCCAAACCCAATGCGTGTAATAACAAAAAGCATTTTAGACAGGGTACATTAAATATGAATCACTAAGCTTTTGTAACAAGCCACTTTGGGCTGATCAGGTTCTCTTGCACTACTTACAATTACATTTTGAATTTTGACTTTTCAGATGTTAGAACTTTGGGGAGGTGGATCCCTTGGCACTTAGCGTAAGTTTTGTGATCTGAGTTTGGATCCGCAGATCTCACAGAGAAGCCTTATGCAGTAATGTCTTCAATACCAGTATTCCCCTAAAGACAGCTGGAAAGTAAGACCCCAGAAACTCAGAGCCAGCAACCAGATTTCTGCAGTGGCTAAAGGCATCTCTCAATCAGGGTGGAAAGGCAGGGACCAACAGCGAGGATTGTCCTTCCATCCCCATACATGCATCATGGCGTGGCATGTATATGCTTGCATGACATATGCTAACAAGGACCCCACACCCACACCCGCATTTTTTCCCCTCAAAATCTCATCCCTTCCACCTTTCTCTTCTTCCACCTTCCTCCTTTCACAGACTGTTTCTCTAAGTTTATCTTCCTCCCCTACGCCTTGGATCATGAATCATTTCAGAGAAAAACATTTTCTTTATTCAAATAAGATATAGGTAGTCATGCCTTTTATCCTGTGTTGCTTATGTCCCAATTTTTAGGATAACATATTGAAATGTCCCTCAATTGAGATTGATAGCACAGGAAATGGCAGAATTTAGATGACAATGTCCTGTGCTAGCTTGCTTCATGGCCAGTCTCTACTGGCTTAATCTATAAGCCTTTCTTCCTGCCATTCAGTCGGCTCTGTGGAAGAGTGAACTTTCTGATCATTAATCACTATTAAAGGTTATGCTTTAGAAATATTTTGTGGTAACTTATTTTGATTGGCTTCAGAGGAGGGATGCCGCTGGTAACAGACCGACATCAGAAACTGGATTGTGACAGCGATGTGGATCTTAAATGCCAGTTATAGACTCTGATTTGAATACTTCTTGTGGAAGCCTCACACTTCTTAAAGTGCTAAAAATGATCTTCAATTGCTAGCTTTAAAAAGTGACATTCTGTCACTTCTTAACTTGTCATTTTAGCTTATGTAGGAATAACAAAAACATGGTATAAGGTATAAATCTAATGTAGTTTTTTCAGAAGTCTAGTGTTATTATGGTGGACAAGAATAGAACCCTCTTTATCTATGTTCCTAGGGACGTTATTAATTTTTTAGTGTCTTAACGCCAAGCATTTGAAGACTCGTGTGCCCTTATTTTCCATTTAGCTCCAGTTTGTGCTTTACTTATTCTTCAGCTCTATGGATGATGTCAGATGTGTCACAAGTACTTTATGAAACCATTTATCACAATTGTAAGAGTAGGTCTAGTAAGTCAAGATACTAGAGCCCTAAGTGGCTGCTTTAGTGACAAAGGCCTTGCCTGAGACCATACTGTGCTTCTTCTTAGCAACACCTAAGCTCAAAAACTATAATCTGTAAAAGCTTATTGTCAGTGTGATAAAGAATTCAAGTGACTTTTCAAAATTATTTTAATATTTAATGTGTATGGATATTTTGCCTGCATGCATGCCTATGTACTGTGAGTGTGCCTGGTACCCAAGGAGACCAGAAGAAGGCATCTGATTCCCTGGAACTGGAGTTACAGATGCCATGAGCTGCCCTGAAGGTTCTGGGAATCAAACTCAAGTCCTTTGGAAGAACAGCCAGTGTGCTTAACTGGTGAAGCATCTCTCAAGCCCCCTGCATGATGACTTTTAAAACCTATTTAAACTAAGCCACGCTATTGCTGTGTCTTCAAGCCACTTCTGTTGGTTTCCAATTCAAGATTTTTCTCCCTGCTTCTAAATATAATGTACTGAAAATTGGATTTCCCGATGTACTTAACTGCTAAAGTTAAGAAATTGGGAATGTCCTTGCCTCAGAAATAAGCTCTAGCAACCTTTACCTCCTGAGTCCTGAGCCAAGTCAACAGCCTTTTCATAATTGGTGTCCTCATCTTTTTGGAGAAACTTGGCGTGCTTTTGAACAGCTTGTCTCTAGGATCATCAGTTGGGACATCACTTCAATGTTCTGTACCAAACCAGCAAAGCTTCAGATGTTTAAAGAAATGCTTAGTTGGAAAAGCCCTTTCCAGGAGAAAGTTACCTTAACCTCTGAGACCCCCCTCCCTCATGTTCCCTGTGGCTGCCCTGTGTCCTTAAACACAGCATCTAAATATGTCTTCTTTGTAGTTTTAAAATATCCAGGAAGCTGTTTTTAGCAAGTGACATTGGTATTGAATACAATCAGAGCAAAGGTATATATGTGTTTGTTGGCTATGGAAGGTGGAAAGTCAATTTATGTAATGTTTTATACATTAATAAGACAAAGAATTGCCTAGAATAATTTATTTCCAGGAATGGTAAAATAATTGCATCTAAGTGTGTAGCCCAAGTGGTTATATCATCACCTAAGATGATCTTTAGAATCAAAGTTCCTTTGACAATAGGAGTGATGTGCATGCAGCACCCCATGGGGGTGGGGGCTTGATTACACTCTGGCCAGCTCCTCCCTCTCTCTAGCCTGTGTTGTCATAATTGCTTTATGAGAATCCCTGCCCCATTCTGCTGCATGCTGAATGTGGTTTTTAAAGCTGAACTTTAGAATGAAGCACCATGGGATTTAGATCTAGCCCTAATAACCTATAGTTTAATTACATCTGATAAGTAATTTATATTATTGATAACCTATAACTTGAGGGAAATGACTTCATTTGTGTGGTTAAAGTGTGTGTGTGTGTGTGTGTGTGTGTGTGTGTGTGTTTTGTCTTCAATGTTCCCATGCTATTTCAGGTTCTGTAGCAATGTGGTAAACTGTGGACATAACATGAAAAAAAAACTAATCTCAGTTCTGAACGTCGTCTTCTTCTTTTTTTTTTTTTTTGCTATAGTTCTTTTGGGGAAGTTTTACTTGGTTATTTTTACTGGAGTTCTGTGTGCTATGATTAGAACAAGAAGACTTAAGAGAGTTTAACTTGGCATGGAAGAGAGGCGACTGAGCAGAAAAAAATGTTTGCTGGGAAAAGAATCAAACATTTTAGGATCGTCAAGATGGATATCCAGTAGAAGCAGGGAAATAAAGCATGACATTGCCTGTATTTGGGGCTTCATATTGAAAATGCCTTAGGTGTATATTTAATGGTAACAGCGAAAGACAGTAACGGCTTTGATAATTTAACTTACTTTTCTCTTTGTTAAATTAAACTCCTCTGTCTTCTCTGTGGCATCTCTATTGAGTTTTTACCCGTGTCTCCTAAGAAAATGGCCTTATTAATTTTAATATTTCATCGCATGCTAACAATCTCAGAAGAATAGATTTGTGCCTGATTGAACTGGATCCTGAGATGTTTCTAAATTGAAAGCCTTGTCAAATACTCTATTTCCTTCCGAGTTTCAATATTTGAATTGTCACCTAGCAGAGTGGCTTTACTGGGCCTGGTTTACCCATGTGGCTGAGATGAAGTTGGTTTTTTATTATTTGTGGAGTAGTCATATTTGCTAAATTTATTTTTGAAGCAAAATTCTTACCGTAGGAATTGCTACTTTGTGATGACTGCTACCTGATAGGAATTGAAGCTATTTAAATAAAAAAAAAAAAAAAAGAAGGTTAAATTTAAGAGAAAGCTTCCGGTTTAGTTAAAATGACTCATTTTAGCTTGATGGTTTGAAAATTATACTTACAGCATAAGCAATAGGTTTGTGCTTTGGAAATTTAAAAAGACCTAGAAGATCTGTGATGTCTTCTATGTCTGCCTTCCCCTCTTGGCCGGAGCACAGGGCTCTCCTACTTTTGTGGTGTAGTGTTTCTTACAAGCTGTGGGAAGATGCCGGATCTGTTTATGTGGAGGTCTTGCCACTTATAAACAGTGCTTGATTGCTGTTCATATGAAATGCTGATCAGATTTGGACTACTCGAGTCTTGTTCCTAGGATGTGTTTAGGGTTGTCTGGCAAGAAAATGGATAGAACTTCAAGTATGATGAACAAGAGTAGCCATGCATGCCTGGGCGTGTGCACAACGCTGGGATTATGTGGATGGATGGATAGGATCTCTTCCAGCCACTCACCCTGGCAGTGGTCCAAGGCCATCTGTGAGGCGTTTCCTCCTAATCACTTGTCACACTTTGCCTAATTTCTTTGTAGAATCTCTATCTTTTTCCACTTCAGAGGCATTCTTTGTATCTAGCCTTTATTGTTTGTGACCATGTGGCTAACACAGTCTCCACATGAGGACTGCTTTCACAAGGAGACATCTTTCCTGGTCCCATGCAGCTCTCCAGGTATACAGGAGCATGCAGACCCTCACCTGTTGGTACCCTTTTGTCTGCCTCTGCCTCGTGGGTTATAACTGTCTTCACATACACCTCTTCTTCCTCAGTAGGCGCTCGATTCCTGTAGCCCCTCCCCAACCTGAGGCAGGCTTCGCACTCTTTTTTCCTGCTTCAGCAGTCCAAGTACCCAGACAACAGGCATATTATCACACGGCTCAGTTTGCCTCACTCTTTGCTATCACAGAGCCTGTATTGAGGGTAGCACATGGTAGGGCTAAATCAATTCTGTTAAAACTGCTGCCATAGGTCGCCCTTCTTAAACACCCCTTTTATATCCTTTGTGCTGTATATCTGTTCACTTTTCTGTTTATAATACTTATGAAAGTGTAGCTGGGTCTGGGATGTAGCTCACCAGCATAGAGCTTCCATAGTACCCACAAGGCCCTTGGTTCAAGCCCTAACATGGCGAACCCACAAATGAAGTATGCTCTTGGACCTTTTATTCTTTCAGTGAGGAGCTAGCAGGTTCTCACTTTGGGACCTGTGCAGGTCTCCCTTTGCTTTCTTATTGAAATGGGACTCTCTAACTTCTCAGAAAGCTTAACCAGCTACATCCAGTCTGTCATGTCTTTCAAATGTTGCCATGACTGTTTTTGTTGTTGCTGCTGTTTCAAGTGCTGAGGATGGAATCCAGAACCATATACATGCTAGCGAAGTGCTCTACCACTGAGATAGCCACTGTGTCTACCATGTCGAATAACACACCTGCTTCCAATCCAGCTCATTAAGCAAGCCGACCTCCTTTAACTGAAGGTTTTGCTGGGTGATCCAGGCGGAGATTGCCTGGTGATATCTTGACTTTTAGCACACGGGTTAGGTCTACGTCACATGTGGTCCTTTTGGGGTCCCAGGTAAATGGGCAGAGATGAGGAAGCATTTCTTATGTAAATGAGTTCCAATTGATTCTGTGGGAGAAGGATAACTTGATTTGCAGTATATGCCTCTTTGTGTGGTGTAAGTACTTCCTTCAAGAGTTACTTCTGGCTAGCTTACATGATGTCCATAGAAGAGCTGAATGTTACACAGCATTGTTTTTGTGTATTTTATTGAGCAAATGAATAGGCCATCTCAGAAGCATGGGTAATAGTAAAATGTAAATGAATTAGAAAGTTATGTATTTTGAGCACTTTTTAATGTTTAATTAGAAACCTATATAATTTGAGTCTTACTTATTGGAATGTTCAACTGTTGCCTTAAAAAATCCTGAAATTTTAATAGTAAGCCTTTATGAGCTGGTACAAGCTGGCTCCAGTATGAACTGAGCTAATCCAACTTGGACAAAAAGGTCTGGGTTCAGAACATTGTTTCTGTTCACATCCTTTTGGTCAAAGCAAGTCTTCCAGCAGAGCTCAGTGAACAAGTGAGGAAGCCCAATCAGCCAGCAGAGGAAGGAGCTAGAGTCACAGGGAAGGACGTGGCCTTGTGGAGACAGGAGGTGAATGTGGGCAGTGACTTACTCTGTTAGGGAGTTAGGGGTGTGTGTGTGTGTGTGTGTGTGTGTGTGTGTGTGTGTGTGTGTGTGTATGTGTGTGTGTGTCTACATATTGGACTAATGCCTGCCCACTCATACAGCTTATGAGGAAACCCATGGCTGTACATCTATGAACAGATTTGATGAAAGTGAGCTTTTCTTAAAGACCTGTAGCTGTTGCTTAGGGCCGATGGAATGAGTTTTGGCCTTTTATGTGCATGGCCATTCCTTCGTAGAGAATTGCTCTTTTACTGTTCTTTCTTTCCTGCTTGTCATTAATTGTTTTTCTCTTTGAACATTTTTGTATACCCCTCTTTATCCTTTCTCTCCCATTATGTCTTAGATCTTAGTGGTCTACATATCACTGATCCCTTCATAGAATTCGTCAAAATTCCCTCTTTTCTTGATAGTTGATGACTGGCTCCTGATTATGATTATTACCATTGATAAGTTAATTTTAGATACACTAGATGACAATGGTATAAAAGGTTGTTTTGGTTTTCTCTAATGAAAGTACAGCTCCGGTGAGTTTATCACACTCCATTCAAAGTCCAAGAATATTTGGGTAGTACAACTTAGCCTTGATGGGGACAGGGAAAAGGACACAGAGTTGGGTGGGAAGGGAAAAGGTGATTAATCTAGAAAGATGTAGAGGAGGAAAGGTAAATATGACCAATACAAGTATGAGTCTGAAATACTAAAAAAAAAAAAAAAAAAAAAAAAAAAAAAAAGTAAATTGCTTTTGTTCAAAGAAAAGAAGTTCCTAAAAGCACCGTTTTTAATATTAATTATTTTTTAATAATAGGAGGCCAGCCTTGCTCTACAGAGCAAATTCTAGAACAGCCAAGCTCAGGTAGTAAAGGAACTAACTTAAAACAGAAAGCTGGTGACGATGTCATTGAAAGATTTCTGAGTTCAGGGCTAGCCTGGTCTACAGAGCAAGTTTCAGGACAGCCAAGCTTAGGCAGTGAAGGAAATCATATAAAACAAAATGTTGGGGAAGATGTCATTTACCACATGGGGGGCATGTTCTAGCTTTGGCCATGTAATTCGACCTTCAAGGATAGAAGAAAGACATCATGTAACCTTCCTCCATGACTAAGGAAAGCCACTGAAGCTAGGCATGTGTCCTGGAGTCTCTATGAATGGAGGCCTAGTGAGGCCATTGTGTGAAGCTGTGAAAGTGAAGCCTGGATTGCCTTGGAGACTCCAGATGTTGGAGATGCCAGAGCCCTGGAGTACCTGATGAGGAAAGCTGCTAACAAGGAGAGAACCAGCCCAAGAAAGAAGTTTGTTTCAGTCAACAAAGCTGACAAGAGTTGGAGATGTGAAGAGCGCTTTGACATCAGACACGGAGATGAAGCATTTGGAGTTTGCGTGGCTGGTTTTCTGTTTTTCTTTGGTTCAGTATTTCATCACTGTGCTTCTTTCCCTACATTTTTGGAACAGTAATGGATATCCTGTGCCATTATTGTTGGAAGTATGTGCTCTGTTTTTTTTTTTTTAATTTTTATTTTACAGGGAATTATAGTTAAGAGATTACATAAATCTCAGAAGAGTTTCTGGACTTTAGACCTTTAAGTTTGAGACTGTTACATACTATGGGAACTTCTGAAGTTAGATTGAATGCATTTTTGCATTATGATATGGCTACAAGCCTTATGGGCTAGGGAGTGGAATGTGGTGGCTTGAAAGGAACTTTGTCCCCCAAAGGCAGTGGCACCTATCAGGAAGGGTAGCATTGTTTGAGTGGCTGTAGTCATGTTGGAGGAAGTGTGTCATTGTGGAGGTGGGCTTTGAGGTCTCATATATGCTCAAGATACCGCCCAGTATCTCAGTTCATTTCCTGTTGCCTGCAAGATGCAAAACTCTCAGCTACCCTTCCAGCACCATGTCTGCCTGCAGCCACAATGTCCCATCATGATGAAGATGTACTAAATCTCTGAAAATGTAAGCCAACTTGTTACCCTTTTTAATGTTTTTCTGTATAAGAAAAAAAATTATACTATTTCTCTAGATGTAAGTTTAAAGAATGTAATTTTTAAATACAGGTTCTTATATAGCTTAAGACAGCCTCAAACTCATTGTGTAGATGAAGATGTCCTTCATTTGCTCCTCCTGTTTCTATCTCCCAATAGCTGGGATTTCAGGCCCCTTGGGATTTGTGAATCACAAGCAAGTATTCTACCCATGGAGCTACATCCCCAGTGTTGTGAAATATTATTTTAAGGTGTGTTGCTTTTATTTATGTTGTATTTGTTAAACTCTGTGAAGCTGTGTTACTGTACCTGTCTAAAACACCTGATGGTCTAATAAAGAGCTGAATGGCCAATAGTGAGGCAGGCGATCTGTAGGTGGGGCCGGCAGGCAGAGAGAACAAATAGAGAAAAATAGGGTGGGGGGGGAGCCAAGAGGACAAAGACTGGATGGAGGATGCTAGGGGCCAACCACTTATCCACCCAGCCAGCCATAGAGTAATAGTGAATATAAGCTTTACAAAAGAGAACAGTATAAGCCCAGGTAAGTTAAGGGAAACTGGCAAGAAACAAGCCAGGCTAAGGCCAAGCATTCATAATTAAGAATAGGCCTCCTTGAATGATTTGTTTGGGAGCTGAGTGGCGGGCTCCCCAAAAGAATAAAAAGCAACCAACAACATTTTGGTGTTCCAATGTGGGCTAGAGTAAAATAAAACCCAATAACACCCCAGCTTCTAATTAAAAAAAAAAACTTATATAGCGCATTATACTTCACAAGAAATATTTACATAATTGCATTTATTACCCATTGCTGTGTCTAATCCCTTTAAAAAGTTGACTGCTTAAAACAGCCATGTCCACTAGTTTCTGGTGCTAAGGAATGTAATAAGTATTTCTCTTTCCCACCAGCCAGCTCCCAAATAATGACACAGAGACTTCATATTAATTATGAAAGCTTGGCCTATAACCTAGGTTTGTTTCTAATCAGCTCTGTTTATATCAATATGATATTAACCTGTTTACATTAATCTACATTCTATCATGTGGCATTGCCTCTCTTTCATCTTGCATCTCATTTCCTCTCTTGTGTCTGTCTCTTTATGTCTCCTCTACTCCACCTTCTCTTCCATTGCTGCCCCGAAATCCCACCTATACCTCCTGCCTAGCTATTGACCATTCAGCTTTTTATACATCCTCATACAGTGTACAAATATCACACAGCAAAGGAATGTGAGCCTGGTTTGGCTGAGTGATTCTGCTTTGGTCTTTATTAAGTCTGTTCTCTATATCAGGCCTGTGACCCTCCTGAATGCCTCACCTGGGGAATACTGTGATAGGCTGACTGAGAAGAGCCCCCATTAGCTCATAAATTAGAGTACATGGTCACCAGGGAGTGGCACTATTTGAAAGGATCAGGAGGTGTGGTCTTTTTGGAGGAGGTGTGTCAACTGGGGGTGGACTTTAAGGTTTTAAAAATCCAAGCCAGGCCCAGTGTCTGTCTTCCTACTGCCCATGAATCTGGACGTAGAGCTCTCAGCTCCTTCTCCAGCATCATGACAGCATTCCTGTCGTGATGACAATGCACTAAACCTCTGCAACTGTAAGCCAGCCCTAATTAAATGTTTTCTTTCATAAGAGTTGTGTGGTTGTGGTGTCTCTTCACAGCAATAGAAGACTGACGCAAGACAAGAACCTACTACCCTGCTCACTGATGTCCCATAGGCAGTTGGAACTGTCATATACAATGTGGTGTTCCATATCCTACAATTCTTTGTAGATATTGTGCAAAGGGCCTTAGCTCTTTATTGTCCATGAGCCAGAGAACTCATGCTTCCTGTGCCCTCACTATAGGGTGGGTGATCAAGATGAAAGTCACATATTC
Source organism: Phyllotis vaccarum (assembly GCA_033318265.1). Lineage (NCBI taxonomy): Eukaryota > Metazoa > Chordata > Mammalia > Rodentia > Cricetidae > Phyllotis > Phyllotis vaccarum. Next base: position 36,548,035 of record JARWLC010000012.1, on the reverse strand, counting down.
TTTGTAAATTAATTTTGAAAGTGATGATTCCATAGCATTTTCTCTGTTTTGTTATTAGTAGCACAACACTAGGTTCAGTATATGTTTAAGGGGAGACAATTACATAAGTCTGTGAAAACAAGGAGGATGTAATTACAGGGCTATGTTAGTGATTGCCCAGCACAGTTACATGGCTGTGTGCTAGCACCCTGGAAAATTTTTATTACTGTTACTAATTATTACTATTTTGTAGATTAGAAAATTAGAAAACCTGGAGAGGCTAACTTGCTTCAAGGTCTGGGTGCTAGAATACAATGTAGTATGTTCTTCAGCTGGAATTTGCTTCATCAATTGGAAAGGTTGGGGTCTGAGTGAGTGCCAGAGTGCAAGCTGTATAAGAGAGGTTCACTGTGACTCCACCATCTCATGCAGTGCCAGACGTTTGTAAGGATGACCCTTGGAATCTGCAGGTTCTGCATCAGCGGATTTGACCAGTTGGAGGCAAAGAAATAATGTTACAAAAGAAAATTGCATCTGGTGCTGAGCATGTACGTTGTTTATCTCATCATCACCTCCTAAACAGTACACTGTAACTGTGTTTATATAACATTAGCATTTTATTTGTTGTAAGTCGTCTTGAGATGATTTAAAGTATACAGGAGGGGGAATGTAGCCCAGTGGTACTTGAAAAGTATATGTGAGGTTCTAGGTTGGATCCTCAGCACTGCCACAATGAATAAAGTATGAAAAAGGCCACCATGGGGGGAGGCTACAGAAATACTTTGTCATTTTATCGAAGGGATTTGAGCTGGTGCAGACTTGGGGATCTGTGGAGATCCTGGGACCAATCCCCTATTGATAACCCTACAGGGTTAATTGCATATCATATTGCTTGTAGAGAATAAATAAATGCTAATGGTAGCGTGCCTTAGTTGGATGTTCCCATCCCTCTGGCTTTCTTTGTATTTATTTCCTTGGCAACAAAGAGGTAGCAAAGCACAATATAACAAACCTTTAAATGTTTTTTAAGCTCAAAAAGGACCATCAGCTCGGATTATTTATATATTCCAACCTGTTTAAAATGATTGCTTTCTATTGCCTGCATCTTAAGACTACAGTAATATAGTTTGTCAACAAAGCAGCCATAATTAGAATCTTTCCATTACTTCAGAGCAGTCTGATAACATCCATTTATCTCCCTAAACATTGCGGTGCCTAACAAACTTCAACCTTTTAACGCTCACTGAGAAATAACCAACATAGTTTTTCTTTATTATTATTTTTAAATGACAGTTATTTTAGCCATGTTGCCTGCTTTTCTTTTAACAATATGCTTGGCTTTGAGAATTACCTTTGGAAACTTGGACATGAAAAAATACTATCTTGAACTTCTCTTATTTTTTCCACGGTGGGGAGAGGCTTATTCTGCTGAGGCAAACACTATCATTGCTTCTTCCTACTAAATCTTCCATAGGTCATTTAAATGAGTGGGATTTTAAGCTTTACTACCCAGTGTGGATTCTGTAGCTCTTGAGGAGCCATGTGACTTTGTTCTTCTTACTCACTGGGAGTGGTTCACGTAGTAACCTGTGACATTATGGTTTGCTCAAAAGGACTGAATTATGCTAGATCCCCAATAGGTGTGAATAGTACATTCTTCTCATCTATTTCACTTCTTATTTTTAAAGACTGAAAGTCTGAGTTTGTAAGCCTAGCTGGCCTCTAAGTCATAGTAATCCTCCTGCCTCAGCCTGGAGGATCACAGTCATGGGCCACTGCGCCCAGGGTAGTTACTACTCACTATAGTGTTACTATTAATACTCACTTGTTTCTGATAGAGCTATGCTGTAGCGTCGTAATATATTGACCTGACATCAAGAAGACACACTGATTCTCATTGCCACTGAAATCATCATCTTCTTCTGCTTTCTTGTTTCCTGTTCAAGGAGTAGAAGTGAGCTTTCGTGACTTCTCATGGCCACTACTGTTGCCTGAGTGACTACTGTACGTCTACATTTCTGCTCATTTACAGTTTTCTTTGTTGCTAGGTTGTGCCTGTCACTGTTTGGGGGAAGAGGCATTTTGGGGGGATCTCTCAGGTATGAACACAGTTTTCTCTGCTATACTGTGGGAGCCTTAGACTGTGGTGTTAAGGCTAAATGCTTTCTTCATGAGTTCTCGGTCTTGATCCCAAGGTTCTCCCCAGTCTGACCTTGATCGTGGGTTATCCAGGAAACTCTCCTGTGCCCCGGATTGGGCTTATATTCCTTCTCTTATGGACACACTATTCATATTTCTGCCCCTGACATGCACTTTGGCCAGATTCTTAGCATTGTGGAAGGTCGTCTTGGGTCCTTTCCAGCCATAATTCATCTACCACATTGCAGTTTGCTGGATCTATCTTTAGATGGCTGCTGAGTTCTTCCTTCCTCATTTTCTTCCTGGGTACCTAGAACCTAGAGCATACGGTTTCTGCACTGTGCATTTTCTAATAGTGTGCGTGTGCATGCATGTGCATGTGTGTGTGTGTGCACGTGCTCACATGTGAGCAGAGATGCATGTACATGTGGGAACAAGGGGACAACTTTGATTATCATTCTCAAAAAATGCTATTTCTCTTTGAGACAAGATCTCTTATCAGCCTGAGGCTCACCAATTACTTCAGGCCAGTTGACCATTGAGCTCCAAGGAGCTGTCTCCCTCCCCCCAGTGCTGCAGTTGACACAACACCACACCAAACTCTTTTACGGGTGTTAAGAGGATTGAACTCAAGTTCTATTCTTGCAAAGCTTATAGATTAAGCCATCCCTACTACTCGAATACAGCTTACTTCAATATTTAAACTCCATTCGGAAGCTTTTCCCCATATAGCAATAAGCAACTTAAGTTTTTTTTTGTTGTTGTTTTTTTGGTTTTTTGGTTTTTTTTTGTTTTGTTTTGTTTTTCACTTAATCCAATTGATGATGTGTGTTGGCTGTTTGCTTTGTGTTTTTGAGACACTAGATGTGATATTTGGCTTTTACTATTGAATGAATCTAGATTCCTGCCTCATAGATCTTACGTATTGGTTAAAGAAGCAAATATGAAATGAATATTGCTCAATCAGGAAACCGGGCTGGATGGGACAGTGTCTTAGGATTTTTTATTGCTATAAAGAGACACCATGACCATAACAACTCTTATAAAGGAATGCATTTAATTAGGGTTGGCTTACAGTTCAGAGGTTTAGCCCATTATTGTCATGACAGGAAGCTGAGAGTTCTACATCTGGATGTAGGCAGCAGGAAGAGAGAGAGACACCGATCTGGCAGCATCTGAAACCTTGAAGCCCACCCCCAGTGACATACTTTCTCCAGCAAGGCCATATGTACTCCCACAAGGCCACATCTCCTAATAGAGCCACTCTCTCTGAGCCTTTGGCATCCATTTTCACACAAACCATCAGAGATGGGTACAGGGCTCATTTATGATGTAATGTTTAAGAGACTCCTGATACTGGATGTTAGGATGTAGAAAATGAAAGTAGTACTTGATGATTCTCTGCTTGGCATGTGGAGGGCCATGCCTGTTACACAGCTCAACCAGCACATGCCCTTGATCTTCCTCAAGAGATTAGCCAAGGATTTGAAGGACTGTGGTTGTTGTGAAGTAGAGATACTAGAGGAATCTGCCTACCAGCTTCACGAAAGGAAATTTAGAGGCTGAAGAGATGGCTAGGTTGATAAAGAGCTTGACATGTTAGCATGAATAAATACCTCAGTTCAAATCCCCAGAATTGATGTAAGAAAGATGGGCATGGTGGTGCACACCTGTAAACTAGTTCTAGAGAAGAAGAGGCAGGAAAATCACACAGGCTTGCTAGACAGAAATTCTAGGTGAGTTTTAGGGTGTATGAGAGATTATGTCTTAAGAAGTAAGATGGAGAGATGGAGAGATGGCTCAGCAGTTAAGAGAACTTACTGCTCTTCCAGATTCGATTCCCAGTATCCACATGGTGGCTCACAACCATTTATATAATAAGAGCTGAAGGCATACATGCAGAGCACTCTACAATTGAAAGAAGAAGAAATAATACGGTGTGTGATTGAAGGAGAGATCTGATCTCGGCCTCTGGCTTCCTCAGTGTACTTGTACACACATGCACACGCATGAACATGTGCACACTCTTACATATAAATTAAAAATTCGGTACATAGAATTTTCACAGAATAGGTTAGGCATTTTGTAACCCAAGTATTTCTGAACACAGGAAAATAAAGTAAATCTACTCATTATGTGGGGGCTGCCAGAGCCAAAACCAGAATCTTGGTGTTCACTGTCCAGACGGTAATAAAAGGAGGCAAAAGGTCAATTGCAAATAATGGGAGTTAATAGAATGATACTCAGGAAGTTCAGATACAGTCCATTTTGGTGAGTGAATTTGCCAGAGTTTGGTGGTCCTGATGCAAATCCATCTTCTGTCCAAGACTGTCATGTCTTCCTTCCTTTCTCCCTCCCTCCCTTTTTTTTTTCTTTCCTTAGCCAATCTTTGATCCAGCTTGCTCTACCAGTACCTGAGAGAATAGAAAGGATAGCATTCTGCCGGGAGGAGCACTCAGATTAGCTGCTCTCTGAAGGGGGTTGCATTCCAATTTGGGAACAAGAAGCACCACTCCCTAGTCATTCTGCACTTTTCATACAGTGTGAGGTGCATCTGTGCTAACATTCATGCTGAGGGAATTGGCTCATTAATAAACAGGCCAATCTAGCTGAAAGTGTTAGTACCTATTCTGAGTGTAAAGAATGGTACAATGCAGAGCTTTTAATGTGTTAACATAAAAAAAAAGAAAAGAAAAAGAAAAAAGAAGTGAAGCCCACAAGCCATTAACAATAAGCCCCCTTTGATCTCACTTTGATCTCAAACTCTCCCTCTTCTTCCTCCCTCCCTCCCTCCCTCCCTCCCTCCCTCCTTCTCTCCCTTCCTTCCTTCCTTTCTCCCTCCCGACTTCCCTCCTCCCTTCCTTCCTCCCTCCCTCCTTCCTCTTTTTCTCCCTCCCTCCCTCCCTTCCTTTCTTTGTAACTTAGAAAGTATTGAAAATTTAAGCCCTTAAATCTTTAATGGCTTTAAAAAAATCCAACAGTGGTGTCTAAGAGTTAGGAGTGGGTTCTCAAAGGAGATGAACCAAGATGCTGGTGATTGAGCGAGTCATATGACATGACAGAGAGGGAGAGGAAGTTGCACTGTGGCTGAGGCACTGCTGGGGGTTCTGCAGACGGGCCACTCACAGGAAAGACCCTTCTGGTTTGTGCTTCTCTGGGTACTGGACTGACCGCTGCCTATCAAACTTCACTTATATTTTTGCTTTAAATAACTCTGAGCTAATGTGAATGTGTTCTCTGCATCAGATCTGCCTCCTCTAAGGCATTTTCCTTAGAGATTGCCTGTTTGCCTGCTGATGAGGTTGGAGATGTTGTTAAATTCAGTCCCATTAAACCCCACATTTAACCCTTTTTCATTTATTCAGTAATTGCAACAGCTTTTCTAGGTATGCTAACTCTGCTTAGCAGTGAAAATAAGTTGGTGTGCATCACCCATCTGTCTCGGGATTATCTGGGTTTGCTTGTTTGTGTGTGTGTGTGTATGTGTGTGTAATTGGGAAAGAAGCAGGACTGAGCATATTGATCAGAGACAGTGTGGGTGGAACTCTAGATTCGATTAAAGAAACTCTGATAACCTCACTTGATTAGGTTCACTGGTCTTTCTTCTCAACTGAGAGAGACCATTCTAAGATTGTTTTTTGCATGGCAAGACACCTTGCTCATCTGACTTGACTCTATGCAAAAAGAAAGCCCTCCTGTTTTAAAGTACACTAAACGTTAGGTTCACATATATTTTATAAATTACAAAATGAAATATTTTCTGTCTCTCTTGCCTTGGGAAGGAAAAATGCCTTTGTTTATACCTGTGAGACAAAATTCTTGGGTATCTAATGCATGTAAGTTCAAATGTTGAGTATATTGTTTTCATTTTTCCCAAGTAAAATTGTATTTTGAGAGCCCAGATGTCTTACTTTGCCTTGTTTCAAATCTCTATTTCATCTATTTATTTATTTTTGCAGTTGTAGAGCGAATATTATTCACTGCACTTCTGAGAAGATTCAATAAAAAAAATAAGAAATATAAAAGAAATGTTCAGAGGTTGTGTAAATTATTTTTACTTCGTAGACTGAGTGATGATCAGGTGAATAAAATATGTGTCTTGGCCTTCTAGTAATGATCAAATCAAGGCAGGCATTTATCGTTGTTTGGGTATCTGGATGTCTAACTTAATCAATAGCCTATCTAGTTTACTGGGTGACAAGTACAGATAAAAAAAATATCATTGTTTTAACAGAGGACACTGTCTTATCACCAAAGAAAATATCTCCAGAGTCTTGAATCCTTTAGCAATCTGCAAACCTATCACAATTGGTCAATGCCCTCCCTGGGACCCTTTAACATTCTAATTGTATCATCATAGAATAAAGACCACACTGCTTCATCTTGCTGGGAGAAGAAATTGCCTATTCCTTATTAATATGCTGATGTCCCATTTCCTCCTGATCGAGTAGCAATATTTTTCTGATGCTTTTTACGACGGAATGTGAATCAGTACTTGTGGTATAATTCTCTGTATACATTTTTAGTTAATCGGATTTTGCTCCCATAAATGTATGGTCCTGAATGGAAGCTTCCTGTGCAAGCACCATCATTGGAAGGCAGTGTAATTCCCATGCAGCAGTGGAGCCTGCTGCTTCTACTACCTCCTTTCTGCTTTGCTGCCTATCATTTTCTTTAACTGTGGGGCTGACTGGGAAACGCCTTGGTTACTGATAGTATCTGGGTTCTTCAATTCTAGTCCAGTGTGATAACATTTAGAAATGATTTAGGAAATGGAATCTGCTTACAAAGCATGGGAAGGGGGCACCACAAAGTAAAGAAAGGATATATACAGTCCTAAAAGAGTTCCTTAAAGTCATCCACTGCACTCTTCTGGGAGACATATGTTTATGTTGAACACAAGGGTGGCTGTCCACATACTTTGTTTGGTGGCCAACTGACTTGCTAATGCCACTTCAGCAGGAGCTGGTGATCTCCAAGTACATGACACGGAGTGTCTTTCTAGAGTACCAAACAATAACATAGGATTTGGGACTTCATGATTCTACTTTTGAAAGTTTCTGTCATAAAGCTATATACTTCGGCTATATGCTACATGTGGTTTCAGGCACCGTTGTCACATGCCCTCGATTGCCAAGCTGAACCTTTTAGATTAGCCTGTCCTCACTAAAAGAGACTACAGCTCTCACTTGGGAAAAACAGTGTCACAAAGACTAGCCTATTTCCAACCAAGTTTTATGGAAGCCAAACTGTTAATTATAGAACTGCGGTGGGGTTCCCTCCCCTTTGTTCCTTTCAAATCAATATCAAATTAAAGTTAAGTAAGTGGAATTGCCACGGCAACAGCTGGCATATAGTCTTTCAAGTAAAACACAGTATTGAGGGGAGAGTGAGCTACCTGTATTGTTGATTTGAGTGCCTAGAAAAGCTGTATTTTATAAGGTAAGCATTGTGAACCTGCAGGGTGTGGTGGGAATGGGCCCTGTCTTTCAGTACCTACGTGTGTTTCTTTGCAGGTGCGTTCTTTCAGTGACTTTTGAATGCCCCACAAGTGCTGGGCACTGTGCCCTCATAAAGAGATAGTGCAGAATAAGGAGCTTGATCCTCACCACAGCAGGAAGATATTTCAGCCTGACAGCTGGGAAGTAAACAGTAGTGAGATTGGAAGATGTAGTTTGGAATCTGTCAGCTCTTAGCTTCTGTCAGTACCTACCTATGAGACAGGGGGTATGTGTGCGCAAATTCTGGGGTGGTTTTCCTATGGAAAGTGGTGTGTGTGTGTTCAAGGCTAGATGATTTTGAGGCCAAAAGGCAAGCTAAGCAACTTTTTCCTTCAAGGATTCTGTGTTAAGGCAACTTGGCTTTAAGTATCCTCGATTAGTGGTAACTTAGAATTCGATACATTTTTCTTATGTTGGCGGTAGGGAATATAATAATTAAAATTATTCAGTCATTTGGAAAACATCATTTGAGGGTTTTCTTTTCATAGATTCTAGATGCAAAGAAGACATCTTCATGAGGAGGATATAGCCCAACAGAGGACAAAAGCTGTATCAGCATAGTGTTGCTGTTTGATACATACTCCACTAAAGATGGTCATGTACTGAGGGAATAAATGTTGGAGAGCACAGGCATTTCTTCTAGGATAAGTCACTTTCTCGTAGAAGAGTGTTTATGAGTATCACAGAGGTGGGTTCATTCTCCATACGACTCATGCACAGCAGTCATCATAGATGACCTGTCCGGGGCATGCCTCTTTGTAGACTACAAATGGGATCAAAGAGAGAAGTTTCCCCTCATCCCAGACTGGCCAGGACTCACTCAAAGAATATGTGTGAGTACTTAGTGGCACTGTTCTGTCTGTGGGTCCTTTATGTTAACGATAAATATGGGAATGTAGTATGAGGTTTCTGGCCCACATTTTCAGGCCTAACCTCTAGGTTTAGACCGCAGACTCACAGACCTGCAGAGACACACAGATGCTTACAATTAGTTTTTAGGCTGATCAGCCTAAGGCCCAGGCATATAGCTTGCTAGCTCTCTACCCTTCATCTAACCCATTACTCTTAATCTGTTCAGCCATGGGGCTCAGTACCTTTTTTTAGAGCAGCATGGTTGTCCTCTGCTTCTTCTGGCTTCTCTCTGGCATTCTGCTCTGTGCTTCCTGTTCTCAGTTTTCTTAGTCTGGTAGCCCCGCCCACACTTCCTGCCTGCCTTTGGCCAATCAGCGCTTTTTATTAAACCAGTGGGTGGGACAATTATTTACAATGTTACAACACAATCTCCCACATATCCCCTTTTCTCTTCTGTTAATGATAAATATGGGAAGGCTGCAGAAAACTCTTAACTGCATGCTATAAACATTTTCTGTTGCAAAGTCAAATATTTTTGTAGCTCTTTGTAGGTGAGGTTTACTTAGAAGGCACCAGTGCAGGATAGATATTTATTAAAATATAAACCAACACTCATAGTACAGGTAACAGATTACAGTAGCACCTGAACAGGGACTGGAGTCTGGAACGGTGGATGAGCAATGGACGGACAATGGATTCCGATCCTGTCTCTCCAGCAGCCAGGAACCAGCAAAATGGACCCTCATGTCCCAGAAGCCCCTTATCAATGGGGTTGGCCACACCCCCTCCAGGTTGGCCACATCCCCTCCAGGAGCTCGGGACCCTGGATAAGCGTCTTAGGACCTTATCAGCTGACACCTGAATCCCACTACAGCTCTTGGGTAAGATTTTAATTTTGGGTATTAAACTTTTTGGGAATGGTAACATATTTTAGAAGCATTATTTATATGCATGTGATTATCTTGCTAATTTGAAAATAAAACAATTAAATACTATAATTTAGACTTTTCATGAATGGGTGCTGTATTTCCCAACCCCTGTATGATTTTTTTCTAGTTAATTTTATTTAATAAAAGGTGGTGCCTTCTTAAATGTTTAACTTCCTGTAGCACCAGAGAAGTACAGCCAGGCTCTCTATGTTTGTCCTGCTAAAATGTGAAATATCCTATACTACCACCCAGTGAGTTTTTATTTTTGAAAATTCAGTGAATTTTAAGGAGAGTGCAACCAAAAGTGATTGTTTCCTCTCTTTCATCAGTTATCAGTAATACACAGGTTGGGGAGGATTAGATTCAGTGGCAATCTGCACACAGTAGGTCTAGTTTTGCTCCTGGGAAGAAAAAGGATGTAACAGTTCTCACTGCTATGGTACCTGCTCATGCCTTGCAGAATCTGGGTTCCTTAGGCATTCTCTGTGTTGTCTGCTCATCACCTTATGATGGCTATTACACTTCTGGTGTTCACCATTCCTGGAGTGGTGAAGCTGAAGGTCACAGACATGTCCCTCTACTCCGTGCTTGACCCAAAACTTTTTAACTCATGTCACAGGCTAGGAATATTTTGTGGCCAGTCAATTGCAGAAAAGTCCCAGGAATGTGGAGATTTTGCCTTTTGAGGGGAGGGGGCTGGGCGTGTTATTTTACAATATATCTGGACTTTGCTAGCGAGATAAGAAAAATGTTAGTTGACAGTCAGCTGCAGAGTCTGCTGTAATACTTGGGCTGAGGACTTTCCAATACGCCTGTGAGAATGTTTGCCATATCAGCTTTGAGTTGATGCAGTGAACATTCCATCCAGTGAGAAGAAGACCCAAATATAAAATAAATAAAACCAAAGGAGACACTTGAGTTTTCCCTTAATTACTGGAAAAAGAAAATAGCCCACAGAGGAAATTTCTTAATATTTCTAAATGTAAGGTGCATCCTGACAGATTTAGCAATGGTTCAGTTGTAGGAAATGGAGTGAATTTGTGTTCTAAATTTTGATTTTGAAAGAGAAAAAAAAATGTAGGACTTTGTTATATGTTTGGGTTTTTTTTTTTTTTTTTTTTTTTGTATATGCCTAAAATACACATTTTAGATGCTAGCAAAGCCAAAAGGAACCATGAATTAGAGGTGACTTTCTAGTTATCATGGTAGTTAAGATGTACAGGTCTACAGTATACCACTGTTCCCTGGCATACTGGCACTCACCAATGTACTCCCGTTTTTGTTTGTTGGCTTTTGTTTCTGAGGCAGGGTCTCACATCACAGGACACACTCATCTCAAGCTTGAGATCATCCAACCTCAGCCTCCTGAGGGTTGGGATTATAGACATGCATATGAGATTAACACCAAGAGTATGTTTAAGTGGAATTTTTACTTTGTTGTATTTAAAAATGCTTTTTCTCTTTTGTTCTGCTTCATGAAGTTACTTTTTCTTTAAGTTTTTTGGGGGTGTGATTATAACAGATTTGTGTTACTTCCCCTTTCCTTTCCTCCTTCCAAACACTCCCATGTGCCCACCCCTTGCTCTCTTTCAACTTTATGGGCTCTTTTTCTTTGATTGTTGAACTCTATCTGTATCTGTCTGTCTCCATCTGTATATATATGTCTATATATCGTGACATTCTTCAATGCACAAATACAACTTGCTCTGCCTTTATCATGTTGCTTATCCATATGTGCTTTCAGGGCTGACCATTTGGTGTTGAATAACTAATTGGTGTGCTCTTCCTGGGAAGGGCTATTGCTCCCGCTCTCTGCATCTGACAGTTCTTTGTTTAAGGTCCAGGCCTCCTGACCTTTCCCCTTTCCACATTAGCATGCCTGGAGGTGTCATCTCAGGCTATGAATAGGAAGCCATTTGGTGAGATTTCATTTTTGCCCTCTCTGATATTTCTCAGAGACAGTCTCACAACAAATTCCCTGTTCCTCTGGCTCTGACAATCCTTCACTCTTCCAAAGTGATTCCTGAGCCTTGGGTGTGGGAGTTGTCTTTTAGATGTATCCATTAGGTCTGGGCTCCACAACTATGCATTTTGATCTCTTGTGGTTTGTTTGTTTTTGTGTAATGGTCCTATCACAAAGTCTTTCACAAAGAAAAGTTTCCTTGCTGAAGGGGTGAAAACCACACTTAACCTTGGATATGAACACACATTACAATGTAGTTAAGGACTATGCTGCTTTACTGAAGTGGTGGCTCTAGGTCTCCAAGAGCCATGACCTCACCAGCTGTGAGTGTTGGCTGGGTTTCCAGTACTAGGTATGGCTTCCCTCCAGTCGAGATGATCTTAAATCCTATCAGAGATTATGAGCACTTATTATGGACCAAGCATTCCTCTAGATTCTGGATATAAAATAGTGAAAACGAGAACTCTGCACCCAGAATATGCACTCCAGAGCACCAGCTGTGTGTCAACACTCTGATCACTGGGATTATATACATAGAAATACACTTTGGATTTTTCTCACTCTCCTTGTAATTTACATTTCTGTCTTTGGGAAGTCTGTGGTCTGTACATTGGACAGAATAATTAAACAGTAGTCTTCAGTTTCTCATGCAAAACATGGACAATCAAATGTTGGGAGGGCCAAGACTTCTCTTCAAGATTCGGTCACATCATTTGATTTTAAGCTCTCTATTTCACATTGCCATCATGTAAAGTCCCATAATTACAGAATCCTTTTCTTTTCTAATTAAATATTATAATACAGTGGAGGGGTTTTGTTTACTTAGGTACTTCTTAATATGCTCAAGAGCTCTTAATACGCTGCACTTAGGGCATGTAAGGAGCTTAGTTTAAAGTCAAAGGGATGGTGTCATTTTAAAAGAGCTATAGCCTAGTAATTAGAGCGCTGAGCATGCTGGATGCTTTTTATTGCTTCCATCTGTTTATAGATAATGAAAAGAAGAAATTAAGAACAAATCTCCGTGTCTGCCATAGATGGTTTAGCTACAGAATATGCTTTAAAAAGAAAGAAGTGCTTCAAAAGATATATTTATTTACTTGTAATGATTTTGATGTTTCTTTTCTGTGTTCTTTATTTTGTTCACATGATTGTACTGTATGCTCCTGTGTGTACTGTGTGCATGTTTAAGAACCTCAAGAGTAAGTCATAACAGAGACAACACTGTCAAAGTAATCTGCTTATGGAAGGTTCTGGTTAACCATTCCTTCATTCCCTTAGGACTTAACCTCATGACTCCTTGATTTCTCAACAACCGAACAGGACAGATGAAAATTTCTACCACCAAAACCACTTGAAATCTAAAACTTGATTTTCAGATGCTCTTGCCTCATAGGATGCATTGATCTCAAACTTGAGATTATCTTGCATCAGCACCAGAGTGTTGGAATTACAGACAGGCACCAGTGCATGAGGTTAACACTGTATATTTATTTTTTTAAGGACTCCTGTTAATATGCATCAGGCGCTCCTCTAGACTCTGACTATAAAGTAGAGACAATGGGAACTACATGCTCAGAACATGTGCTGTAGAGTATCATCAAGTTCTCTGCAATCTGATCACTGGGATTGTTTACGCAAAAATACACTTTGGATTATTCCTTCTCTTCCACATGAAAGCCATGAGTCTGTTAGTGGAACAAGAAAGAAATTCAAGAGACAGTGGAGGTGAGGGGACCAGCTGATGGTCACTTGTTATAGGTCTCTTTGAAAATGTGACATCTGATTGGAATAGACAGAAGAAAAGGTGTTTGAAAGACATGAATAGAACATACAGAGCCTGGAATGATAGAGTTTCTGAGTTTTGAGCGTCGAGGAGGGAGCTGTGGCTGGAGAAGAGGGAGCAAGGGGCAAAGAAGAAGCAGGTAATTTTGGAGAAGTGAAGAGGTACGTCACATGAGGCCCCTGGACCAGCTTAAAATCTTGGTAGGCTGCATGAAAAAGCAGAACAATGGAAGGCTTCAGCAAAAGAATGGATGATATTCCTAGCTTGTAGAGCGGAGACCACGTTTACTACTGTGCTGGGAATAGATTGTGGGAAGCTAAGAGGAAGCAGGATAAGTCCAGCAGGAAAATGAATGCAGAAGGAGGGGAGTGGGGATGGTCAGGGTGGGACTGTTAGAGGTGGTGAGGCGCAGTTGCAGTCTGAAAAGATTGTGATGGCTTCAGTGATCAGGAAATGTAAGATGGCAGAAAAGGAGGATTAAGGTTCTAGAGTTCTTGGCCTGAGGAGTAGGAAGAGTATGATCATTTATTGGGATGTGGTAGATTGCTTTGCAGAAGGGGATAAAAACCATCAATTTAGTTTTGTGTATATTAATACATATAAGATGGCCATCTACAGACAGGTAGGTACTAAGGAATGAGGTCTAAGAATCTGAACCCAAGGAGGGGCTATAAATATTAATTTTGAAGCTAATGACATCAGAAAGATGTGTTTGTAACTTTTCTCATTGATATGACAAAATTCTTGACTAAAATAACTTCAAGAAGATTCTTTTGACTCAGTTTGGATATACGGTCCATCATGGCAGTAAAGGTATGGCAATGGTAGTGTGACACCTACTCACAGAGTCGGGGGGGGGGGAGGTATATGTCATTGTTCAGCTTGCTTCCTCCGTTTTTCTTTTTAAAAGATTTTATTGATGAGTATGTATGTGTCTGTGAATATGTAAGCATACATGTGTACAGGTGGTCATGTAGGCAAGAAGACGGCATTGGATCACCCAGAGCTGAAATTATAGGTGGTTGTGAGCTGCCAGATATGGATGCTGGTAATCAAACTTTGTGTTCTGCAAGAGCAGCAAGTGCTTATAAATGCTGATCCATCTCTCTAGCAGATCCTCCTCCTCTTCCTCTTTCTTCTACCCCCATCTTGTTTTTCATTCTTGGATGTTCATTCATATCATGGTGCTGTCCATAGTCATGTTAGGTCTTCACTGCTCATTTATTCTCCTCTGGAATTACTCTCACAGATACACCCAGACATGTAGGACCTAGGTGACAACAAATCCGGTCAAGTTGATAATGAGAATGAACCACCATAGGAAACCTTTAAAACCATGAAACCAGATGAGTTCATGAGTACAATGGTGTGATTGTACGTGGAGAAGAATAACGTGGGAAATGAGGCTTGTTCAAAAGTATAGAGGAAACTAAGAACCCCAAACACAAACACATGGACATGGAATTCAGAAAATAGTCACTAACTCTAAAGTAACTCTCACTACGTACAAAAAAAGAAAAGATGTAGTTGAGAATTTTGTTAGCTTGAAACTGTAAAAATAAGTGTCATTGTTACAGTCAGAAATGGAAATAATTAAACAGTCCTGGAAGGATGGTTTGGAAGATAAGTCACTTGAAGAAAGAATAACTTAGATGAAAGATAAGTAGGCCACTTTTAAATGAAGTTCAGAACAGAAGCTCTCTTTGTCCACCCAACCACCTACCCACCCACCCACCTACCCACCCACCCACCCATCCACCCACCCACCCACCCATCCACCCACCCACCCACCCATCCACCCATCCACCCATCCATCCATCCACCCACCCACCCACCCATCCACCCACCCACCCACCCATCCACCCATCCATCCATCCACCCACCCACCCACCCATCCATCCATCCATCCATCCATCCATCCGATAAGGTAGGAAGGCTTATGTTGAAGTTTAAAGGAAGACAAAGGAGAAAATAGAACAGAGCAATATTTTAAGAGCTAGTAGCTGAGAGGTTTTCAAAACTCAGAAAAGAACACATACACACACACACTCACACACACACACACAGGAAGAGTGAGAAATTTTAAGCAAGTTTTGTGGAAGGGGTAAAAGATAAGGTAATAGCTGATGAGGCCTGTGGAAAAATAAGCCATTTCTTCTCTGCAGATGTTAGACGTGCTTATACACTGTTGGAAAAGTGCTGGCAACTTCTGGAATAGGAGTGGGGGACAATTGCTTGTTTTGGTTTTCTTGCCCACTCAGTATCTTCATTTGTCTCTTGTAAGCATGCTGTCATGGTTAATATGGCTTCTCATAGGTAACATTTGCTGGCATCTAGTGGCAATGATGATGGGAACATTTTGCATAAATGCCCTGGAATCTCTAGCTCTAAATTGTGTAAGTAATGAGGAAATTAGACCTATTAGTGGGAATGTGATTCCTTAGAAGGGTATTATTATTTAGATAGAGTCTCAATATGTACCTGAGACTGGACTATGGAACTATACTGGCCTCAAACTTGAGGCCATTCCTGTGCCTCCGCTTACTGGCTCATGCCACCAGGCTCAGGGAGAGTTGCATTTTAAATGGTATTTCTCATGCTCCCTGACTGGTTCTATCATTAGTACCTTTAAGCAATATTCTTCTATACTTTCATTAGCAATCCTCCTTCTTTACCCCACCCCAGCCCAGCCCACTCCTAGAGATCTATTAAGTATGAACATACCTACTTGGTACTTATGGAGATGTCTCTAGTGCCAGCATTTAGCTATGGAGTCATTGCTAAGAGAGCCACTTTGGGAGGCAGACTGGGAGGTTTGACTCACATTTTCTTCACTGACTAGACATGGAATTCATTTTTCTCTGGGAGCCTCAGTTCTCTCACTGGTGAAATGTGGGATGAGATATTAGTACCTACATGGCAGTGCATTTAGGAGTGTTGGTGTTTCTACTGCTGTAACAGGACACTCCAGAAAAACAGCTGGAAGGCAGATTGGTTTTAGGTTTCAGTCTGTGGTTAGTTAGCTGTATTGTTTCTAGTTCATAACACAGAACACAGTCAGAAGGAGCAGTGTTAGAGCCAAGCTGACATGCTGTGGTGGCCTGGTGTGGTGGTGGAAAGGTTAGATAAATCTTCAAAAGTACACATCTAGTGATCTATTTCCTCCAACTAGGCTTAATAATCCACTCTGCTGTGTGCTTACCAATTGATTAATGCACTGATAAAATTAGCAGTCTAATGCGTCATTTACCTCTTAGTGGAGCCACCTGCTATGGACACGAGACTTTTAGAGCAACGTTTCTATCTTTAAAAAATGTGTGTGTGTGTATAACTATGTGCATGTGAGTACAGTACCCATGGAGACCAGATGAGCATCAGCTCTCCTGTAGCTGGAATTACAGGAGGTGGTGAGCTGCCAGATGTGGATGTTGGAAACAGGAGGTTGTGAGCTGTCAGATGTAGATGTTGGAAACAGAACGTGCCCCCTCTAAGAGCAGTGCCTACTCGAAACTGCTGATCCATTTCTACAGCTCTTAGGTGGGTAATTGGGGACTGTTACATCTGAACCATAAGAAATCCTGGGGCTGGAGAGTAGGCTCTATGGTAAGAGGCCTTGTTACTCTTGCAGAGGATCCCCGCTGTATTCCCAGTGCCCACATGTCCACACTCCCCATTTCTAACTCCAGTCCCGGGGTATTCGACACTGTCTCCTGACCTCTGCAGGCCTCAGGCAAATATATAGCAAATATAAATGTTTGTAGGCAAAACACACATAAAATACACAAGCAAAATCTTTAAAGACATTTAAAAGGATTAGGGAATCAGCACATGTTTCTAACATAACATCTCACACAAAGAAAATATTCTATAAAATGTTTCTTCCTGTTTTCTCTGGTAGAAGAGTAATTTTTACACTGTGTGTTAGATTTCCATTAGGGATTCAAATACTAGTCCTGGGCTTCTACAGCATGAAATTCTCTTTTAATTTTCCTAGGATCCGGTCCCTAGACTATTAGCAACACAGCCATTCTCATTCGTCACCGAGGTTACAGTGGTCCAAGGTGATTAATTCAGTCACCAACCTCCTGCCCTCTTGAATCTCTAAGCTTGTTTTAAAGTTGCCAAATGTCCTATGCTTACAAATGTCCTTTGGATGGAGCCTTCTAAACTTCCAAACTCGACTACACTTTTATTCTGGATGCCTCTGCAGTGTGTGTGATGGTGCTGATGTTTACACAGCCCTGGACAGCTGAAAAAAGTGTATCACTATTTTTAAAATGTCATATTGGATCCATCTATGTTTTGCTGTATGATTACCACCCCCCCATGGAAGCTGTAGTGTGGGAGAAATTGCACAGATCACACCAAATGAATTGTGTGGTATGCCAAAAACAAAATGGAATATTCATTCCTGCACATTTGATTTTCACATGACTTAAAGTGTATAGCCTTTGGGACCGTTATCACATTGGCTTCAGTATAGCAAGGAAAGCCAATTTAGTAGAGAAATTGGCTGGAGTGTCTCATCTAATAGAAATAAACACGAAACCACTTTAGTGACTCTGCTTTTCAAGGGCTGCTGTTTTTCCATAAAATTTACAAGCCCGCCGATTGATACAGAAGTCCCTATAACTCATGTGTCTGTGACTTTATAATTTTTGATAGTATTTCTCCCACAAATTAACAGCACTGAGAAATGTGAAGCCATTTGAAAACCCACAGCATGGAAAGGAAATTTTAGAATCAACTTTTGGTATAGCTAGTAACAGGGCCATGACTAAAAGAACATTTATAACGATGTGCAGAGGACAGCTCACCAAAACTTGTGGGAAGGAGGCCGTATGCGGGGTAAAAGTACAATATGGATGTGTATATCCGGATGACAGGAAGCCGGTTTAGAGGACACAGGCCAGAGCTTTGTTTTGGGCTTCAGGGATGGGTATATTCTGGGAGGTTTGTCTAGCCTGTCTGCTTTGCTTATCTTGTATTCAGAGCACCCATTTCACTCAGAAAAATGAGCTAGTTTAAAAGCAGGTTTTATATACTGTATATATAAGCTCTATATCATGGTTAAAGTTTGATACAAGGTTAAGGGATGATATAAGAAGGTCTTTGATTTTTTTTTTTCCCTTGTTCTCTTTTAAGATGGCATAACCTTCATACCTATTCCATCCCTTCACCAGGGAAGACATTTGGCCCTCTATAGCAATGGGCTACATGTGTTTAGACGCAACTAATTCATGTTGAAAGTGCTTGAAAGCCTCATGTCTTTCTATACTGAATAGCCTCCAGTTCTCCCCTTGTCCTCCCCTAAATAATGTAGTGTAAACACTGTTTATATGGTACTTGCGACACAGTTTTCAGTGTTAGGAGAAATCCAGAGTTGAGCATGGAAAACAGTTTTTCGCTTAGATGGTAAAAGGGCTAGATAGTGAACATTTATAATGAAGTATTAACAGAGTCTAGAGGGAGAACCAGTGTTGGGCTGTGTCGTGTATGTATGAGAATAACTATTATGGAGGCTGTGTGTATCTTCTGTGTAAATACCACATTGACTGACATATAGAAAGAACCTCAACATCTGTACATTTGCTTTCCCCGTGGAGGACCCTGAAACCAACCCCCCCACAGACCGAGAAGGTTTATAATGGATATAATGGATTATATAGTATCTGGCTCCACCAGGGGATCAGCTTTTGTTTTATTTTTATTTCCTTTTCATGAGATCCAGTCTCAACTGGAGCTATGTGATGATCTTTGATTATTCTATTTCTGTTGACCTTGTCATCTCATCTCTCATCTTGTGTGACCTGTACCAAACCCCTAAATGTGTGTGTAATAATTCTTTTAGAGACAGGCCATTAGACAGCCCTAGATGCATTGCGTCTATGATGTCTCAGACTTTGATTTCAAGGAAACCAGTCTTAAAGGCTACATGACAACTCACTGAGGGAGGGCTTTAGGTTATTGGGACCTTGCAGAACCTTGGCTCCTTCTTCTCTTTTGCTTCCTGATGGCCATGAACTGAGTGGTTTTATTCTGCCAGATTCTCTTTTGCAGGATCTGTTGCTTACCCCAAGCCCCAAGCCAATGGAGCCAGTTGACCTTGGACTGTTCTCTAGAAAACTGAGGCAAAATGATTATCACAGACGTTTTCTTACAGTGACAGGAAAGTTGTACAACATAGGCTCCATGGTTAAAGCATGTCTAGGGCTGTTTGGGAGATGATGAGAGTTAGGAATGGATGTGGCTATGGGAGGAGATCTCGTGGGAATGATCTACCAGGAATGGAAGAGTACTGCAGGAAGCCCCCCGACCCCCCTGAGACTCAGCAGATGAAGGATAAGGCAAGCAGAACAGAGTTGGGGCTGGCTAGTGACTGGGAAGGTGAAATGAGCATAAATCTAGAGCTTCAGCTGGAGTGGATATACGCCCTGCAGCCCTCTGGTCCTTCCCCAGGGAAGAGGAATCTTCTGGGGACCTATGAAGAAGGGGAAGTGTTTCTAGGATGAGAGAAAACAGTGGAAGCACAGAAGGAGAAACGTGGCTTTTGACTTGGGTCACTTGATTCGGCATTTAAAAGGTGACATTTGATTTGAGCCTTGAGGAAAGGGAGTGTGGCAGAGGAAACTGGGACAGGGTTGATCTTCCCTACGAGAGCTGGGATATCTGTTCAGCATTGAGGGTGTGTCAAAGGGGGTGAGCAGTGAGTCTGGGAAGCCAGGTCGCTGAGGGACTGGCCAGGGATTCCTAATGCCATTGTTCAAGGCTTGGTGGCCTGTCTTGCAGAACTGGGGTGAGTCCTAGGGACAGTGTGATAATTAACCTTCTGTACCATGTGAGTCTCTAATAGAACATGGCAGTCTTGTGTGTCCTCATCTTATATAACAGAAAATAGTGTTTCAAGGTCCAGGAGAAGTGACTCTTGTAGTTGCTGATATTTTGGGTTGGTCATAGCTCTTTTTTCCTTTGGTCGTGCCGGGGGCTGAGTTTTAAGAAACATAACTCAAGTTTTATTATATTCAGGATAATTTTCTGTAATTTTTTTGACATCTAATCTTTGATTTACTTTTCTCGTGGGTAGATCATTTGCTCCATAGTTTCCTAGAAGTCAGCCATTTAATTATGCTACCTGATAAGAATGAGTTGTAGTATATTTCAGATAAAAATACGTTAGTCTACATGGCAGTTTTGTCTAGAGAGTTTCTCTGAATCATTAGTTTTAGTTGATGGCATCTAGGCAACTATCAGGAAGAGCATCTTCATTTCATTAAGGCTCCCAGCCTCATGTATCATGCCTGTTCTGCACTAACTCCCTTATAGAGACTGGGGCAGAGCATACTCTAGGGAAGGCAAAGAGCTCATGTTATATGGTTAATGAGAGGAAGGAACTATTTTTACTTTTTGCTATTTTTTAATTAAGTCAGTGGGATGAAGAGAGTATTCAAATTTTTTAGCAAATTAAAATACCACGCTTACACAGTAGCTTGACTGGGATGCTCGACATTTGTTCTTGAAGCATTGAGTAATAGTATTCCCTTTTACTGAAAAGTATGTTGACTTGCAAAGAAACTATTTTGTTACTTTACCCATACACAGGTCTACACCCTCGATGCAACTTCTTTTACTGTGTGTATTAATGTTTAATCTTTGAACAGATGTATTTTTATAATTTTTTTTTTTATCATGGGAAGTGCTATTGTAGTCTTTCCTGCTTGTGACTAAAATGTTCGTCACATCACCTCATAGTTCCTGTATTTTCGATTGCTGCTCTATTCATTAGAAGTGCATTCAGCTAACACCCAACAATAGTGGTTTCAACTGTATTTATTTATTGACCTTCAGAAGAAACCTTGAACTAGGTGTCTTGGGCTTGTGGACTGTTTCCCAAAGGAGACCTTGTCTACCCTCTCCACCACCTTTGCTCACATTTTTACCTCTAATTTCAGGTCTTTCCTCTATATTCCAGTCAGAAGGCCAAGGAGGGATAAAGGCAAAGGGTCCCTTGGCAGCCAAATCTGTCCTTGTAGAAAAAATTTCCCAAGATTTAAGTAGTAACTTTCCTGAGCATTCCATTGGGCAGAGTCGGGTTCCATGTTTACTTCTTTGTGCTGGAAAGGCAGTGTTAGTGTGTTGGATGAAGGGATGTAAATAGGTTTTTGGAGGTGTTCATTGTATCTATAAATACCGGTTTGTTTGTTTGTTTGTTACAGAAGTAAAGTCTTCCTTGTTCTTTGAAGAGTTAACCTCTGACATACCACAGAACTATAACATTTTAACATCATAATATTATAACAATTCTTAAAACATTCATAGCTGAGAGAGAACTATGAGAAGCTAAACTGAGCTCCATCCAGCGTGGAGAAGTGACCTCACACACGTTCAAGTTAATTTTTCCCCTAATTTCATCCTGAAAATGAAGCTAATTGATTCACCAACTGTTTCAAGAATGTGTGTGTTCCATTAACCTAGATTGTGTTAGGAACATCCACCTCTTTAAGGCTTTTTTCATGTAATTAAAATCTGGAAATGGTGCTGTTTGGTTTATAAAAACACCTTGTCAAATACCTTACATTGGCAAACTTTAATCTTTTTCTGTTTTAGCACAGTGACTTACTGACCAAAATGTGCTCAGATATTCTAAATCTTTCACGTTTTTTAAAAATGTCTAGATTTTGTTTAATCTGAACACATAGTGCATGATATGGAACATCTGATCTGCTCTGAGTCCAGATTGACTTTCATGCATGTACATGAATTTTGGTGTGTGAGGCTTGCCCTAATCAAATCACATCCATGTGCAGCCTCCCTCACTCCCAAGAAAAATCTTCCCCAAAGTACTGACAGCAGGGAATAGTGCCTTTGCTTTATGAGTTGGAAGGTTTATTAAATGATGTTCCCTTCCTTCCCCTCCTACCCCTTAGTCAATTTTTATTCTCCCTTCATTTCCCATGGGCCGTTACTTTAATGTGTATCTTTTTATTTGAATGAGCTTCTGTACAAACAGTTTGTTTAAGTGTCATTTATGTATCACATCTTATATTTCACATTGCTTTTATTTGCATTATTGCATGGCTTTTGTATTCATCTTTTATTAGCACAAACAGGTGGTCATCTGTAGAATATTGTATCTTGAATTTTTATGAGGAAACATTTAAAAATTATAGAGTATGTTTCCAACATTGCACAGTGCATATAATGCATGAAATAGAGAGGTCCAGTCTATCTATTGAACTTTGTCTCTGCAAAGAGGGCTTTTGAATTGTAATGTGAAAGTTAAAACTTGCCAGTGTGGTTATTCCTTGAGTCATGGACCCTGATTCGTTCTTTAAAAGAATAAGAACACTGTATGAGAGTTCTGAGAATCTAATCTTGAGCAAAGTGGCATGGGAATTAAACATTGTATTGACTTATACTAGACCAAAGTGTAATGACTACATTTTGTTGGGGGTGGGGAAGTAAGTAGAATGTCTTGAGAAGGTCACTATATTCTTTTGAACCTCTTGGGTTGTTGTGAGAATGTCTGGGATCTTGTGGACAAAACCTGCTTACTTGTTGGAAGGAATAAGCCTGGTAATATAAGGGTTCTTCTTGGAGTATCTACACAGGAGGAAACATTCTGTTTGTGATTTGCCTTTTCTGTTTTGTTAAAGAGAATGGGTGATACACTGAGTAGGAAAGCAGGGGAAACCTTGGAAAGAGGGATCAGAAATGCAAGACTAGTGAAAAGATTCATTAAGTGCTCCTTTGGTCTCAGTGAATTCGGATTCTTTGTTTTAGATGGATTGTGTCCAAGTGTCCTGAGAAGACCTGTATATGGGATTGCTAAGCTTACAGCTGGCAGTCCTTGAGAGCTGGAGAGTGAGCATTAGTCATGTCTCGTTTTCAGAAAGGCTGAGATATGGATGCTGCTTTGTTGATAAGGACTCTGGACTGGCTTCTAAACCAAGTCATTTGCGAGACTGTTATCAGAGTCCTTGGTTGTCAAAAACAAAAGCTCTCTGGGTATTAGTAGGTGGATACTGGATGTTTTGACTAGTAATCCTCAGAGCCAGTCACAGGCTCTCAGACAGACTATGGAGCTTAGAAGACGCCAGCCCATGCCCAGGGAATGGCGTCTCTCAGGCGGGTATTCACTGCTGCTGTTTTGACTCTGCATGTCAATAGCATGTACGTATGCTAAATGACCTGTACCCTTCCTTCTAAACCCAGAGGCTTTGGTAGACGTGACTGTTTGCTGAGCCACTCCATGCTTAGCTACCTGGTCTTGGAAAGATCATGTATATATCTGACATCATCATGAGATTTATCTCACAGGTAGAAGCCCCAGGTATCAGAAGGATACTCAAACACTGCACAGTTGCTGAGGAGTGATAGATATGTGTTGCAATTGTCCTAGGGAAGGAAGAGTCTTCCATTGGGGGCAGGCATAGTTAACTATAGCCATTCATACAAGATGAAACTCATACTCAGTTAAAAGATAGTATAAAATGATTATTTTTAATGGTATAAAGACCCACAAGTCTCATGTACAAGTCATAACTGACTGAAGCTGTGTTTGATACCTTTAGGCTTTTCAAGAGGGGAAAACTGACTCCTTAATGAACTGGCTGAAGTCATTAGTTAAACTAGAAAGTTACTGATTGTGCTGATGAAGAGAATTAGGATCCAACAAGATCCCTAGAAGATGAAACAAAGCAAAATTTAACAAAGTGGAACGTAATAAGATATAAACAAGATTACATCTTGTTCTGATGGTCAAACATCTAGACATATCTATAAAATGAATAAAGAAATAGCCACTCAGTGATAGCATATGTGAAAATTCCTTTAACTTTTCAATCATTTCAGCTGGATGAAAACATGGCATAAGAACCAATTGCCTGGAATGCTAGTGGTCATTATATATGCTAATATAAATAGAGTAACCATCAGAAGAGAAGCACCTGCCCTATTGCACTTTATAGCTCAGATGACATGTAAAATATTCGTTAATTTGGACACACTCAGGAGTGCTAGTTGGGACAGCAAGGTATAAGTGCGCGTGACCAGGAGTGATGCACCAAGGTACAAGAGTGTCTAAACACTTGATGTGCAAAGGGCTGTTAAAACAATGAGTTATTCCTGTTGAGAACCAGAAGATGTGGCAGATATCTACAAAGATAGGCAGGTCTTCAGAGGTAGTGGTGTAGGTAGTGGTACAACCATGGAGTGAATAGCTAGATGCAGGAGATCAGTGTCAGATGCAAACAGAAGGGATTATAGTACCAAGCTCACTGACTGTGAAGGGATATAGAGCGTTATATGTCACTTGTGACCACTAACTAGTGTGACCAGCTAGTTCATCTGAGAGAGTTGAACATTTCACAAGCATTTTTACTCCTATTAATTTTATGGGTCTTCAGACTCCTTGAATGGCAGATGATGTTCCCCAAGGCTCCTTTTCCTCAGCAGGCTATTGAAAATTTTAATATGCACACAATACTTGTGGAATACTCAGAAGAGTTTTCAGACCTGGGAATATTAATTCATCATAAAGCCGTACTGGAATGCCTTAATAAAGAGCAACATGAGACAATAAATATTTGATTTGAAGAGATGGGATCATAAACCCATCATCCAGGCACTTGCTGCAGAGAAAGATTTTTCCTAATTGGCACTAGGCTGCTAGCACACAAGTAGTGCCTCCTTAGGAGGTGAGTAGCCATCTCCCACACACACTGAAGGTATTTTATTTGAAGCTTATATTTACCCTTAAGGTGTTAAAATTTCCTGCTTATCAAATAAATTATAAAGGTAATTGTTAGGGGAATTTAGCTTGCCAGAGCTCTAGAGAAGTCTCTTTCATAGTTTAGAAAATATAAAGAAGTTGTAAAATAATAGTTCTGCCAAGAAAATTACATATTGATTTGCCATTCCATACTGGGATTTGGGCTAACAGGTCCAATGTTGGGTTTTGTTTATAAAACATATCCCTTTTGAAGGTCATCCAGGAGAGAGCATTGTACACTTTGAGCGTGCGTTGTCACCGCTCTGCTTATTGGACATTTACAGAGTGCCTTCTGTACTGTTGCTCCAGCCAAGGAGAATATTGGCCCAAACACCCAGTATGGAAATTAAAAGTTTAAAAAGTGGCAGTTTCAAGGATTTTGGCTTTTACAATGCAAACAAGTGCCTGTGTCTTCCCCAGCAATCCTCTTTATTGAGAGAAATTAGCATAAAAGTTGTTAGCTGGCAGCGTGATTTGAAAATTATGGCCTTGTAAAGGATCCCCAAGTTACAGCTGGAAGCATGCAGTCACCAGAAACTGCATTGTAAAAGTCCATGCTGGTCTCGGGCCTCGTTTCTTTCCATTGACATTTCTCTTCTTCGCTCTCCAGTGTGTCTTTGAGCTTATTGTTCCGGGATAATGAAAGATCCACTTGAGGGTAAACACTGCCATTCAGCCATTTTGAATTTGCTCAAAGTTTATTCACTTGTTCATTTCTTAAAACTAATAATAACAAAAACAGCTGATCAGGTATTTGTTGAGTGCCTACTCTGCATAGGGTTTTGGTGATGATAAAAAACAAAACAAAAAAAAAAAAAAACGGAGTATCATGCTCACAGTTCTAGGACTGGTTGGAGAGAAAGAGAATACAATTAAATATGTTATACCAGCCACTCAAAGCTTAGGGTGTCCAGAGCAAAGGTGTGTGTTTGAGGAGATGAGATGATCTCATAGAATTGATATTTGAGCCCAGTTGTCAATGTGTGGAGAATATCCAGACCCATAACAGATAGGGGCAAGAGGGCACCCACAGACACTGGCGGTGAGATGAGGTGCTGGTCATGTACTTGGTAATAGTGCATGAACCTAGCCAAAGAACTCATTGAGAATGCAGATTGTAGGAGCCAACATGCAATATCCTCTGAGATGATTTTTCTGGTGCTGTATTAGCTAGCATTTGTTGACTTAATGAATAAAACACCTAGAGGGCAAGGTATTTCATGGGGGGAAAAAGTTAGCAGTCTGGTCTCATGTCTCATGGATGTGAGGTCCCCAAAACAAGGCAGAGGTCTGGTTAGGGCCCTTCCTGTCTGCCTCTTACCATAGCAGGAACACAAGTAGCTCTATGTTCTCACTCTTATAAGACCAGGTGAGTTCAATCATGGGGGCTCTCTTCTAGTGTTCTGATCTAATCATTTCTCAGAGGCTCCACCTCTAACCACCAAGTTTCCATCCTAGTACCACAAAACTTGGGAGATTAAACTCCCGCTTGAGTTAAGAAATCATCTCTGACCCAGAGGAAGGTGGGTCTAAGTCTATCTGACTGTGAAGTCTGCCACTTTCAGAATCTGCTGCTGTCGGAGTGGGGGGACTGAAGGACTTAATGCTGGTGAGCTCTAGGAGGTGAGATTTTTAGAGGGTGTGTTCTGTCCCAACATGGAAAGGTTTGGGGCATATTTTACTGAGTGAAATGAGCTGGGCCATAGAAAAGAGAGACGCTGCATAATCTCATTAATGTGTGGGACCTAAAAAGCTGTGCTGAGCAGAGAGTAGAATGGTGGTTGTCAAGGTCCAGGTCTTGGAAGGATGAGCCATGAAGTTCTATGAACCATTGTAGAACAAAGTGACTACTACAGTGAATTATATAAAAATGGAAATTAATAAATAGGTTCTGTGTATATTTTCAACACAAAACATAAGTATGTGAGGCTCATTCGCATGATTAAATCACTGTAAAATTTACACACCTACAGAACGTTTGAGCTATAAATGCAGTTCTTATGTTTTGCTAGTATATACTCATGTGGGCTTCATTATAACTTCCTTTTGATTCTGAGTAGTGAGCCCAAGGCCTCATTATGACAATACATGTCAAATATACGTTGGCTCATAGTCACCCAATTTCTCCATCTTGTCCATCTCTGCTGGTCCTGTTCTTCTTTCCAAATCCTTCCCCTTCTTTATATATATATATATACCTAATTCTTTTTTCAAAGTCTAGATCCCAAATATCAGTGCTTGTCTGCTAATCCTGTGGTGGTGTGAACAAACATGTATTCGCCCCAGATAAGGTGTGGACAATAGGCAATAGTATCATGCGACCCAGGACTAGCTTGGTGAATCAGGAAGTTAAATTGAGGTTACTCAGAATGACTAGCATTGGTGAAGAATTGGATTACTTACCACAACATGGATGACTTATGGGGATCCACATCACCTAAGAAGAGTCTCAATGCCCCAGGATTATGAACCGATACATATCGATGAGGAAAGCCTTTGTACACCTGCCCCGTGTATGTCTCATTCATTCATATTCTCCATGGGGGATTATTGGTGGGCCCAATCTTGGCAGTGTCTGGTACAGGTTATCACAGTCGCTCCCATTTCAAACCATATTATGCTTGGAGGGAAGTGTTCTGAACAGAGAGAAAATGTATTTGCCTCTTTGTATCTGGCGTCTCTTTCTTGATACGATCTCCAGTTTTATCCATTTTTCTGGAAATGGCACAATGATGTAATTTTATTTTCTGTGGCTGAATAAAATATTGTAACATATACTGTTAGTTCATTAATTCTTTCCTTCCTTCCTTCCTTCCTTCCTTCCTTCCTTCCTTCCTTCCTTCCTTCCTTCCTTCCTCCCTCCCTCCCTCCCTCCCTCCCTTCCTTCCTTCTTTCCTTCCCTCCCATTATGTAGCCCTGCTGTTTGGCCTGGAAATCTCCATGGAGACCAGGCTGGCTCTGAACTGAACTGATGTGCCACTCATGCCTGGCACTTGGCTTTTCTTCATCCATCAGTTTCTTGATGAGCATCTAGGTTGTTATGACCAGCACTGTAAGAAACACAGATGCACAGCTCTGCCCATGGCTGACTTAGGTTCTCCAGTAACCAGGAGCGGGTCTTTCTGGTTTGTGTGGTGGCTGGACTGGGTTATAGTTTCACCAGCAGGGTAAAGGATCCCATCCCTACCCTTTCTGGACAGCAGTTATGGTTTTTCTTGATAATATCCATTCTGATAGTGTCTCACTAGAACTTTGGTTTACACTTCCCTGCTAAGAACGTGGGAATATTTCTTAAAATACACTTATTGGCCATTGTACTGTCTTTGAAAGTTCTCTTTTGGTTCACATTTACTGATTGGAGGTTTTTTGTTTGTTTGTTTGTTTTTAATTTTAGTGGATTCTTTTGTAGTTTTTGATGTATGCCGGAAATTAATTCTCTCTTTGATGTGTGGTGAGTAAAGATTCAATTATACCACAATAAAGCTTGGGAGAATAAAGGCTTACCTTGACCTTGAAATAAGGGGGAAAGTCTGTGAAATTAGAGTCGGGATCTTGTGATAGTTTGGGGAGAGATAAGGACAGATTAAAGCTGCAAGGAGGGGAGCAGAGCTAAGTCGAATTTTAAAGACAGAATTGATCGAAAGTAGCCATCAATTGGATAACTCTTTGCTTCTGGTAGGAATCGAAGGTGCCCTGTGTTTAGGGAGATGTTTGAGAGTTGTTGCTGCGGAGGCAGCCCTGGGGGGCAGATATGAGCTCCCAGAGGATTCCGGCATGTTTTGCCTCCTCTGGTTTTGTTCCTGAGTAAAGGACTAGAAATTGTGACCTGCCTATTGCAGTTTGTGGTGGAGTCTCCTCTTCTTAATTGCCAATCCCCTGTTCCTTTACTGCTTCTTAAATCCTGTGGATGAGGCATCCCTGAAACAGCCTGATGCAGAAAACTGACTGGGTTTCCACTCCTTCCAAAGATTCTGAGAGGGAGACAGGGCAGGCAGGGCAGGTGTCTTAGTGGGATACAGGCTTACTTAGTTTGGGAATGAGGATTACCTATGCTTCTGAGCCTACGTGACCTCTGCAGCAGGCACGGATATGCAGGCCTGTGATCTTTCTCTAGCCTTGACCCAGGCCATTGGATGGACCACGGTATACCTACTTGTAAGCTCAGCATAGAAGTATTCTTGATTCTAAATTTCAGAACAATATTGCTTAACATGTTATTTATCCATTATACCTGAATTCATAAACTCTTGTATAAATTGGCTTCTTACATCTCCTTCAATAGGTCTGAACCATGTCCACATTAAGGAAGAAAGGAGAACTTGCATCCTGAGCAGAGAGCCTAGCTTTAATGGAACGGGGCTTCTGGTACAAGCCCACACTAGTACATAAGTCAGAGGGTAAGCTGGAAAGAGGCTGGGAATGTACTTGCTCTGAACCAGTGTTCCTTATGGTTTATTAATCCCCGGCTCCTCTTGTACTGGAAGCTCATACTAAATCCAGGCAGAATTTTGTTGACTTTCATTTTCTTATAAGACTCACTGGTTTGTAATCTAATTTATTTGGTTGTCTGGGAAGAAAATAAGGGCAGAGGGAAGCAGCAGTTGGCAAACCTATGTCTGTGCTGTCAATCATTAGCTCCCAGACTCCCTTTGTCCTCTAGGGCTCCTCCTAACCTCATTGACAGTCCCCTCCATCCCCTTGGCCAGTGCTCCCTCCTCCAGTAATTAAAGAGGGAATGAGGATGTCAATTTAACTTCGCCGTGAGACCTGGAGCTAACCACAGATCTTATTTTAGGGCATGGCCTTTCCCCTCCGGCTTTAAATCCTTTATTAATTCAGATGCTTTATTTACTAAACAAACAAACGCCAATTTCAGAGAGAACAGTGAACAGCGCCACACTTCCATGGAGAGGAAAAAGGCTCTTTGCATTGTTCTGCTTCATCTGAAACACTTGTTCTTTTTTTTGGGGGGGGTGTCACCTGTCCCCCACAAGGGCAAGTCTGGTGTAGAGAAAAGGCGGGACCATTGTACCAATATGCTGGTGGTTTGACAAAAAATATTTTCACACACAGTCTTCCAGGATCCTTCTCTTGACTCAGAGTAAGGACCCATGAAGGAAGGAAACTGTCTGCAGAACCTAAAGGAGCAGGCCTCCTTCCAAAGGATCAGGCCTGGTTTGTGCATTTGGCTCCTATGGACTAAGGTAGCGAATGTATATGATGCCATGAGGTATTGAGTCTCTGGCTCAGGCTTTTTTTGTCTTTTGTGTCTGGCCCACGGAGATGCAGATCAAAGGGACTCTCTCTGCAGGTCTCTGGAACTAGATCTTCTGTGCAGTTCATTAGAAAAAGCATGCTTCCCAGGGCAGTGTTTGTCAGCCGCCCTTCATGATTTCTACTCTTTCTTGCTTGGTAGGCATAGACCTAAAAAGACGAAATGACCCACCCCAGGCCCTGTAATTTCTGAGCATCTGAATTACCACCTAAATTAAGGCCTCCTGGGCAACACAGACTAGCTGTCCTAGATGCCAGGAGAGGTGACTTAGTCAGAGTTTGACCTAGTATGGCCACCTGCCTCAGATCACCTGTGGCCTGCTCCAGAACAAAGGGTAGGTGGGGTGATCAGTGGCCGCATTTCCAGCGAGCTTCTTGGGTATCTTGTCACCACGATGACGGAAATCCGTGGGATGAACCTGACTCCTGCCCTTGTTCTTCCACAGACATCCTCAATGTGCTTCCTTGGCCCCTAATTCTTTTGTTTGTCTTTCTCGTAATAAAAGGAACAGCCTGGCTGAAAAGAAAGGACTGGAGGCTCTGTGTCAGTGACACTGGGGACAGTTAGTGTCTTCTGTCTCATCTTGCACTGCCTCTTCACGATAGGAAAGCAAGCAAAATTTAAGCTGTCACTGCCTTCTCAAGTAGCTTTTTCCCCACTGTCATTTGCTCTGCCAAATGGCCTTGTTGTTGGTAGCTCAACTTGGAGAGATTTGGGGTAATTGAGTGCCATCAGTGATGAGGTAATAGGGACTCGGAAGTAACAGGAAAACTGGATGGCTGGACAGCATGTCATGAGTGAGTGGGTGTGTGTGTGGCCTACTTGTGTCAACAGGTGTTCAGGCTTCAGATAATAAATACACTTCATATCTGCCCTCTGACCCATTTCCTACTCAAAGGCATGTGAATTCAAAGGTCAGGCCCCACTCCTTGTGGTATGCAGGAGTAGATCTGAGGGGAAGTGAGGTATGTGGGGGGGACGACAGAGAAGAGAGAGGAAACTGTGGTCAGGGTGTAATCTGAGAGAACAAACAAACAAATAACTAAGACTGGCCTTTACTTAGGTTAGGATTCCTGAATGGGTTACAGTGTGTCAGAACTTCTGGGCCCCTCAGCTGTGGGGACACTGAGGTTGGTTTCATCTGTGTTTCTCCATATCCAAGCAACAGTATAAGTGGCTTCTTCTGCGTGTTCTTGAAGGACAGTTTGAGGAATGGTGTGGATTTTGAGTGTGTTCACAAATGTGCTCCTGGTACTGATCTCTGTGTTATCAAAGGTAAAAATAAAGGCAGGTTTGGATTTGCGTAGGGTGTGGAAGCAGACCTGCTGTGAACGAGACTTTCATGCAACTCATAACTGGGACAGGAGCACAATGGTGGCCACTGTCTTCAAGGATTGTAGAATTAGGTAATAATGTCTGAATGCTTTTTAGGCTAGGCCAGGAGGCAGTGAGTAGGATGAGTTACTACTGTTTGAGAGAGGGTGCCCTGGCAGCCAGGGGGTGGGGACAAATCGTTGTGTGAGCCAGATAAGACCATCTGCTTCTAATTCCACAAAGGCCAATCTTTGAAGAGGTTGCCTTATATATTCTAGATTGTTCTTTGGCTATTCTTTTGGCAGGTGATAATACGGAATCCTGGATAGAGCAGAGTGTGGAGGAGGGGATAGCAAGGTCTGGGAGGAAAGGGAACTAGGAGAAGAAGGGAGATCCCCTCTTTTCTCAGGGTTTACCTTGACTACAAAACAAGACCCTGAGCTCTAACGGCAGGGGCTGGCTCACTTCTGACCCATCTGTTGCTACCTCTCTGGCTCTAAGCACAAGATACTCTTATGCTACAGCCTTCTCAGTATTGTTTTGAATATTAGTAAAATAATAAATTATTTCATATACTCCTACTCCTGGATATGAAAGTTCACTGACTGATTTTGCCAGTGGCTAAACAAGAATTCCAATGAGAACATTTGAAGTCCTCTTTACAGAGGTCATCATTGTGTGACAACTGTCCCGGTCTTTTAGATGATTAAATGGTTCTGTTGACAATGGCCACTTATGTTTATTTATTTTTAAACATTTGTTTATTTACTATGTATGCAGCATTCTGCCTTCATATATGCCTGCTCACCAGAAGAGAGCACTGGATCACATTATAGAGGGTTGTGAGTCACCATGTGGCTACTGGGAATTGAAACTTTGGAAGAGCAGCAGTGCTCTTAACCTCTGAGCCATCTCTCTAGCCCAACAACTTATATTTATAAGGTCTATATTGTTATGTGCATTTCCCAGGCTATCCCAGCATTTGCTGCCTTTTGGCATAAACATCTAAATTGTTGTCCCTAAGTAAACTACCCAGTAAGCTATCATTTGACTGACTGCCTTCAGTGCCTTTAAGTTGGATGGAGGCTAATGGATCACCAGGAGTCATGAGAGATGAGTGTCTCAAAGGTGACTTTGTAGGTACATGGCACATCTGGAGAACTCTTAAAAGCAGTTGTGCATAATAACAACAGAAATTCCTATCCAAGGCATCATTAATAATTATGTGACTTAGGATGATTGCCCAAACTAGAATTCGGTTTGTACCACTGTAAGGTAGACTGTAGGCTGTTCTTTTATAGTGCTCATTTCTAGCTCTCGAGGCACCAGTAGACCAAGGTTAAATATGAGTGTTCCCCTTGGCACAGTGAAATGGGCTGAGATAAACCACAGAGCTTCACCTTTGCTTGACACAGGCAATAGATTCATGATGAAGGAAGAACTTGGGTGGAAGATGGGGGGTGGAGCTGAGAAGGAAGATGTCACCCCTAGTGACACACAGTGTCGGGGCACCGGGTCCGGGGAAACTTTACCCTCATCTCTTAGTTGCTTTTGTTCCTTTAACAAACACCAATGACTGAGTGATTGATAAAGAGTAGATAGTCTGGAGCCTGGAAAGTTCAAGGGCACGGCATGGCATGTGGTTGAAATCATCTCACAGCCTCCTTACCATGGCCTGATATGGCAACGGACATCTCATGATGTGACAGAGCAGGTGTGCTGCCTGGGGCCTCTTTTCCTTTTTATGAAGCCATTCACACCACCCTGATGACCTCAGCTAATCTGAGTAGCTTCCCAAAGCCCCACCTTTAAACTTCTAAAATACAAATTTGGGGGTTCATTTTTCAACATGTAAATTGGGATGCACACATGGAAACCTTAGCAGTGTTGGGGTAGAGGTGTTGATGAACCTTCAGTGTTTCCTTTTCGGTGTTAGGAATCCATCCTCAGCTGTGCCACTTTTTAATGTAGCAACCTCTTCTAGACGTAGGGGGCGGAACACATGTTTAAGGAATGGCAATGGGCTCCTCTTCGTATTCTGGCGAGAGCTGAGGTAGTACTGGCTTGGCAGAGACTTTGAGCATCTTTTCCATCAGAAGAGGATGCAGGTTTAATGTGATTCCTCCCTTGTGTCTATTCAGACTACCTGTCCAGGGCGTATGGAGCTGGCAACAAAACCGGAAGACAGGGAAGGAATCTGTCATACAACCATGGAGATGGGGAGATGTTGTCACTTAGCTCCCACCTATACCAGGAGCTTTTCATTCTTTTTTTTTTTTTTTAATGCTCTATTCTCAAGGAGCACTAGTTAATAATTCACACACAGTAACCAATTAAGTAGAAACTTCACTTGAAGTGAGGGTGAGTTTAATTAAATATGTTTGGAAATAGGTGCATACATTGCTTTGGAAGGAATTTAAATATTTATATATATGCATTGTGAATGTGGTTGTAGGGGTGTATATATGTTTTATACATACATATTTGCCTGTGAATCGGGGTTGAAAAATATCTGAAGAACTACATGCCGGTCACATCTCTAATTAGTCACACATATAAAATGCAGCAGTTGCTTTGTTGGTGAGAAGCAGAGGGATTTTTAATAGCATCCCAGGGTTCCTGGGAAAAGTAAGGCTA
This sequence comes from Phyllotis vaccarum, assembly GCA_033318265.1. NCBI lineage: Eukaryota > Metazoa > Chordata > Mammalia > Rodentia > Cricetidae > Phyllotis > Phyllotis vaccarum. The sequence continues at coordinate 36,513,893 of JARWLC010000012.1, read as the reverse complement.
ATAACTTTTAAGGTTTACAGTAGAAGAATTGAGGGAAGAGTTTAAACGAAAGGTCATTTCTTGGTTTAGAAATATTTCAGTCTGGCAGAATGGCACATGCCTCTAATGAGCATCTTAGGATTCCTTGGCAGGAGGAATGCTTCATCCAGGAATTTAAGACCAGGCTGGGTCACCCAGAAAGACCATCTCCAAAAATAAACTGCCAGTGATAATAATAAGAAATGTGCTATAGCAAGAATTTATTTAGCATCTGCTGCTCTCTAGCTACCATGCATTCTTGCAGCAGGTTAGAAGGCATGAGGCTGCCCACTAAGGTTTCGGCAGGCTTCTTAAGGATGACAGCATGCCTAAGAAGGTGTGCTAGCTGCCCGCAGGGTCAGAAGGGTTCTACAAAGATGATGCGGTGAACTGCAGAGCATCAGAGGTTATAGACTAGCACTGGAAGAAGGCCACCAGTACTAAGAAGTAAGATAATTATTGCTTTAAAGGAGACAAATGTAACTGCTGACTTTACTTTCTGGGTTTTTTTTTTTTTTCCCCTAAAAGAAATAATCTGTAAAAGACGAAAGTATACCTGGGAGAGTGTTCCTCTCTGGCAGTGGTTTTCAACCTTATACGGGTCCTCGCATTGTGGTGACCCCTTGCCATAAAATTATTTTGTTGTTACTTCATAATAATAAATACTTGACATACAGGATATGGTCAAGACTCAGAGGTTGAGAACCACTGCTCTTCAGACTTAATGATAGTGGGATGTGTTCATGGAAGGACCCAGAGTAGCTGTATCTTTTTGCCCTTTGATATGTCCTGGGGATCTATGGTTAGGAGAGAGATCTTACCTGTGGTCCAGTGGTCTGAAGAGAGAGAGAAGTCCTAATGAAGTTCACTTCAAAGGAAAGACTCTTGTTGAGTCCATCATAAGGCGGGGGTTAAAATGGAAGACTCAGGGGGTCAGGTTTCCCAGCTGCAACTCTTGTGCCTGATAATCAATGGGTGACTTTAATAGTGCTAACCTTTCTGAGCCTCGGTTTATCTATCAGTAAAGTGAGCATAGTGCCATTATTTGCCTCATAGATATAAAACATGTATTAGGTGTGAAGAACAGCATCCAGCATAGTCATCTGTGTTCAGTCAGTGTCAACTGTTAATGGTTAGTGTCACCATTACTGTTGAGGGCTCTGTATTCTTTGGGTACCGAAGATACTCACAGGCATAGGGAAGCCTTTCTGGTAAACAAATCAGAGCTCTAACATTTACTAATTTGGAGATTTAAATCTTGAGTAAATACCAGCATGGAACTGACAGCATTTTCATAAGACTTAAAGGAGGGCCCCTGTTTCTGTTTCTCAGCTAGGCCTATACCAAGGGAGGCGAGTTGTTTTGATAGCTCTCTGCCGCTTTTGTAATTTTAAAAGAAGCACATAGCAAAGTTGTAAAAAATTCCACTTGGACTACTTCCTTAAACAACTCCTTCCCTTGACCTCAACTCTTTTATATATATATATATATATATATATATATTCCTTTTTTTCTCTCTTTTTCATTTGGTTCCTGTCTGCCTTACTGTGTTCATGTACTCTGTGGGTGGGCATTATAGTTGATACATGCTTGGTATCACCACACATCCAATTTGTTGAATTAGGTATAGAAGGGATTTAAACAGGAAAATACAATTTTAAAGAAAGTGTCGATATTAAGTTTTAGCCTTACCTAGCTAAGTTTTCTCCTTATTTCTAAAGGCTTTGCATCATTTGCTATTTGTAAATCCAAACACTGGGAATGCAAAGTTTTCAAAATATGGTTTTAAATGCTTAAGTAAGAACCCCAATCTCAGTGAGTTGTTGGACCTCATAATCTTTTTGTTCATAGTCGCTATCCTTTTTTAAAAAGGGCAGACCAAATTTTTTAAAAGATACTTTTTTTTTCTTTTCTGGTCCTCCTTGACCTCTGGCTCTTACTGTATTCCACCCTTCTTCATCAACGGTCCCTAAGAGTCCAGGAGAGAGTGTGATAGAGATGTCTATATGTGGCTGAATGCTCTAGTGATGTTCACTCTCTGCACTTTGGCCAGTTGTGAGTTTCTAGGTTAATCACCATCTACATCACTAAGAAACTTCTCCACTGAGGTCTGAGAGCTGTACCGATCTATGGATATAGAGATATAAATTTAGAGGGCAGTTTGAAACTATGTACAGTTACTAAAATAATAGCAGTGGGTTCTCCCTTGGGAGCTATGAGCCGATTTACAGTACCAGGCATGCATTTCCTCCTGTAGAACGGGCCTTAGAGCCAATCAGAAAGTACTTTGTTTCTTCCCCCACGTTCATACCACTATTGCACCCAAGGGCATAGCTTGCTATGCCTGTCACTGCTGTAGTCCATGGGGTCACAGCTGGGTGATGACTTCCTTCCAGAGCCTCTGTGGCTCCAGTACTCTGAAACCCTGCAGGCAGGGAAGAAGCTTCCTGTTTAGTACTGACTTGTTTTTAATGCCCTGTGACCAAAGTATATAAGGACTTGAGGAGGAAGTTCTTGCCAGCAAGTTCTGGTGGGTAAGCAAGAACAATGCCAATAGCCCGTATTGGACAGGAAGTCTCTGGGACACATCTAGCTAACAACACAAGGGGAGGTATCTTACATCCGGCACTTGGCTTTTTGTTTGGTTACCTGTGGCTTCTGGAGGAGTATTTTCCCTTGTGTAGGATAAGGACTGAAAGGAAACATTGTCTTGTGGGCAGGCCAGGACAGCTGGACTCATGAACCTGATGCAACTGTGGTTGTCTGCACAAAATCAAGCCATTAACATAGCAGCATGGAATGGGGAGAGACTTGCAAGCCCCACCCCTAGCCCAGGAGCTTCTGAGGGAGGGCAGTCAGTTTTCTTTAAGGGTAGCACCTGGTGGATCAGCCATGGTCCATTGGGTGGCCCCACGTTATAAATGTATTGGCTACACAAATTGGAATGGGTGAGTTACTAAAGAAAAAGAGAGGACCTGGGGTTGGGAGGGTGTGGGAAAGCAGGATGTGAGTCTAGCAGTTGGGGAGTTGCATTGCATATATGTAGGAAGTTCTTAAATAATTAAAATGTATTTCAAAAACTGTACATTGGAAGCCATCAAGATGGCTCAGTGGACAAATGTACTTGTCACTATGTCTGATAACCTGAGTCTTCCTTTTATGCATATCCCTAATATGCCATCATTATAATAGGGTGACCAACACCAATGAACAGACCAAACTAGATGGAGGAAAGCCCACAAGGCCTCAACCAAACATAATAAACCACAGACAAATGAGGGAAGCTGGGAATGGGAGAGGTAGGGAAGAGTATGACTCTTGGTTGTCCAGTGCTGAGCAGTCAACCCTGGAAACATACAAACAAGTAACATAATATGGACTGAACAGGTTTATCTAGGAATATTACACACACACACACACACACACACACACACACACACACACACACACACACACACACACTCACACACACACACAACACTAGGTTTTTTTTTTAAGAGGCTGTGAATTCGAAGGAGAACAGGGAAGGGCATATAGGAGGGTTTGGAAGGAGGAAAGGTAAGGGGTAAATGTAACTAAATTATAATCACAGATAGGTGATAGATTGACAGACAGATTATAGATGAGTAGAACCACAAAATGACCCCCCCCTCCCCAAGCACTTAAGTGTGTTCTCTGTCCTTGGAAAGTGTTTCAAAAACTGTATCTTCAGGGCCCATGGTAACTGTCTTATGCATTGGGAACTGTTCTGCTTGTGGGGTTGAGTGTTGTGTTCTAAGCTTTAATGGAAGTGAAAAATAGTTGGTTACTTTGATCTCTATGAAAACCCATTGTAATTGTGAAAAGGACTACCTGCCACTCAGCACTCTTTTCTTCCTGATATCTGACCTCACCTTGTTTTATCATTCTAACTTTGATCTCTAGGGGAATTACCTCTTAAGAGGACAGGGCTCACCCTGGTGGGCCTGGTTTCTGAGCAGCTCTCCCTGGACCTGAGCCCTGTAGGTGACTCCATACTCTCATTTCCTCTTGCTACTTGGGGCTCCTTATCTCTTGTTAGTTGAATCTTTTTCCCTCCCTAATGGTCAACTTCTTCCTAAACCAACACCAGTTCTATGTTCCCTGCTCAATTCAGTACAGCCTCTGTCTGCTGTTTGACTCACCTTGATCTCTACACATCCAGTGTCTCCCTAGCTTTTCCGACTTCTAAGCTTGCCCTTGCCCAGGGGATGCTGGGTAACCTTGAGGTATTAGTCTACTCCTGAGGTTGATGAATAACATCTCCAGTGACCATATAACTTTGGTTCTGCATTTCTGACTGCATTTAACAAGCATTAAAGTGTACTGTGCTGTATGGAACTATGCATATGGGAAGTGCATTTACTGCAAGGGGGTAATGGGCTCTCAGATCATGGTTTCTAAAGCCCTCTGAGGAGTACCACATATCCTTTGGACTTTAGCTTTCTCACACAAGATTTGGTTTGCCTGGAATTGATGTCCTCTGCTGGTAAGCGGTATGTGTATTACAGGCATGTGATGTGGAAGCCTTTCCAAAGCATTAACCACCATTAGTAATAATTAATCTGCATGAGGTGAGAGAACATTCTGGTTGAAGAAAACTCCAGTTTTGGTGTCCCCAACTTAATGGACATGTGACCTTGTAGGAATCATTTTACATTTTTATGTTTTCTGACTAGTTTTTTTTTTTTTTCACAGATTCTTCAATTAAAGTTCAGTCAATGACTATGGGAATATTTTAATATTGGAATATTTAATGGTACTGTGTCTTATGTATTTATCCAATTCTGAGATCTTTGAAGATTAATTTTTGTGTTTCTCTTACAGAAAACTGTATAACTCTTACTAAGGAATTTTATGTCTTGTTCAACTTGTTAATTTTAGTCTTGAGCAATAACACTTTTCTCTTTCCCTTCCCTTCTTGTTCTGGACAGAGTCCGTATGGCCCTAGCCAGCTCTGTCAAACTATCCAGCTTCCTGTCTAAGTCTCCCACACACCTGGCTGATCTTTAAGTTACTAAACCATTATCAATTTTCAGATGATTTCAGCTCCCCTTTCTTTTTTTGACCTATTAAAATGCTCTGAATGTCACCCATGCTCTTCTCTCTTTGCCTAGTTACGGTCAGTTCTTCCAAGCCATTGACAATTTTGTGGGCTTTGTATAGTTTTCCTGTGATTCTGAAAGAAAATAGCCGTTCTTGAAGGACCATGGTATCTCTCTGTCTGGAAGTTTGGGGGTGTGGCTGGAGGTTAGCCTGTGACACCTTTGGTGGAGGTACCATCCCCGCTTCAGTACTTTCTGCTGTAGTTCAGGAAGTCTGAACATGATGCTTCTGGTGCTGCCAATGTGAGAAACAGCTAGTCTCCTCCCAGCATTGGGAACCCTGTAGGGCAGCTTGGAGCAGAACACTCTTCATTGTTTTCCCTTAAGTCTGACAAACTATACAAAGTGTCAGTATATTTATTCTGTGCCTGTTGAGTGCATTTTGCTAATAACATATCATAGTGTCCCACAGAACTTTCCTTTATCTTCCTAACAACTTCCTTAGATTGACAACATCATAGAAAATAACATAGCACTTTTTAAACCGGAAGTTTACAAACCCAAGTAAGTGGAGGAACTGACATTGCTCATAATCATCATTAGTATTGATTGTTTCTTGCCTGTAGCTCCTCATGTTGGAGTGGAACCTTGGGAAAGTTTTCCAACTATATCGGCAAGTCAACTGATATCGTTTTTTCTTTTGATATCAGTTTAGCCAACCATATTGTGAGATTTCACATGTGTGGCTTTCATATCTTGTGAGGGGACACTATCTTGGAGCAGACGTCCTGGTTCTCTGGCTCTTAAAATCTTTTTAACTTTCCTGAGCTTTAGGAGAAGGGATAACATTAAAGATTTCTCTTGATTCACAGATTTGGAGGTTGTGCTCTGTGACTGTTTGACAAGAGTGTTTGGGGGACTGTATCAAGGAATCACATCATGGTACAAACAACGTGTTGCTTCAACCCCAGTGACCTCATTGCAGTCCAGGGAGCATAGAGGAAGCAGAGGAGGGGCCTTACTATCTCTTTCAGGAACACATCTCTCATGTTCTAAACATCTCCCACCAGGTTCCATCTCTTCATGGTTCTACTTCCCAACAGTGTACACAGGTCTTCATGGGACATTCAAAACCTAAATGATAGCAAGCACCAGTCCCACTCCTGAAAGCTGTATCCTCACAAACTGATGGCTGATATAGCCTTCCTTGTTTACAACCTGGCAATGGGTTCATCCTCACAAGAGAAGGCAGCTGTTTATTCTTTTGCACCAATAGTGGCCATCTCTTATTTACTTGAACTCATTTGCCCTTATTTATGATCTCTCATGTATGTCTAATCTGATAATTTTAATTTTATTGATTTATACAGTTTAGTGAAGGATGCCCTTTGACTCACAACCCTGAAGGCATTGTATGTACATACAAATTAAAAGCATCTAAAGCCACACATAGGATTTATTTTGTGAAGAGTTGACTTGTGCACACCTATGCTTCATATTACCCTTCCTACCTCTGGTCTCCCTGTGTCACCTCTGTGGGGTTCACATCTGTTCCAACTCTCTTTCGATAGGTCCATTTTTGATAGCTTTATTTTGTAGCTCTTTGGAACCATGCAGGTTGGACCTGTTTTGCAGAACCACCCATTCCCTTCTGCCATCCCTGGTGTTTCTTTGTGTAGTAGAGGTGCATTATGGGCCACACAAGTAGGTCTTGCTCTCAACTAGTGGCCTGATTAAATGCTATGGGCTGACATTCTAATATAGCAGTGAACTTGCTTGTATCCATCCCATTTATCACCCTTTGACTCCTGCAGTGAGTATTCTAGTCTGCTATATAGTAGGTCGGCAGCAGCAGTCCAGCAGCTCAGAAGAGAACGGGTGTTGTTAGACAATCGTGTTCATAAAATGAATAATGAAAAAGTCACAGAAAAACCACATGAATGAATGCAAAGCTTTCTTCTGGGTTTTGCTTCATGAGAAACTTTCAGGTGAACTATAGCAATGAATGACCGATATGGTTTAGCTTCTACTGTAAGACTACTTAAGATTTTTTTTTTTCTATGTTGTTTTGGAAATGTGAGTTTGAAGACCTCTGTTGTGAGTTGAGAAGCTTCCAGCCCAAGCCAGTTAGTCATCTTTGCTGTCTTCAGTCATGCTTCTGTATGCTGTGAAGAGATACCAAGGCCAAGGCAAGTCTTACAGAAGAAAACTTTAAGTAGGGACTTGCTTATGGTTTCAGACAGTCTATTGTTACCTTGGTGTGAAACAGGCAGGCATGGTGCTGGAGAAGTAGCTTAGAGCTGTCTCTGCCTGCTGCTTGAGGGGGTCAGGAGAGAGAGTGGTGGGGGAGGAGGACTGGCATGGGCTTTTGAAATCTCCATGCCCACCCTGGTTGACATACTTTCTCCAAAAAGGCCACACCTCCTAATTCTTTCCAAACAGTTCATCAGCTGGGGACTTAGCATGCAAATATATGAGCCTATGGGAAGTGTTCTCATTCAGACCACCACACTTGTCAATAAGTTTTACTTACCATGTAGCTTGTTTTCAATAAGCAATTAAGGATTGATTATAATCATAAAGGTTTTATAAAAGTTGATAGCGTATAATCCTTCAATTGGAAGGCAAATAAACAACACAAACTAAAAAGAGTTTTGTATGTGTGAAATTTTTGTGTGTAATGAAAGTTACAAAATAAAGGCTTTATTTTCCATATCCTTTTTTTTAAAATATAAATTCAGTTCTTCTAAGAAAGCCTGGATTTGAAAATGAAAATATTGACCAAGCTAGTGTGTTTGATTTTTCACTCTACTAGAAAGATATGAGAAAAACATAATCAGTAACAAGATGTTTAAACTGTGATTTTTAGGGAGAGTTATTTAATGCTATCTCTTATAAAACATGGTACTCCATGCTGGCCCTGGTTCCAGAGTCCTTAATCTAGATGACACCAGAGGGAGCTGTGAGCAGAACAGCAGTCTAGAAAGTTCTTCTGGAGCTGAAGCATCCTTACCCAAGGCTGTGGTGGTCACCAAGAATCAAACAACACAACTTATAGTCAAATAACACCAAAAAATGTGTGTGGAATTTCCCTGCATTCTCAAGTATGGGTGGTTGAGGGTTATAAGGAGAATAAGGTATTTTAGGTAAGGGGGACTGTATGTGTATAGTGGGTCAAGGTCTATTTAAACTGGCTTAGAGTGGAAACTATATAGAGATTGCACCAAGTTCAAGTTGAAAGGTATTTGCTGATGGTTATTGATTGATTGATTGATTGATTGATTGATTGATACTGGGGATTGGTACCTGCTTGCTAGCCATATGCTCCATCACTGAGCTACACCTCCACAACTGCTGGGTTAGGCTGCAATACCCCCCCCCCCACCCGACCTGCTCTTACTTGTCAGCCATTATTCTTTTCCTTCTGTCATTTCTAAACCCCACTGGTCTTTGAAGCATCTACCATGAAGCCACACTACCCACTGTGGGCATCAGGAAGGCTCAGACTCCTGGTCACATCCAGCTCTCACTAATACATTTTCTCTAACCCCCCTATATTGTAAGATTCCTAGGCTTCCACAGAAGTTGAGCCTCCCAGTGGGAATCAAACCAGCAGTCTCCCCTCCGAGGTTCTGCTCTTTCTCTGTCCAACTGTGTCCTCTCCCTGACCCCAGCCTTACCCCCAGACTCCATCACATCTCAGGCTACTGGGGTTATGAGTATGTTTCTTTGAAGTCCTATAGTTCACTAGGTTCTTTAAAGAGTATTCAAGGTCAAAATTATTATCACAACAATACTCCGACATTGCTTTCTCTCTTGTGCTATTTGAGCATTTACACTGACAGGCCAAAGCACTGGTGAGGGAAGCCGCTAGCACATCAGCACCAGTCAGTGTGGCCGCCATTGGATGTAGCATTGCCACTCCCATGCAGTAAATCATGCCCCATTTCACTTGATGGAGCTGTAAGAAATATATCATTATTTTGATGACATCTCCACCCTCAAGAGCGCTTCTCTTTAGTATTTGTCATGGCTAAATGAGAGCCATGTAACATTTCTGCCTAGTGAAAAATGGTAACCATCTCAAGGAAAAATGTGCATGGGATTATGTGAATTGTGAGCCCACCTAGACATGTTCTTCCCTGTGTGGAATACAGTTCTTACTGGCAAAAATAATTGGGATAGCTAACAAGCATTTGGCATACCTATTCTTACAAGTAAAGAAGAAAGCTTCTCACATCAAAGAAAACCAATTACTAAACTTTTGATTGCCTATAACTCAGTTTTAAGCCTCACATGACAAAAGTTTAGAAAGCTTCTATCTTTTGTCCAGAGCTCCCAGGCTTCTCTATTTGGAATGTTTTCTTCTGAGATATGACCTTCAGGAAGGTCTGAATATCTCAAAATGATGTCATGTGTGTGTCAAATGATGTCACAGACTCATGCATAGTCAGTAGAGCCATTCAAGTGCAATGCCAACCAACAGATTCAAGGGAGACGACATTTCATTCAGAGGGTTTCAAATTTCAACTGTGACCAAATTTTAAGAAACTATCATTTGTTGAGTTCTATTATAGTACTTTGGTAATATTGAAGAGTACTTGCAAGTATTTTAGGAGTTTCTGTAATCTCCTTGACAACTCAACAAACTAATATAAAATATCTGTTTTCATTATACTCCAGTCTACTACACTGTATGGAGTCAGAAATATATTTGAGAATATAAATACCGTTTTAAAGCCAGATATCAAAGAGGTTTGCAAAAATGTGATACATGCCTTTTTGAAAATTTAAACATAGAATTTTTGTTTATAATGATGCACAGTTGATAAATTTGGTACTATTTTAAAGTGTCTGTCTTAATGTCTAATATGGTAAATATTGAACATATTATCACAACCTTTAAGGTTCCCAAAGTGTAGGAAGCCAAAATGTTCAAGATCTAGAGTTTCAAAGCTACATCACCAAGAGGACACACCTCTACCATCTAAGTGTGGGAGATTGTGTTGTTTCATTGTAAATAATTGTCCCACCCACTGGTTTAATAAAAAGTGCTGATTGGCCAAAGGCAGGCAGGAAGTGTGGGCGGGGCTACCAGACTAAGAAAAACTCTGAGAACAGGAAGCACAGAGCAGAATGCCAGAGAGAAGCTGGAAGAAGCAGAAGACAACTATGCTGCTCTAAGAAAAGGTACCCAGCCACATAGCTGAACAAGATAAGAGTCATGGGTTAGTTTAAGGGTAAACAGTCAGCAAGTTATATGCCTGGGCCTTAGGTCGATCAGCCTAAAACTATTGAAAGCATCTGTGTGTCTCTGCGGGTCTGTGGGTCTGTGGGCCTAAACCTTGAGGCTAGGCCCGAAAGTCCGGGCCAGAAACCTCTTACTACAATATAAGGATCAGAATTTTCATTATCTAGCTACCTCTTCATAGCCCTTTGCTCATTTGTTCTTTAAAATATCCAGGTCACTGGATCTCCCTCTGTTTTTCTGTCCATTACTCCTCTGATGGACTGGCTTGCCTCCTGACCCAGTAAATTTAATATATGTATGTATATATATGTAATATTTATTCCTTATGTAAATTAAATTAAAAAATATCTTCCATTTCTTACTCTCCTAGTGAGTTGGGTTTAGCCCCACCTTGCCTTGGTTAAATGCACATATCCTTGTTTCTAGTAGAGCTGAGTGTCCTGGAAATGGTAGCATCAGGACCACCCGTCCAAACTTAGCACTGCCATGCCATTTCACCGCCTCACCCACTCCTTTCCATCCTACCTTCCTTCTTAAGATATAGCCTGTGGCTCTGCATCCTTGCTTGCCTTCTTCACTGGCTGATGTGTATCTTTCATAGGTACCTCTCATTCTGGCCAGGGTGAGAAAACTATACAACCTGACGATTCGTCTTTAATTCTCTTCTTCCTCTAGACACTTTCTTTAAGATATCTAGATCTCTGGCTCCATTTTCTTTAAGAAATTTAGCTATATATCTCTTGCTTTTGTGCTCCCTGTGGGAGTCAGTGCTGTGTCCCCTCCCTCGCCTTTAATTCCAGCCTGGATTTTTCCTGTGAGTTCAGGTTCGAGGCCCACTTTGAGTAGATATCTTAGTAAGTAAACTAGAGGTCATAGTTGGGCATTTGGGCACCTCATAAATAACAGCACCATGAACCCTCGGACCCCAAACTCTGAGTCATTTATTTCTTTTGTGTTCTTTGCTCCTACCTAAGTTCTCAGGTTCTGTGGTCCCTGCCTTTAAAAGCTCCCTTTACTGCTAACCCCGAATCTAGGCCACCCATTTTGAACTTTTGTACTTTGTGATCTGTCTTTCAGGCTTTCTTCCTTCTAGTCTAATCTCCATCAATTATCTCATGTCTTGCTTAATGCATAAACCAGGTCATGTCTACCCGATACTTAAAGCCTGCTAGGACATCTTAATACAGTCAGCATCAGACCACCTTTTTACCACTTCCTGGCTCGGTGTGACCAAGCACTTCCACCTCAGACTCTTTAACTCCCTCTGGCACAGTCTCCACAGCAATATTGCTCTGCCCCTTCCCTCGTTGGTACCCATCTCCAGTACCAAAGCCAAGCCATTGTGTGTACTGTTTCTTTTTCTCAGTGCTATGCCTTAGATCTTGGCAGTTGGATCTCCTTACTTCTAAATCAAATGTTCACTTTTCCCCACATTTCCTGCTAGCCTGTCTAAAGCAACACCCTCGCTCTAACATGTTACCTTACTTCCTGATCTTCAAGGATCTCATGCCCTGAGCTGTAACAGCCCTTGTCTAAGTCACCATCTCATGAAAGCATTTGTGTCAGTGTGGGTATGTAATACTTTTTTATTTTTAATGAATGAATGATCAGTATTGCTTGGATTGTGAAACAAAAACTGTTAGAGGCTGCAGAGGCTGTGTCAGCCCTTTGTAGTGTTTTTTATGTGGCCTGGCTCCTTGCGCCCCTCTGGCCCAGTATTTCTTTTCTTGTGGTTAACAGGCATTAAGACCACAGTGGAAGCTCCCGATTGTATTTTCTCCTTGGGTAGCAAAAAGAATAAATAAGGGCAGTTTGAGAATCGAATAATAATAGCTTTGCATTTCATAGACTCCACATCTGTTTAGAGAAATATGTGTGGTATATTATGAGGAAACATTCTGATGGTTTACACCTCTCAATGAGAACCCATATGAATATTTGTATTTTTAGTATTCAAATTGTCTATAATCCTGATAAAATCCTTTACGTCTTAACTTTTAATATGATCTGAATAAATGTCTTAGATTGAAACTGTTAGAATCTGTTAAGCTTGAGTAGCCTATTGGAATTTTATAAGGTAGAATGTCACAGAAGCAGAAAGAACATTCTCGGTGGAAGACTTTATTCATCATTAAGGAACATTAATTTTCCTTTTCCAATGTGTCCACGCAATACTCATAGGCAGGCTTAGCCCTTGGGAGTGTCCACTCTTTCTAGAGTAAAGGTGTTCCTCCTCATGGCCCTTTACCTCTATGGGCAAATGAAACTGGAATAAGGCAGAGTGAAGAAAGCATTGCCACCTCATTCACATCTCACTTGCATTTCAAAGCATTTGCCCACCTGTTAAATAGGATCTTATACTGTAGCTCACTCAGGCTGGCCTGGAACTTGCTATGAAATCCAAGTTGGCCTCAAACTTGTGACAATTCTCAGCCTTCCCAGTTCTAGGATTATAATATGAGACATTGTGCCTGCCTTTAAATATCCCTTTACTTGCATAAGATAAATTGCTCAAATACATCGTCCAATACATCTTTAAATATTAATATACTGAGAAGTAGCATGTAGGCATGATTTATGATGTGATGATCAAATCTTTTATATATTTTTGTTATAAATGTCATTTATAGTATTGATAATGTAATTTATATCCTATTAATCATGAATAAGGTCATTACTATAATTTAACAATGACTAAAACAGATATTGATTATCATTACTGGTGACGACCATTGAAGTCATCATTAGTATATATTCTGAACATATTTCAGCAAATGGTAAGTAACTTAAATTCCAAATTTTAGTAACTAACCAATCTGAGCCTAAGTAGGCTGGGTGTGCACATGGTGATTCTCATGACCTTGGAGATAAATTATGCAACTTGTTGTTCTACAAATTTATCCTAGGTGCATTTTAAGAGGTTTTAGCTCTGATGTATGACCTCTAGCAGTACCTAGCTCCCCCCCCTCAATGTGTCCTGCCTCTGTTCCTTCATCATTAGTGAGGTGCACAGTAGCATCTGTGTCTTGGAGATGTGAGATGTCTGTGCATCCTATGTCTAGCTCATGGTGTGGCTTTCCTGCTGTTCTGTATCTTATGCTAGACAACACTGGGTGTGTGTGTGCTGCTTGATGGTTTGCAGCATGTGAAACTCTGATTTAAGAGTTCAAGTACACCACTATTTAGGTTTATACTTTTGTATCTAAGGCTTTATTTACACACTGCGTTTTCCTGGTTTAACTTGGTTTTCTACGAATACAACGTGTATAACGGGAAAAGTCATAATCTAAAAAAGAAGGATTAAAGGTCAAGTCTTGAGGCCAGAATGTCATGGTCTTGAGTGAGTCAAATGGAAGGGGTGATTACACTAACCAACCTTTGTAAGCTTTTTTTTTTTATGCCCACACACATGAATTCTTGCCTGTCAAGGACCTTTTTAAATACTGAAACATAGAGTTATCAGGTTAAATCTTTAAAGGGTGAAATTTCAGTATAGATCATGAGTGCGATGCTCATGTATATGCCATCTGAAAGAAATACGATCATCCTTATACAATTACTTTATGCTTAAAGCAGTATCTGAGATTACAAATTGAATCTGTGGTGGGAATGAGGCTGTAGGGTTAGGGAACTGGGATCAGTAACACCAGAATTGTTATCATTAGACTGCAGCCTTACTGTGGCAGGGTGAGTTCTCTGTCTATGCTCTTTAGGCAATCCGAAGATATGGGGATGCCTTGGAAACTCACAGATATAATATTATTTTGAGTTAAAACATCTATAAGAACCTTAAACATTAGCACATGAAAATGCCTTCAGCTTATTGGCAGGTTATGCAAAGTGGCTGGGGAGCTGCAGGTGATTTAGGTTGTTAGTTTATTACTGGTGATTTTTAGTAGGGAGAAAGAAGGTCAAGTACATGTGTCTTCATCAGCATTATAGTTTTGTTCCCAGGTTGATTTGCTCCAGTGTTTGATGACAACAAGGACTTTCTGGACCTCCCCCCCTTTTTTCCGTCACTCATTTCTGTTTCGTTATTTGAGAAGTATGTTCAGTTGGTTGACTCATTCATTCATTAGAAATGCAGCCAATCACAGATAACACTTCTTCTTCCTTCACCTCTTTTCTGTCTCCTCACGAGAGGAAGCCTCTGCTCACTATCTTCCAGGGCAATAGCAAAGTTGAGTGTATTGCAGTGTGCTGTACTTTGGACTCTGCTGGCCTGGAGCAGCCTAGGGATGTTTGTATCTACCAAGCCACAGGAATGGCTTGCTGCCCCTTAGTCATCCCTAGTTTGTGTAGTGACCTAGTTCCTGGAGGAGAGTCTAGAAAAGCCTCAGAAGCCATCTCTGGGGAATAAAGGTCAGAGGGGGCAGGTTTCCTGCTTTATTTATGTGTAGTTAATTTAGAATTCTGCTTGCACAAATTCATTTGAGATAGTGTAAAGATTAAACTTACTGTGTGCTGTCTGCATCTCCCTATAGCTTCCCTTTTTTTCCCTCCTGTTTTTAATAGGTGGAGCGTGAGCATGTTTAGAATGATAATAGCAGAAACCTCACCATAATTAAATACATGTGCAGCTTCAGGACTACAGAAGTCCCAGGTGTGTTTCTCTGCTCTACTAGTACATCGGGATTTTTTTTTTTTAAAGATGAAAACGAAAGATAGGTTGTTTTTTTTTTTAATCACAAATACATAATTATCCAAACGAATGCTGTGATGTTACATTGGGCAGGAAAGTCAAATCATGTTTCACAGGAATGACTGCAAGGTCTCCTGAGCCAGCAGTGACACCTCCATTTAAGAGGCAGCGAGATGAGAATCTAGTTGACTGTTGAACTGCATTTCCATGTTCCTGCAGCCATGCGCCTACATCTGCTGTTAAAACTGAGAGCCCAGAGCATCATGGTCTTTCACCAGAGAACATGTTCCCCTGGCCCCCTTACAGTACCTCCATTTTGCTGTAATAAAAGAGTAACTGCTCAGCTAAAGTTAATAAATTAAAAGTCCTTTTATATATCATAATAAAAACTAACCATTTTTCTGAATGCTTTGTCCTAGGCATTGTGTTGAAGGCATTATGTTATTTTCAGCACCTCTCTGGAGGAGGTTCAGTTGCTAAGTCAAGGCTTAGAGGAATGTAGCTTCCCCTGTAGCTTCCCCTGGTCACAATGTGGTAAATGTGGTCAGATGCTGAAGCTGATGCCTTGAAGTGCTCCCTGATGCTGTGAGAGTACGTTAGGGAGCTGGAGCCTTACCTGAAGTTGATGTCTAGGTGCAGCCCAGGAATCTGCACTTTAGTAAGTTTTGTGGGTAACTTGATCTAGGAATTTACCCTTGAGAAATACTAATATGCTGTCTCCAGAATAGTTCATCCTTGACAGTACAAAGGACCCAGGAACACACTGAGCCTGGGTGAGCTAATCCACACACTTGGTGATAACTACCATCCACACCTGGAAGGAGAGGCCTGCTGGCTCTTCTAAGGTGAATTGGAGGACAGAGCTAGGCACCAGATGGTCTCTGTTCATAATA
This sequence comes from Phyllotis vaccarum, assembly GCA_033318265.1. Classification (NCBI taxonomy): domain Eukaryota; kingdom Metazoa; phylum Chordata; class Mammalia; order Rodentia; family Cricetidae; genus Phyllotis; species Phyllotis vaccarum. Next base: position 36,498,026 of record JARWLC010000012.1, on the reverse strand, counting down.
CATGACATGGAATGCAACTCAATGTTGACATTGAAATTCATGGGAAGAAGCAGCAGAACATGAGCTTAATAAGTATTATTCCTTATGATTTGCTTTTGAGATAGCATCTCATTTTATATACTACCATGTTCATCACTGTGTATTCTTTGAAGAAACACCTATTGCTTCTTATAATGAATATTGTCCAGAAATACTTTGTTGGAAAATGTGTGTTATGTGGGTGTAAGGAAGGAAGAGAAAAATAGTGGTTTTGGTATTTTCTTAAAATAATCAGACAAAATTCAAACAAGAAGTTTATAGGCATTTTTCATTATCAATTTGCTCGCTTCATTCTTTGACCCTTGTGGTTTTGAATCACTGCCATTATGTGCAAAAAAAGATTTGCCTCCCTGGTGACAAGCCAAGGGTTTAATTTAGGCCTTTAAATAGTGATACTGAATTACACATTGTTTATTAATTTTTTGAATATAAAAATTTTGTTCTTAAGCCGCATATGAATATTTATTTGTAAATGTAGTAAAAATAAAATCCCTTCATACCCCTCCATATTGATAGGAAACTGTAAAGCTTAACTATAAAACCATGGCGTTCTTGGCTTTCAGACAGTAACGCCACATCTTCTGAGTTTTTGTTTGCTTCTTGAGGAAGGACCTGAGGACCACCTCCACTCCTCTTCAGAAGTTGTCAGCCTGAGACCAGCATTCTTGTTCTTGGCTCTCAGGCTTCTCGGTGGAGGCCTGGGAACTGCCTAGTCATGTTGCAAATGAATGTTGGGAGATACTGGTCCTTGTTTGACCTTCAAATAAGAAAAATGTCTAACATACAACAGACTTTGACACCCATTTGTATCTGACTATTGGCTTAACCAGTCTTTGGGTACCAGGTTCAGTGACACGGAGCCTTGGCTATGTGCTGTGCTCCTGGCCCATAAGTAGAGATGAGAAGTGTCCCTGGTAAATGGAGACAGCTTGCTGGGGGCTATCAAAACTAAATTCTATAAACCAGGAGCTTAAACACTAGAAACTTGATTACCTTATTCTTTGTGGAGGCTGGAAGTCCAAAATCAAGGTCCAAACAGGATTGTCTTTCTTCTGGAGCCTTATTCCAGTTTAGAGTCAACTATTTCTTATTGATGGCTTTTCTTGGCCTTTCTTTTATGCTCATTTCCTAATCTCTTTTTATCAGGACAGTGAGTCATGGAATAGTTTAGGGCCTAATCCAAAGCACCGTAAAAAAGTAGGGATTTTTGAGTTCATGGTTCAAGTATAGTCCACCATGACAGGGAGAGTATGGTGGGATTCATGGTGATAAATCATGTAACCGTGGCTCCTCATGCTGTAGTGGACCAGAAACACTGAGCAGCCATAAACCTGGGTTAGAAAAGCCAGGTCTGACTAATAAGACTCACAGCTTTCCCAATGATCTACTTGTTCCATTAAGGTTCCACCTCCTGAAGGTCTCATACCCTCCCCCAAACTGCCACTACTTGGGGACAAAGTATTTACACACATGAGCCCATGGGGACATTTCACATTGAAATGATAATACTATATAAGGTTGGTTTCATGTGGTAGTGTGTGCTCAATCATGTTTTGTGAGAAAATTCTCATGAGAACAGAGTGATATCATCAGTGATATCAACACTATCTTTTGAGGCTCCACATGTATCAGATATTTTACCCACGCACACTTATCTTCACCAGACTGAGAATGGTAGTGGTAGATCCATACTATACATGAGCAACGGGTATGAGTATAGTATAACACTGTGCCAAAGTGCTTGCCTAGCATGTGTAGGTTCTAGGTTCAATCCCCGACACTGAAAGGAAATAATAGGTAAAGACATTGTACAAAGAAAGAGTACAGGGCTTAAAGTTAGAAGATGAGGTAGTGTCTTGGCTTAATCACCTAGTCTGGCTACCTTGATGCAAACATTAACTGCCCAAGCTTGAGTTTCTTTGGTGAGACTTAATCAGGAGACATAGTCAAGTCTGCATCACCAGATAATGGAAAGATTAAATCAGAGTGGTGATCGACCATGTCGGATTTTGTTGTTAAAAGTGACATCCCATGATGACCAAGACAACCCAGTGCTGGAGTTCATCATCACACATCTGTCTCTGGACGTACCACAAAATATGGCCAGCGCCTGGCTGTAGACTGCTCTGATCCTTTGTCAAGACTGAGTTTGTAGTTGGAGTTCTGTGCTAAATTTGACCTTTCAATTTCTGTTATTAGATCATTTCCCTGGGGGACAGTGAGCAGTGGAGCATTTGGCTGATGCTGTGGTTTGAGATGGTTGTGCTGGTGTAATTGAGTAGCTATTGTATTTTTTCCCCAGGGTCCTCTTGAGTTCATTGTGCAGCAAAGGCGAGTCTTGAACTCCTCACCCTCCTGCCTCCATCTCCCAAGCTCTGGGACTTTAGGTATGCACCCAAACAAGAAGACCATCAAAACTGTGGTTTCAGGTTTCCATGCCTTACTTTGGATTATAAATGGGTTAAGTCTCTAGAGTGATTGGTACTGTTTTCAGAAATACTGGAAAATACTAAAATTCCAAAATAATGAAAAAATGTGTTTAACATCAACAAGAATTTTACATTGGAAGGTAATGTTGATCTGTACAGATGGAAAGATTATGGGTTTTGATTAGGCCTTCGAGTGGTTTCAAGCTTGGAGTTTTCTTTTTCCACATTTGCTACTTCTTTGTTCAAATGGTATCCAGAGTGTTGTTACTAGGAGCGTCACAGACACTATCTATGCTCTACTCATGTTGTAGTAAATACAGTACATATGTACTCATATTGTCTTCATTTCTATTGATAAATTTTCTCATCTTCGGTATTGTATCTTCTGAGGAACCAAAGAAAGTACTTTGGGGCTTTGTTACATTTAGTGGTATTGAACCGTCAAAATGAATTTTACGGTCAAATTGACATTCTAGCTAAATAGCTTTCTCCTTCTTATAATTATAATAGCATATTTTTAATGTTCAGTTATGCAGTTCCAATAAATCTAGCTACGCATAGCAGTCTTTTTGCATCTACATTTTGTTTGTGCAGCATGAGGCCAAGTTCCAAATCCACCTGGTGATGTAGACACTGCATCACCAGGGGCAAGATGCCTCCGTAGATATGTCCAGACCGAAGCCTTCTAGGCTTGGTAGCTTTGTGACTCCTGGTCTTTCTGAGTTTCATATAACAGTTCTGGATTTTGCAGCAAGATTTTATGTTTCAAAAAATGAAGGGTCCTGTCAAAATTTGGTGCCATATATGTGCATGGATTATATACCCTTCTAACTTTAGGATAGAATGCCTCCGAAACCTGTGTGTTCTAGCTCTCAGATGTGGTAGCTGGCCTCTCGTGCTGACGGGAAAGAAAGCAGTGCTGGCCTTTGAAACCTCTGGCCACTCATCAGAAGTTTAGTGTTTGCTGCGTGGGGTTGGTGTGGCTCAGCCTGGCTGGGTCCCACTGTTAACACCTCACTTTGAATTTCTTCAGCATGTTCTGTATTAGTGATTTGTAGTTACCAAAAGAGTTAGGGTGGTCACATGCAGATTCATTTCTTGTCATTTGCCGAGAGAAGTAAAGTTTGATGTTTTTAGAGGGGGAACTAGATGTTTGTATTGAGCTCCGCTGGTGATTTGTAGCATATGTCTCTCCTGTCTCTCTCTCTCTCTCTCTCTCTCTCTCTCTCTCTCTCTCTCTCTCTCTCTCACACACACACACACACACACACACACACACACTATATCAAGGGGAAAGTATTGAGACTTTTACTCTCTTATTGACAAGACTACTGAAGAGGAACATACAGTAGTATTGACCTTAGGACCTTAGGGGACTAAGATGGCTTTTTATCGATTACCCGCTTCCTCTTCATCCTGTTCCTTAGCACCCATGCCTGCTTTTTCCTTGGTCCAGAGTTTACTGCCTTTTCTCTACTATGTATTCTTCATTCATTTTATTAATATAAAATTTGATTTTGAAAAATAGAATTCTGGTTTAAAAATACTTTTTACTTTTTTAGTTTTGAAGGGTTTTTGTCTTCCTTATATTAGAATCATAGGCTGATTTTTTTGCTTGCCAGAGACCTCATTATCCCCTTTCCCGCTCGAAAGGCTCTTTGGGATGTCAGAGGATGTAACAACCTGGTTTCTTTCCCTCAGTGTGTGAGAACAGTCCGTCTTGGGACTGCTTCCAGGCATGACTTTCCCAAGAGGAACTTATTTTATGAGTCACTCAGATGTAATGATTAAAAAACCAAAGTCAATAAAGTGTGGGAAAAGACAACTTTTACTAATACATGTATTAATATGTACAATATACATGTGTGTGTATATATATGCATGCTGTATATATATAATCTGTATTTTCATGGAATCCATGTAAAGGGACACAAGAAGCTCTCAGTGTCCCCCTGACCTCCTTCAAGTCAGCACATCTTCCAAGAGATGGCCATGCTGTGGCTTCTGGCTCTGTGGATTAATTTGGCTTGCCACTGAACTTGATATGAATTGCCATCATTTAGATTGCTGACTGTTTGGGTTTTTTTTGCCAAAACTCTCTGTGGAATTTTTGTGGCATGGAGTAATGGTCTTTCTTGTTTCTGTATTGTTATTTTACCTTCCTGTTTCCATTATAACAAGAAACTCATCAACTCAATAGTTAAAACAATACATATTAATTTTTCCCCAGCTCTTAGTTCAGAAGGACAAAGAAAGCTGCTTTGAGCTTCAATCCAGATGTTTCTGGGGCTTGCTCCTTTGGGGCCTGCTAGGGGAGGAGAATCTCTGTTCTACTCTTTTCTGGCTTCTAGTGGCTGCCTGAATTCATTACTTGTCCCGTTCCTCAAGGTACAGCAGTCCACTACCCATTAATGCTTCTCATAACTTCGTCAGATCATGTCACTTCATTATGAGAACACTTATGATTGCACATGGGGGATCCAGGTTATTCTTACCATCAATAAATAGCATTAATATTCACAGGTTGAAGAGATAGGGCTGTGGATATTTTCGAAGGGATGAGGGTTCAGTTTTCATGCCCCCATACTCACTGTGTGACAAGACTTGTCCTTTACCTGTTCTGATAATGGACTTTTTGCCATCTGATGATGGACTTTTTGCCATCTGCTGGGCATCATAACAAATTGTGCTGTATTTCTTTGTGATTGTCTGCCCACGTTGTCTTGGCTCTGGCTGCTGCTGGGGCTCAGCATAGGAAGTGAAAATGAGGCTGTCTATCAACATTTGGAATATAGCTTTTCCTGGATGCACACAGCATTTGGCTATCAATAAGTTAGAAACCTTGATGGGATCCCTGAAATGATTTATTTGGTCAGGAACCATTAGCGTAGAAGGAAATAGGTGATAAGTTTAAGTTCAACCATTGAACACGGGAAAAAAAAATATTTTTCTAAAGTGGTCATACCAGCAGTGTAAATGCCAGATTTATTTATTTTTTTTAATTTAAGACCATAGCGTATTTGGAACTGAAAGTTTTTACACAGAATTGAACTCACAGACAGCCCCCATTTTGGATATTTTGTGTACAGTTTAGGATTTTTCCACTGTGTGGAGCCCTGAGAAATACAGCGGGAGCAGGGGTTTCCTTACCAAGTGAGTTGGGGGATTGGAGTCCTGCTGGGAGTCAGCCCCTTCTAGCCTTTTTCCATGCTTGCCTTAAGTCTTCCAAATGGATGAACTTTGATGTCACTCTAGTCTGTTGGGGTCTCAAACAAACAAACAAATAAACCAAGTTCCAAGGACTAGCTTTGAAAGCCCTAGAATAAACCATTACTTGAAATGATTTCAGCTAACAAGGTGTTGAGAGTTGTGGTTTTAAGAGTAAAATTATTAGCCTGCCTTTGAATGCTCTTTTGATAATGTACCCCTGAGATGTGGAAACTGTAATTAAAGGTCAACTTTTGTTGCCTTTAGTCTTCCTTTTACTGAAGCCTGTACTTTGGAGGAAATTAATTTGCATCAGTGCATCCTTAAATTTCGCACCAAGGAGCACAATAGAAAGATACTTACTTCTATTGACTTGGAACAGTATTAGTGAGATTTATCCAAAGATGCTCACCCCGATGGTTTTTTTTCTCTATCTGCATCTCTACACATTGACTCATTCCTAACCTTTTATTTCTCTAAACAAACATGTAATGGCTGGAACACTTTACTTCCTGTCTCTTTCTCTTGCTCTGTCATCTCTATATATGTCTATAAAGCCAAGCTTCCCAGTGAAAAGAGCCCACCTTTGACCTACCCAAATCTTCTATGTAACAGACTTGTATCCTATCTGTGGATAAGATACCTGTGGATATTCTGGCCGTGGTCTAGCAGGGGGATGCTAGGATGGTGAGAGGCCACTGGTAGTGGCTACAGTTACTTGGAAAATAACCAGTGTGTGAATGCTGCAAAGCATTCTTCACATAATTACATCATCATCCTGTCTTGATGTTGAGCGTTGACATGATATGGAATGCATTCCTTACTAGAAGTTTTCACTGTGAAATTTGGGGTAAGTTGCTTACCTCCTTTTCTTTCCTTTACATTTTTATTTTTCCATTGGATCAGGATCTTCACTGGAACTTTGGAAACACATTTTAGCTTTTATGTTGCTAATTGCAAAACTTTACTGATCACAGAAGAGATAGTTATTTGGTGATACTTTTAATTGGAGTCTTTTTCCATATTCATCCCTTCCTACAGTTACTGGGGTTCCTGGAGCATTGGAACTGATGCTTCCAACTGAGTTGAGTGATCTTAGCTATAGCTCTGAGGTCTTAGGATTGGAGCCTATGCCTGGTGGGGGGGGGCATATGTATGGGTGTGCATGTACATGTGTATTGTTCATTTTGAGGCCTAAGATTGATTTAAGAAATCATCCCAGGTTGCTCTTCTACTTCATTCATTGAGGCAGCATCTCTCAGTCTCAGTCAAACCCAAGGCTCACTGATAAAGCTATTCTTGCTAGCCATATTGCTTTTCTAGGATTACAAAGGGATCTCCATGCCCATCTAGAATTTAAATGGTTTTCTAGGGTTATGAACTCTGGTCTTTATACATGCACAGAAAGTGGGCTAACTGCTGAGCCCTCTCCCCAGACCCACGATCTCTTTATTGATGTCCTAATTCTCTCTTGTCGTGGTGATCATACTATTTCTGGAACATGTTTCCTTCTGCTTGATGCTCTTAGAAATTCCCAATTTGTGTATCAGCACATTTGGTGTGGGATGGCTTTCTGTCTGGTGTGAATTATCATTGGATAATAAAGAAATTGCTTTGGCCTATGGCAAGCCAGCTTATAGTCAGGCAGGAAATCCAAGCATAGATACAGGGAAAGGAGGGTGGAGTCCCTGGGAGACTTGATCCAGCCACCCAAGAAGTAAGATGTAATAGAGCACAGATAAGCCACGAGCCACATGGCAAGACATAGATGAATAGAAATGGGTTAAGATGCAAGAGCTAGCAAGCAATATGCCTGGACCATAGGCTAAACAGCATGCAATTAATACAAGCCTTTATGTGATTATTTGGGACTGCTGATCTGGATCTTGGAGCTAATCTCATTCAGTACTTACAATAATCTCCTAAGAAGGTACTCTTGTGCTCCCCATTTTGGAGATAGAACACTTAAAGTGCAAACCTGGTTCTGTGGAGGAGCCAACATTCCACACTCAACCAGTCCAGATAAAGCCACTTCATAATCCTCACGCTAGACTGCCTCTCTAGCTATGTGGCTGATTTCCATGTTACTTTTCATTGTGGTCACCTTTCCAATCTCCCTGTTTTTGTCTCCACTTTCTTCTGTGACTTCCCTTTCCCTTCTCCTTTTTTTCTACTCCCCTTCTGTCCTTCCTTCCCTGTCTTCATGTAACTAGCATCATGATCCTCTGACTCAGCCTCCTAAATGTTAGGATTCTAGGTGCTACGAGGGAGCATCTGGCTTCTCTTGTGCAACTGCTTAATGCGGAAGGAACACATCCTAGTTACCCCAATATGTGCAAATGATATTTGCCTGTCCTTGGTGCCTGGGTGACTCTGTAAGCATCCTGTCCCTCCCTGTGCATATTGGCTGGGTAGTTGGAACAAATCTACCAGGTCTGGCTGTTTTATTCTTTGAAAACACAAGAGTGGAGAGCTTTTGTTCATTTGTTTGTTGGCTTTAGAAATCCCAGAACTGAGAAGAATGTTATAATTGTGGAAGAAGCAAGCAAGAAGGATGTGTGAGCATCTGGCTCAGGTCTCGGTCAAGAAGTATGTGCGAGCATCTGGCTCAGGTCTCGGTCACTCTACAGCATGGCTCACGGTCTTGCTCTTCTTTCTCCTGATTCCGTATCTCTCCTCACCCTGTGTTCATCTTCCAGATGGCATTCATTCTGTTCTGTGGACAACCTCAAACCCCGAGGATGATGAAATGGAACTTCTCACCATCACGCCTGTTGCTGCTCTTTGCCTCTTCTCTGAAGTCTCTCTCTAGACCATGGTTGTTCCTCTGCACACTTGTCCTGTTTGTCACTAGAGAGTCGTTGCTTTGCGGTTGGGACCTATGTTAGCATTCAGACCCACTTCTTGGAGTCTTGGCCAAATAGGCAAGTAATACTCTGGCCTGCCCTGCATCCTCTCTCTCCCTTCCTCTCTCTTGCTGTGAAGTACCCTCCTCTCTCTCTTTTCTTCCCCCTTATCTTTCTCCTTTTTTTTCTTCTTTTAGCACCTGCCTGTTTTTTCTTTCTTCTACCCTCTCCCTTTAATAAAACTTTCCACACAAGTGCAGCCTGGATGATTCTTTCCCAGCAGCTCCCACTACAGTGACCGCCCGCTGTGTCTGCATGACATGTCTCCCTCACCCTCCCTGGATATCTCTGTCACCCACTATGGGGCTCTAACTCACAAAGGTCTCTCTCCTGCCCTTGTACAACATCCTGTCTATGTCTACTGTGCTTGTTCTGTATTCTTCTCCAGTACAGGAGGGCTGACTTCTCTGCCTTCATTCTTTCTTTATCTTCTCCTTCTCTCTCCTCCCCTCCCCTCCTCCCCCCCCCCATTTTATTAGACCAGGCTGGCCTTCATTTTCTCTTGCTGCTGGTTATACAAATCTGTGTCTTCTACCTAGAGACAGGCCTCCAGCATCCTAGTCTTTGAAGTCAACAAATATGACTAAGTGTCAGCCCCTGAGGTGCATGATGACTCTGAAGTAGTGCTGGGCCTTTAGGGATGGCTGTGGAAATACTTTGAGTCCTGTAACTTCTCTGTGCATTCTTTTTTTAAAAAAATATATAATTTTGAGCATTTAAATGAATACGTACATTGTGTTTTGATCCTATCTGCTTGCCCTTCCCCCAACTCCTCCTGAACACCCACAAGTCCTCTTCCCAACCTCATGTTCCTTTTTTAAAAGATAAAAAATGACTTCCTTGTTAAGAAAATCAAAATGTTACACAGTGAGATTAACAAAGCCACTCAGACAAGCACATGATCAGACCCAAGGTGTGCACATGTTACTCAACTTCTATAGAGTGAGATGAGCCAATTCTAAAGCAGTGATGTTTTGCTGTGGAGATTACATTCTCACTATTAATTATATTTTATACACTCCAGTCCACTGAGTACTGCTCCTATGTATATGATGTGGGATCATCCACTTAGCCTCCCAGGAGCCTAGTCTTGAGGATGAATCACTCTCCCCTCCCCTGCTAGCCATCAGCTGCTAATAGCCCTTAGGTAGAGGTGTGGGGATCTTGAGTGTTCCTCATCCATTCTTGCACATTATTTCTTACTAGAGTTATATATACTGTAGATATATGTTGTTTAGCTTCATCTTGTTCAAATCAAATCAAACTCTGTGTGTGTGTTTGTGTAGTGGATTGAACCTAGGACCTTTCAAATGCTAAGAAACAATCTACCCAGAACTGTAATCCAGGGCTCTCACCCATCCCTACATCACTCTCTCTCTCTCTTTTTATTGCTGACATTTTATTTCCTAAGAGCACCATCCCTAAGATGCCCAGGCAGGCCTTGAACCTTCTTCCTCCCTGCTTTAGGCTTCAGGTAGCTGGGATCACAGGCCTATGCTGCCATGCCCAGCTCTGCTCTGCTCAGACTGTATGGCAGATTGCCCCTGGATGTAAACCTTGTTCCTGGAGGGAGAGTACCAGATACAAGGCCAATGAGATCTTTGCCAGAGGGAATGAATATATTAACGTGGAAATTAATCTTTTTGACAATTGAATGACCTTTAAAAATAAAGTTGAAGGTGACTCTGACACATTGTCCACAAATACTAATGAAAATGTAATATTTTACTTCATCACTGTAATTGGAGGGGCAGAAATGTAAGGAGCACAAATAATTAAATACTAGTCATACAACACTTGGGTGCTGTCAATTTATTTATATAAATAAGGTTTTTTAATACTAAAAGAAGAATACAATTACCGTGGGAACATTCCTCACTCTAGTAGTAAAAACACTGTCATGGATGCTTGAGCCAATTAGAGAAAAAATAACATCTTTATTTAAGCACATTGGAAAAACATACATTGCCGGAAATTATGTTCCATACTTTAAGCTTTGATCATTACAAAGTCTGCCAAGTTGCACTGTATAAGTGTTGTGATGATACCTAAATGCACAAGAGGTTCACAACACTTTGATCCATTTGACCATAGGAAATAAAATTCATTTTTCTTTTTGTTGCAGAGAAGCCTGATAGCGGTGTGATCAATAAAACCTCAAAGCATAAAATTATTACATTAGAGTAAAAGTCTGTGGTGGAAACGGAACTAAAGAGCACACCAGATAGAAAACTAAAAATGTGAGCAAGAAAGAAAAGGTTGTTCATGTATTTTTAAATATGGATCGCAGGTACGAAATCACTGCGACATTTAAATAATAATGGGCATATTTAAAAACTTGTTTAGAAGCAGTTTCCTTTTAAAAATGTCAGTATTTACAGGATGACAGAAACCAGATTCCACACCACTATTTACACCTACAATGAACACTATTGGATATTAGGCTAGAACTTCATGTAGGTAGAGGTGGTTTTCAGAATTCATGGGGTGAGGGGGAGGCAAACATTGCTGTCGACCAGTGTTTGGGGCTTGCTCATGTCATTTATTTTTCTGTTTGGGGCCATCACCTTGATGTCTTTAGTCAGTGGAAGAGAGTAGCATGATCAGAACTCAGGTTACATTTACTGATTGTATTTTCAGGCAGTTCAAAGTTAGCCAGTTCTCTGTCAATGACACAACAGTTGGTCCTCGGTGTCATCAAAGGATGTCATAAGCAAAGAGGGTAGCATTGTCCCTCCAGGAGAGCCGCCTGCAGGCCATTCCCTGACAGAAGCTCTAATTCTTGAGTGAAGCAGAGGTTTCTAAGAGCTGACTAGAGTCTCAGGAGAAGAACTCTTCCTGGATGAGCTTGAACTCAGAAAGCTTAGGCTGTCGGTGACAATACAGCCAGGCAGAAGTCTTCTCTCTGTTCTAGGTTTGGAAGCCTGAGAGAAAATTCACTTCTGTTCAGATGATTGACACTCAAGTGGAGAGAAATCTGCTTCCTATACTCTGGGAGGGAGGGTGTGTGTGTGTGTGTGTGTGTGTGTGTGGTGTGTGTGGGAGGGAGGGTGTGTGTGTGTTGCTTCC